>CM053742.1:69870193-69886062 GCA_028658305.1 Pachyuromys duprasi
AGAAGAAAATTTTCCCAACTTAAAAAAAGAAATGTCCATAAACATACAAGAAGCCTACAGAACACCAAATAGACTAGACCAGAAAAGAAATACCTCTCGTCACATCATAGTCAAAACACTAAACCTACGAAACAAAGAAAAAATATTAAAGGCAGCAAGGGAAAATGGTCAAGTAACATATGAAGGTACACCAATCAGACTCACACCAGACTTCTCATCAGAAACTAGGAAAGCCAGAAGGGCCTGGGCAAAAGTCATGCAGTCTTTAAGGGAACACAGATGCCAACCAAGACTACTATACCCAGCAAAGCTTTCAATCAACATAGATGGAGAAAACAAAATTTTGCATGACAAAACAAAATGCATGCAATACCTACACAGCATCCCAGCCCTACAGAAGGTACTCGAAGTCCAATGGAAAGAATTACACCAAAGAAAATATAGGATACAGATAATTTCCCAATGGCAACAACAACAAAAAAGCAAAGAATCACAGTAAGACCACCAACTCCAAAATAAAAAGAAATAACAGTCATTGGTCACTATTACCTATCAACATCAATGGACTCAACTCTCCAATAAAAAGACACAGACTAAAAGAATGGCTGCGGAAACAGGATCCAATATTCTGCTGCATCCAAGAAACACAAGTATGCAACAAAGATAAACACTACCTCAGAGGAAAGGGCTAGAAAACTATTTTCCAAGAAAATGGACCCAAAAAACAAGCTGGGGTAGCAATCCTAGTATCTAATGAGATAGACTTTCAACCAAAATTAATCGAGAAAGATGAAGAGGGGCACTTCCTTCTCATCAAAGGAAAATTCCAACAGGACATCACAATTTTGAACATATATGCCCCAAATACAAGACCACCTACATATGTAAATCAAATATTATTAAAACTGAAATTACACATTGATCCCAATACCCTAATAGTAGGAGACTTCAACACTCCACTCTCACCAAGAGACAGATCATCCAGTCAGAAGCAAAACAGAGAAACAAGGGCACTCACAGACACCCCAAATCAAATGGACCTAACAGATGTCTACAGAACCTTTCACCCTAGATCAAAAGAGTATACCTTCTTTTCAGCACCTCATGGAACCTTCTCCAAAATAGACCATATAGTTGGTCACAAAGCAAGCCTCAGCAGATACAGGAAGATTGAAATCATCCCTTGTATTCTACCTGACCACCATAGACTAAAGCTGGACCTCAACAACAACAGAAATAGCAAAAGGCCTGCACATATATGGAAACTGAACAACTGGATATCTGTATGCAGAAAAATTAAAATAGATCCATATTTATCACCTTGCACAAAGCTAAAGTCCAAATGTATCAAAGACCTCAGCATAAATCCAGACACACTAAACCGGTTAGAAGTTAAAGTGGGGAAGACCCTAGAACTCCTTGGCACAGGAGACGACTTCCTGAATAGAACACCAACAGCACAGGCTCTAAGAACAACAATCAATAAATGGGACCTCATGAAACTGAAAAGCTTCTGTAAAGCAAAAGACACTGTCATCAAAACAAAACAACAGCCTACAGACTGGGAAAGGATCATTACCAATCCTACTTCTGACAGAGGGCTAATATCCAGTATATATAAAGAACTCAAGAAGTTAAAAAGCAAGAAATCAAGCAGTCCAATTAAAAATGGGGTATGGAGCTAAAAAGAGAACTGAGTGTAGACGATTATAGAATGGCAGAAAAACACTTAAAGAAATGTTCAATGTCCTTAGCCATCAGTGAGATGCAAATCAAAACCACCCTTAGATTTCCCCTTACCCTCACCAAAATGGCTAAGATCAAAAATTTAATGACAACGCATTCTGGAGAGGTTGTGGAGAAAGAGGAACCCTCCTCCATTGCTGGTGGGAATGCAAACTTGCACAACCACTCTGGAAATCAATTTGTCGCTTTCTTAGACAATTAGGAATAGTGATTCCTCAAGACCCAGCTATACCACTCTTAGGCATATATCCAAAAGATGCTCAAGTACACAACAAGGACATTTGCTCAACTATGTTCATAGCTGTCTTATTTGTAATAGTCAGAACCTGGAAACAACCCAGATGTCCCTCAGTTGAGGAATGGATACAGAAATTGTGATACTTTTACACAATGGAATACTACTGAGCAATAAAAAAGGAGGAAATCATGAAATTCATAGGCAAATGGTGGGACCTGGAAGCGGTCATCCTAAGTGAGTATCCCAAAAGCAGAAAGAAACATATGATATATACTCACTTATATTGTCCTATAGGATAAGAAGGCCATGCTGAAATCTATACACCTAGGGAAGATAGACAAGAAGGAGGACCCAGGTTGGTAGGATCAATGCTCATGTAGATGAACAAATGGGATGGACATTGAATGGAGGAGAAAACAAGCAACAGGATCAGAGCATACCAAAGAGGGCCTCTGAAAGGATCAATAGAGCAATATAGCAAAGCAGATATTAAGACTCACAACCAAGCCTTCGTCAAAGGGCGGTAAATAATAATAAAAATAGCGGAAGTTAGTAAGACTTGGGAAGAACAAGAGCTCCACAAAGACCAAACTGAGCAGGGCACAGGGGTCTTATATGAGACAGTTTCTCCAACCAAGGACCATGTATGGATATGTCCTGGAACCCAAGCTCAGAAGTGGCCCATGGTAACTCGGTGTCCAACTGAAGACCCTAGTAAGTGGAACAGGGAACATGAACTCGATGGCTCACTCTTTGACTCTCCCCCATACATGCCAGGGAGTAATAGCCTGGCTAGATCCCAGAGGAGGACATTGTAGCCAGCCCTGAGGAAACAAGATGAACTGGGTTCAGATGGAAGGGGAAGAGATCCTCCCCTGTAGATGGACTTGGAGTGGGCGGGGAAGAGATGAGGGAGGGATGGGGATATTGAGAGGGAAAGAGGGAGGGGGCTATGCTGGGGATGCATAACCTAACCTCTGATTGATATAAAAACAAATAAAAAATATATTATTCTAAAAAAAAAACACTCAGGCGGTATTCTCTATTGATAGATACCAAACTCAAAACCAAAGCTGGAAATTATCAAGCAAAATCTTCCAACAAAAACTGTAGCTCTCCTTTACAGTAGGTATCATTTGCCTGAAGTGAAATGTGTCCATACTGAAGACATACTACACTTACTGCACTTTGTCAGCCACTTAAAAACCAAAGAGCAAGCACATATACTGGTGGAAGGTCTGGTTGGAGTTGATCCATAATTTCAAGTGCTCTGGAAAAAAAAAAGAATCCCCAACCCATTATGGAAGCCCATTGTAGCATGGGCAGCATGCTAAGAAGCTCTGAGATGAAGCACACTTCTGAGAGATAGAAACTGAAGCGACTGCCTTCATCACACTACACATGCTTCTTTTACCTGAGTGTGCTCTCATTCCTCAGAGCACCAATGGCTGGGAGGATGCTAAATGGTGATTATAAAATATTGACTTGAAGACTTTGGTTTTGAAAGGAAAAGTAGAAGGAATCTGGCTACACCTACGACTTGGTAAGGTCTGTGATTGTCAAGAGGACTGTTTGGCGACACCACATGATTTTGTGTGACATTCACTATGCTCTCCGCAGCAGTTGGCTTATAACTGACAAGCTGATACATTTCTTAAATCATCACTGCTATGTAAACTTCGGGCGGAAAAAAAGGTCACTTTCAGGTCTTATGTCCTCTGTCAACAGACAGTCTAGAAACAGCATGGTAGACATGGCCGGGTCCAATAATCCAGCCTCCAGGGCCCTTGTAACACCTTCATTTGAAATCTATCCGCCTTTAACTTTCTGTAGGATCTTTTGTATTTTTATTTCAGTTATTGACTATTTTATGATGCTTTGAATATTTATTTACTGAAAAGCTTACCTAACTATTGATTTTGTCCTTAAAACCTGGGTCATTCTTACTTTTACATCATGTAATTAAAGCATCTATATATAAAAAAGAATTAAAAAAGAAAGAAGAAATCTAGGCCCTCTGTTATTTACATGCCCACCTGGAAATGAGTGTGCAAGGGCACTCTTTGCTTTCCACAGAAGCCTGCCAGTGAGTGCTTCTGAGAGAGAGTGCATACAGATCTTGGAATTGGGTTCCCCCAAACTAGAAGCCAGACATCTGACCCTTCCCACCCATACCCCTGCTGTGGGTAACATAAGGATCCATGGGACAACTGTCACAATGTTGAAACCTTGTTCTGTGGTTCTTCCAGTGGAGTCCATCTAAAGAGTTACTGGAACCAAGATTGTGCAGCACAGACAGATCTGAGAGCTTAGAGAACATTACAGAGACAGGCCTGTGGGTCACTGAGACATTTAGCATGTCTGTAGAAGCACACTGCATCCTTGCCCTGTGCCATTGCAAACCATACCTGCACCACAACCTGTGCTTGCACTTCACCCTTCAAGGCAGGCACACTTCCATGCACACTTGTACCTGCAACCTTCCTCCCTTAAGTGAATCTGAAACATCAACACCCACTCTCATACTGATGGACCTCTCTCATTTTCCTGAAAAATACTCCAGACTCCAGAGACAGATGGACCTAGTCCGAAGTACAGAATCAAGCAACAAACAGCAAAGGTCGGCAAAAGAATACACCCAACAAAAATCAGGACATCATGGCTTCACCAACCACCACTAAAATCAATGGATATTTTAATTAATTAGAAACACAGGGAAATGATTTCTTAATTTATTTTTAATAATTACAGTTTATATACTTTCTATACCACCTGTAGTCACATCCCTCATCCACTCCCAATCCCTTCATCTCCTCCTTCATCTACTCATAGGCCACTCCCCAGGTGCACTGATAGAGGAGGTCCACCTCCCATTCACTCTGACCCAAGCCTTAAAGTCTCATTAGGACTGGCTGCATTGCCTCCCTCTCTGGCCTAGTAAGGCTGTTCCTCCCTCATAGGAAGGTAATCAAAGAGCCAGGCACTGAGTTTATGCGAGAGATAGTCCATTTCGAGGCAACAGACTTGGAGACTGATCTGTCATAGGCTAAATCTGTGCAGGGGTTCTAAGGGTTCTACATTATTTCCATGCCTGGTCCTTGGATGGAGTATCAAACTCAGGAAAAAAACCCTTTGCCAATATATTTTTAAAACTTTTAATTTATTTTTTTATTAATAACAATGTCTTCACTTTGCATCCCAGCAGTAAACCCTCCCTCATTACTTCCCAATGCCACCTTCTTCTCCTCCCATTCCCCTCCCCAAATCCACTGTTGAAGAAGTCTTCCTACCCTTCCCTCTGACCCTAGCCTATCAGGTCTCATCAGGACTGGCTACATTGTCTTCCTTTGTAGCATGGTAAGGCTGCCCCCCCTGAGGAGGAGGTGATCAAAGAGCCAGCCACTGAGTTCATGTCTGAGAAAGTCACTGTCCCCCTTACTAGGAAACCAACTTGGACACTGAATTGCCATTGTTTTTATTGTGCAGGGATTCTATGTTATCTCCATTTTCATGGTCTTTGGTTGGAGTATCAGTCTTAGAAATGACAGTTGTATCCAGATATTTTGTTCTGTTGCTCTACTTCTGAAGCTGCTGCAGACTCTTAGTCTTTCAATTTCCCACTTCCCTCATAACATTCCCTTCACTCTGCCAAAAGTTTGGCTATGAGTCTCAGCATCTGCTTTGATACCCTGTTTTGTAGAGTCTTTGAGAGGCCCTCTCTGGCAGGCTGAATTTAAAAAGCTATGCTTATTGAGTTATTAGAGGCACATAAAGAAGAGACAAACAAAACTATCAAAGAAATACAGTCAAATACAGCCATACAAATAGAGGCTCATAAAGAGTGAATGAACAATGCTCTCAAAGAAATACAGGCAAATATTACCACACAAATATAAGTGCAATAAGAAGAAATTAATTAAAAACATTTGCCATTATGGAAAGACAGGAATCCACATTCAAATAGCTTAAAGAATTGGTGTAAGAAGTGAAAACAGAATAAGAATCAATAAAGAAAACACAAACAGAAAAAAACCCTGGACATTTAGAAGTTAGAGATAAGATCAGAAACCACAAAGATAAGCATAACCAACAGGATACAAGAGATGGAAAAGAGAAACTCAGGCTCTGAAGGTACAATTACAGAAGTTGATACATCCCTCAAAGAAAAAATAAAATCAGAAAAGTTCCAAATACAAAGCATCCAAAGAAATAAAGGACACCATGAAATGATGAAACCTAAGAATAGTAGGAATGGACAAAAACGAATATTCCAGGCTCCATAGTCTAGAAAATATTTTCAAGAAAATGATAGAAGAAAATTTTCCCAACTTAAAGGAAGAGATTTTCTTAAACATACAAGAGGCTTACAGAATACCGAATAGACTAGACCAGAAAAGATACTCCTTATGTCACATAACAGTCAAAACACTAACTCTACAGAAAAAAGAAATAATACTAAAAGCAGCAAGAGGAAAAAGACAAGTAAAATACAAAGGTAGACCTGTCAGAATCTCACTAGACTCCTCAACAGAAACCAAGAAGTCAGAAGGACCTGGACAGATGTGAGGCATACTCTAAGAGAAAATAGATGCCAAACCAGACTACTATGCCCAGCAAGACTTTCAGTCCCCATAGATGGAAAAGACAAAATATTCCACAACAAAACTAAACTTAAAGAATATCTATAGATTGCTTTTGGTAAGATGGGTATTTTTACTATGTTAATCCTGCCAAGCTATGAGCATGGAAGATCTTTCCATCTTCTGATATCTTCTTCTAATTCTTTCTTCAGACACTTAAAATTTTTTTCATACAAGTCTTTGACTTCCTTGGTTAGGGTGACACCAAGGTACTTTATGTCTTTTGGGGCAATTGTGAAAGGTGTTTCACTAATTTCTTTCTCAGCCCTTTTGTCTTTTGTAAACAGGAAGGCTACTGCTTTTTTTTTTTTTTTTGAGTGAATTTTGTATCCCGCCACTTTGCTGAAGGTGTTTGTCAGCTGTAGGAGATCCCTGGTAGAATTTTTGGGGTCACTCAAGTATACTATCATATCGTCTGCAAACAGTGATGCTTTGACCTCTTCCTTTCTGATTTGTATCCCCTTGATCTCCTTCAATTGTCTTATGGCTCTAGCAAGGACTTCTGGAACTATGTTGAAGAGATATGGAGAGAGTGTGCAGCCTTACCTTGTCCCTGATTTCAATGGGATTGATTTAAGTTTCTCTCCATTTAGTTTGATGTTGGCTATTGGCTTACTATATATTGCCTTTATTATGTTTAGTTATGTGCCTTATACTCCTGATCTCTCCACTATTTTAAACATGAATGGATGTTGGGTTTTGTCAAATGCTTTTTAAAAAACCATCTAAGAAGATTATCATATGGTTTTTTTTTCTTTCAGTTTGTTAATATGGTGGATCACATTGATGGATTTCCATATATTGAACCATCCCTGCATACCTGGGATGATATCTTTGATGTGTTCTTGTATTCAGTTTGCAAGTATTTTGTTGAATGTTGATAAGGGAGATTGGCCTGAAATTCTCTTTCTTGGTTGGGTCTTTGTGACGTTTAGGTACCAAAATCAATCTACAGATTCAATGCAATTCCCATCAAATTGCCAACACAATTCTTTGTAGACCTTGAAAGAAAAATTCTCAACTTCATATGGAATAACAAGAAACCCAGAATTGCTAAAACAGTCCTCTACAATGAAAGATCTTCTGGAGGTATCTCCATCCCTGATCTCAAGCTGTACTATAGTGCAACAGTAATAAATACGCATGGTACTGGCATAGAAACAGAATGGTGGATCAATGGAATCGAATAGAAGATACAGAAATAAACTCACACACTTATGGACATCTGATTTTTGACAAAGATGCCAAAACCATACAATGGAAAAAAGATAGCATCTTCAACAAATGGTGCTGTTCTAACTGGATGTCTACCTGTAGAAAAATGCAAAGAGATCCATACTTATCACCCTGTATAAAACTAAAGTCTAAGTGGATCAAAGACTGCAACATAAAACCACACACTTTAAATCGGTTAGAAGAAAAAGTGGGGAAGAGCCTTGAACTCATTGGTACAGGAAACAGCTTCCTGAAAAGAACACCAACAGCACAGGCTCTAAGAGCAACAATCAATAATGGGACCTCATGAAACTGAAAAGCTTCTGTAAAGCGAAGGACACTGTCATCAAAACAAAATGACTGCTTACAGACTGGGAAAGAATCTTCACCAACCCTTTATCTGACAGAGGGCTAATATCCAGTATATATAAAGAACTACAGAAGTTGAACGCAGCAAATCAAGTAATCCAATTAAAAAATGGGGAACAGAGCCAAAGAGAGAACTTTTGATAGAGGAATATCGAATGGCAGAGAAAAACTTAAAGAACTGTTCAACATCATTAGCCATCAGGGAAATGCAAATCAAAATGACTCTGAGATATCACCTTAAAACCATAAGAATGGCCAAAATAAAACCTCAAGTGATAACACGTGCTGGAGAGGTTGTGAAGCAAGGGAAACCCTCCTCCATTGCTAGTGGAAATGTAAACTTGTACAACCACACTGGAAATCATTCTGGTGCTTCCTCAGACAACTAGGAATAGCTCTTCCTCAAGACCCAGCTATACCACTCCTAGGCATATATCCAAAAGAGGCTCAAGTACACAAGAAGGACATTTGCTCAACCATGTTTGTAGCAGCTTTATTTATAATAGGCTGAAACTGGAAACAACCCAGATGCCCCTCTTGTGAGGGATGGATACAGAAATTGTGGTACATCTACACAATAGATTATTACTCAGCAATAAAAAACAAGGATATTATGAAATTTGCAAGTAAATGGTGGGAACTGGAAAGGATCATCCTGACTGAGCTATCCCAGAAGCAAAAAGACACAGGTGGTGGAAATAGTAAGACAGGAAAAGGACAGGAGCTCCATAAGGAGAGCAACAGAACCAAAAAATCTGAGCACAGGGGCTTTTCCTGAGACTGATACTCCAACCAAGTACCATGCATGGAGAAAACCTAGAACTCCTGCACAGATGTACCCCATGGCAGTTCAGTACCCAAGTGGGTTCTATAATTGTGGGAATAGGGACTGCCTCTGACATGATCTGATTGGCCTTCCCTTTGATCACCTCACCCTGATGGGGGAGCAGCCTTACCAGGCCACAGCTGAAGACAATGCAACCACTCCTAATGAGAGCTGATAGACTAGGATCCAAAGGAACGAAAGGAAGACCTCCACTATCAGTGGACTCGGGGAGGGTATGTGTGGAGAAGGGAGAGGGAAGGTGCGATTTGGAGGAGAGGAGGGAGAGATTTTTTGGGGGGAATACAAAGTGAATAAAGTATAATGAGCAGCCTAGCTAGATTCCAGAAGAGGACATTGCAGCCAGCCCTTAAGAGACTTGATAAGCTAGGGTCAGATGGAAGGGGAGGAGGTCCTCCCCTATGAGCGGACTTGGAGGGGGACAGGGAGGAGATGAAGGACGGATGGGTAGAGTGGGAGGGAATGAAGGAGGGGGGTTACACTTGGGATACAAAGTGCGTAACTTTTGATTAATATAACGATAAATAAATTACTTAAAAAAACAAATAAATCTGCTACAAACATGGTTGAAAGAAAAAAAAAGAATATCTACACTGCAACTCAGACTTACAGAAGATATTAGAAGGAAAACTCGAACCCAATGAAATCACCTACACCCCCAAAACAAGTAAAGAAACACAGTAACATCACCAAATCCACAATAAAAGGAACTAAAATTCATTGGTCACAATTGTCTATCAACATCAATGGATTTAACTCTCCAATAAAAAGACATAGGCTAACAGAATGGTTGTGGAAACAGGATACAACATTCTGTCGCATCCAAGAAACACACCACTGAAACAATAACAGACACTACCTCAGAGTAAAGTTCTAGAAAAATGTTTTGTAAGCAAACAGAACCATAAAACAAGTTGGAGAAGCCATCCTGATATTTACTAAAATAGATTTTCAACCGAAATTAATCAAAAAAGATGAAGAGGGCCACTTTATTATCATCAAAGTAAAAATCCACCAGGAGGACATCACAGTTCTGAAAATCTATACCCCAAATACCAGAGCACCTGCATTTGTAAATGAAACATTAAAGCTCAAATCACACATCAATCCCAACACCATAATAGTGGGAGACTTAAACACTCTACTCTAACTAAGTGACATATCATTTAGACAGAAGCCAAATAGGGAAATAATGACTCTTACAGAGGTCCTAAATCAGGCTAATAGATGTCTACAGAGCCTTTCACCCAAACTAAATATTGTATACATTCTTTTCAGCTGCCCAGGGACCCTTCTCAAAAACTGAACATATAGTTGCTTACACAGCAAGACTCAACATTTACAAGAAGGATGAATTAATCCCTTGTATCATATCAAAACTATATAGCCTATAATTAGACCTCAGTCACAATTGAAATAAGAAAAAGCCTACACATGCATGGAAACTATGCAACTCTCTAATCAATGACAGCTGGGTAAAGGAGAAATAATAAAATAGAGGCTTCCTTAAATTTCATGAAAATAAGGACACAACTTACCCAAACTAATGGGACACAACAAAAGCAGTGATAAAAGGAAAGTTCATAGTACTACATGTCTTCAAAAAGAAGTTTGCAACATCTCATACAAGCAATTTAACAGAACACATTAACATCCTAGGGAGGAAAAAGGTGCAGACAAATCCAAGATGAGTAGATGGTTGGAAATAATCAAACTCAGGGCTTTAATCAATAAACTGGAGAAGAAATAAAACAATTCAGAGAATCAATGAAATCAAGAGCTGGTTCTTTGAGAAAATTAACAAGATAGACAAACCCTTGGCCAAACTAACTAAAAGTCAGAGAGAAATTATACAAAACAGCAAAACCAGTAATGAAAAGGATGGCAGAAACCTACCACAGAGGGCCTCTGAAAGGCTCTATCCTGCAGGGTATCAAAATATATGTTGTGACTCATAACCAAACTTTGGGTAGAGTGCAGGGAATCTTATGAAAGAAGTGGGCGATAGTAAGACCTGGAAAGGACAGGAGCTCCACAAGGACAGCAACAGATCCAAAACATCTACACACAGGGGTCTTTTCTGAAACTGATGCTCCAGCCAAGGATTACTCATGGAGATGGCCTTAAACCCCTGCACAGAGGTAACCTATGTCATTTCAATATCCAAGTGGGCTCCATAGTAATGAGGACAGGGTCTGTCTCTGATAGGAACTGACTGGCCTGCTCTTTGATCACCTCACCCTAAGCGGGGAGCAGCCTTGCCAGGCCACAGAAGAAGACAATGCAGCCACTCCTGATGAGACTTAATAGAACAGGATCAGAGGGAAGGGGAGGAGGACCTCCCTCATCAGTGTACTGGGAGAGGGACAGGGGTGGGGAAGATGGAATGTGTAATTGGGAGGAGAGGCAGGAGGGAGTTACAGGGGGGATACAAAGTGAATAAACTGTAACTAATAAAAATTTAAGAAACAAAAAAGAGAAACCCAATATAAATTTCCAAATGTGGGGAGGGGAAGAAAAGGAGGTCATAGCGAGAGACACTGAGGACTTTAAAATAATCATTAGGTCTTAATTCAAAAGCCTATATGCCAGAATATTTGAAAATCTAAATGAAATGAACAAAGTTTTTGATTGATTCCATTTAGCAACACTAAATCAAGATTAGGTAATATCCCCCAAGAAATTAGAAGCAGTCATCAAAAGTCTTCTTTCCAAAAAAGCCTAGGGCCTGATGTTTTCAGCACAGAATTTTACCAGACCTTCAAAGAAGAGTTGATAGCAATACTCTTCAAAGTATTCCATGAAAAAAAAGAATTCCATGAAGTAGAAACCTAAAGAACATTACCAAACTCATTCTATGAAGCTACAAGTAACCTTGAAACCCTAAACCACACAAAGACCCAACAAAAAGGAGTACTTCAGACCTATCTCTCTTATCAACATTTACACAAAAATACTCAATAAAATAATCACAAAATGAATCCAAGAACACATAAGAGATATCATCCACCATAACAAAGCAGGCTTCATGCCCTGCATGCAGGGGTAGTTCAATATATGGAAATACATCAATGTAATCTACCATTTAGATAAATTAGAAGAGAAAAACCACATGATCATCCTCTTTATTCCAAAAAAAGCATTTGAAAATATTCAACATCTGTTCATATTTACAGTCCTAGAGAGAATGGGGATACAAGGCACATTCCTAAACATACACAATATATACAGCAAGCCTATAGCCAACATCAAAGTAAATGGAGAGAAACTTAAATCAATCCCACTAAAATCAGGGACAAGGCAAGGAAGCTAACTCTCTCCATATGTCTACAACATAGTACTTGAAGTCCTAGCTGGAGTAATAAGATAATTAAAGTAGATTAAGGGAATACACATTGTAAAGGTATAAGTCAAAGTACCAGTTTTAGTAGAGGATATGGTAGTATACATGAGTGAGCCCCAACATTCTACCAGGTATCTCCTACAGCTGACAAACACCTTCAGCAAAGTGGTTGGATACATAATTAACTCAAAAAATCAGTAGCACTCCTGTGTACAAAAAAAAAAAAAAGAGCTGAGAAAAAAATTAGGGAAACAACAACCTTCACAACAGCCACAAATAACATAAAGCACCTTGGTATGACTCTAACATATCATGTGAAAGGGCTGTGTGAAAAGAAACAAACAAACAAAAACTTCAAGTCTCTGAAGAAAGAATTGAAGAAGATATTAGAAGATGGAAAGATCTCCCATGTTCATGGATCAGTAGGATTAACATAGTGAAAATGACCACCTTGCCAAAAGCAGTATACTGATTCAATGCAATTCCCATCAAAATAACAACACAATTCTTTAGAGAACTTTAAAGAACAATTCTGAATTTCATATGGAAAAACAAATAAACAAAATTTCTAAAATAATCTTGTATATTAAAAATCTCCTAGAGATATCTCCATCCATGATCTCAAGCTGTAGTATAGAACAATAGTGATAAAAACTGCATGGTACTGACATAGAAACACATTGGTGGATAAATGAAATTGAATAGAAGACCCAAATATAAACCCACATACTTATGGAGATTTGTTTTTTGACAAAGAAGTAAAAACCATAAAATGGAAAAAAGGATAGCGTGGTCTAACTGGATGTCTACATGTAGAAAAATACAAATAGATCCATATTTATCACCCTGTACAAAATTAAAGTCTAAGAGTGTCAAAGACCTCAACAACAACAACAACCAAAAAAAATACAAAACAAAACAAAAAAACCAGACACACTAAACCTGTTACAAGAAAGGGTGGTTGTAAGTCTTGACTTTATTGCCTCAGGAGAACATTTCCTGAACAGAACACCAACAGCACAGGCTCTAATATCAATAATCAATAAATGGGACCTCTTGAAAGTGAAAATCTTCCATAAAGCAAAGGACACTGTCATTAGAACAGTTGGGAACGATCCTCACCATTCCTGTATTTGACAGAGGGCTAATATAAAGAATTTAAAAAGAACTTAGGAAGTTAAATACCAATAAACCAAATAATCTAATTAAAAATTGGGGTACAGAGCTAAACAGAGAATTCTCATTAGAGGAATATATAACGGCAGATAAACACTTAAAGAAATGTTCAACATCTTAGTTATCAGGGAGATGAAAATCAAAATGATCCTGTGATTTGAACTTACACACATCAGAAAGGCTAAGATCAAAATCTCAGTGACAATAAATTCTGGAGAAGTTGTGGATAAAGGGGAACCCTCCTCCATTGCTGGTGTGAATGTAAACGTGTACAACTACTTTGGAAATCAATCTGGCACTTTCTCAGACAATTAGGAATAGCACTTTCTCAAGATCCAGCTATACCATTCCTAGGCATATATCCAAAATATGCTCAACTGTATAACAAGGACTTTTGCAAAACAATGCTCCATAGGAGCTCATTTGTAATAGCCAGAAGCTGCAAACAACCTAAATGTTCCTTAGGGGAAGAATGGATACCAAATTTGTGGTACATTTATACAATGAGATACTACTCAACTATTAAAAACAAGGAAATCATGAAATTTAAAACACCATCTTGAGTGAGGTTACCCAGAAGCAGGAACACACACATGGTAAATGCTCACTCATGAATAGATATTATCCATATAACATAGGGTAAAATACTAAAATCTATACTCCTAAAGGAGCTAAACAACAAGGAAGACCATAGGGAAGATGCTCACTCCTCATTCAGAGGGACTAATGCAATAGACATTGTGAGCACAAGAAGACAGGGAACAGGACAGGAGCCTAGCACAGAAGGCTTCGGGTTAGACTCTACTGATCAATATATTGAAGCAGAGGCTGATACTCATAGCCAAACTTTGGGCAGAGTACAGGGATTCTTATGGAATAAGGGGCAGTAGAAATACCTGGAGGGGAGAGGAGGTCCAAAGGAAGACCAACAGAGCAATAAAAACTGATCTCTGTGGTTCTTGAGGAGAATGATATCCCAACCAAGGGTAATGCTTGGGTAGGACCTAAAACCCTGGCTCAGATGTAGCCCACAGACTCAGTCTCCAAGTTAGTTCCTTAGTAATGGGAACAGACATGAACTCAGTGGTTCACACCTCCTTTGGGTGTGGAGCATTGCCAGGCCACAGAAGAAGACTATGCAACCAGTCCTGATGATACCTTACAGGCTAGGGTTAAATAGAAGGGGAGGAAGGCCTCTCCTATCAGTGAACTAGGGAGGAGCATAGGGGGAGAAGAGGGAGGGATGCAGGTATTGGTGTGAGTTGATGGAGTGCTGCCCAACAGGAATACAAATTGAATAAATTGTAATAAATGGTAAAAAAATTGTGTTGTAAATTAATATATACATTTTATATTAAAAATAATGTTAAAAACTGTATGTTACCCCCCCCAAAAAAAAACTTACTTTGTAAACCAGGCTGGCCTACATTCTTGCAGTTTCTACCTCAGCATTCGGGAATTCTCAGATTATAGCTGTATGCCATTATACAAAGCTTAAAATTTTTATTTTAGTCTTTTCATTATACCAATATGACTTCTTTTAGAATTTCATTATAAGTTACTAAAGCATTTTTAAATACCAGCACTGTGAGACTTTATATATTATTGCCCAGATGCTCTGACTGTTATAGAAAAATAACATAGATAGCATGAAGTGGCATTCTAAATCCACTAAAAATGTGGCTAATGCTGTAGCAGAACATCAAATGACATTTTATCATTTTTTTTCTTTTACCACAAAAATAGAGAGACAATACTGATGATATGGAGTTCAAAATTATTGTTTATAAAGTATATTTTACTGTGCAACTGTAAGGAACCAGCTTCAACAAAAGTACAAACAAAACCTTTAACAGAGTACCTGCTGATTTGCTATTAATAAATATCGGCCAAAGTCAGAAATCCTGTATAACACAATAATATCCTCAATGTAAAACAAAATACCTAAAATATTTTATAGTGAATTGACTTTCAATATTGTCATTTCAAAACTTGGGGTGGAACAAGCAATAGTAAGGGGCAAAAGAGAATATTGTAATAGAGATGGAATAAGCAGAGAGTGTGACAGTAAAACAGGGGAGATGAGCTACGTGGGGGTAGGAGTGTGGAGTTGAAGAATCAACCATAATAAAGTTTTTATAAAAATCACTAGTTATAATCAATTGGGTGCTTTCTTAGACAATTAGGAATAGTGATTCCTTAAGACCCCACTCTTAGGCATTTATCCAAAAGATGCTCAAGTACACAGCAAGGACATTTGCTCAACTATGTTTGTAGCTGCTTTATTTGTTTTTTTTT
>CM053742.1:69886562-69903970 GCA_028658305.1 Pachyuromys duprasi
TTGAGGAATGGATACAGAAATTATGGTACTTTTACACAGTGGAATACTACTCAGCAATTAAAAAGAAGGAAATCATGAAATTCGCAGGCAAATGGTGAGACTTGGAAATGATCATCCTAAGTGAGGTATCCCAAAAGCAGAAAGAAACATATGGTATATACTCACTTATATAGATTTATAGGATAAGAAGGTCATGCTGAAATCTACACACCTAGGGAAGATATACAAGAAAGAGGACCCAGCTTGGTATGATCAATGCTCGTTTAGATGAACAAATGGGATGGACATTGAATGGAGGAGAAAACAAGCAACAGGACAGGAGCATACCAAAGAGGGCATCTAAAAGAATCAATACAGCAATGTATCAAAGCAGATATTAAGACTTACAACCAAGCCTTTGGCAGAGGGCGGGAAGTAATAATAAAAATAGGGGAAGTTAGTAAGACTTGGGGAGAACAAGAGCTCCACAATGGCCAAACTGAGCAGGGCACGGGGGTCTTATATGAGACAGTTTCTCCAACCAAGGACCATATATGGATATGTCCTAGAACCCAAGCTCAGAAGTGGCCCATGGTAGCTCGGTGTCCAACTGAAGACCCTAGTAAGGGGAACAGGGACTGTTTCAGTCATGAACTCGGTGGCTGGCTCTTTGATCATCCCCCATACACGCCAGGGAGTAACAGCCTTGCTAGATCCCAGGGGAGGACATTGCAGCCAGCCCTGAGGAGACAAGATGATCTGGGGTGGGATGGAAGGGGAGGAGGTCCTTCCCCATTGGTGTACTTGGAGAGGGCGGGGAGGAGATGAGGGAGGGATGGGGAGAGTGGGAGGGAATGAGGGAGGGGTCTATGCCTGGGATGCAAAGTACCTAACCTGTGATTGATATAAAAATAAATAAATTACATTTAAAAAATCACATGTTGTAACAAATGAAGAGATGAATGGTAGAAATTAATGAGTAAGTGATAAATTTTAAGGTTCACTGATGTTGTATAAGTGAGTGTTTTTTATTGTGAAGTTAATATTACAGTTTGAATATGGTATTTCCCAGCTACAATCATGCCAAAATATGGAAGCTGTTGTTTTGGTATTGGGTACATTGTTTTGGTACATTGGGACATGTTTATTAACAGCACCTAACTCTTTGTTCATGAAAGTATATTATCATTAAAAAAAGGACCAGGTAATGAAAGTAAATTGGTATAAAGCACATCCAATTGTTATTCCTTCATTTATTTTTATTCTGTTAGATAGCGGGAAATGGCATTCTTATCAGAAGTTGAACAAATGCATTATGCACATGGGCTTTCCAGAACTCAGAACTGCGATTGATTTTTCACATGGTATATACTCACTTATAAGTGGATATTAGACATATTATATAGGTCTAACATAATATAATATGTATATCTAAAGAAGCTGGGCAAGAAGGAAGACCCTGGGTAAGATGATCAATCCACAGTCTGATAGGCAAACGGGACTACCATCGGAGGAGTGAGAAAACAGTTAAGAGGACAGGAGCCTTCCACAAAGGACCTCTGAAAGGGTACCAAAGCACATCCTGAGATCCATAGCTAAACTTAGAGCTGAGCACAGGGAATATTATGAAAGCATGGTAGACAGAAACACCAGGGGAAGGGGACAGGAGTTCCACTAGGAGAGAAACAGAACCAAAATATCTGGGGCCAGTAGACTTTTCTGACTGATATTCCAATCAAGGATCATTCATGGAGATAACCTAGAAACCCTGAACAGATGTAGCCCATGGCAGCTTAGTGTCTAAGAGGGTTTTCCTAGTAAGGGGAACACAGACTGTCTCTGACATGAAATTGATGGCCAGCTCTTTGATCACCTCCCCCTGAGGGGTGTTCAACCTTAGCAGGCCACAGAGAAAGACAATGCAGCCAGTCCTCATGAGACCTGATAGGCTAGGTTCAGAGGGAAGAGGAGGAGGACCTCTGTATCAGTAGACTTGGGGCGGGCATGGGAGGACATGCGGGAGGGAGAGTAGGATTGGGAGTGAATAATGGAGGGGAGTACAAGTGGGATACAAAGTGAATAAACTGTAATTAATTAAAAAATTAAAAATATTCCATTGTGTTAAAGTACCACAGTTTCTATATCCATTCCTCAACTGAGGGACATCTGGGTTGTTTCCAGGTTCTGGCTATTACAAATAAAGCAGCTACAAACATAGTTGAGCAAATGTCCTTGTTGTGTACTTGAACATCTTTTGGATATATGCCTAAGAGTGGTAGAGTTGGATCTTAAAAATGAGAAAATCATGAAATTTGCAGGCAAATAGTGGGACCTGGAAACAGTCATCCTGAGTGAGGTATCCCCAAAGCAGAAAGACACACATGGTATATACTCACTTATATAGACCTATAAGATAGGATAAACATACTGAAATCTATGCACCTAAAGAAGATAAACAAGAAAGAGGACCTGGGATAAAAGGATTAATCCTCACTTAGAAAGACAAATGGGATGGACATTCGATGTAGGAGAAAACAAGAAGCAGGACAAGAGCCTACCACAGAGGGCCTAGGAAAGACTCTACCTAGCAAGGTATCAAAGCAATTATTAAGACACATGACCAATCCTTTGGCACAGTGCAGGGAATCATATGAAAGAAGGGGTAGTTAGTTTGACCTGGAGAGGTCAGGAGCTCTGCAAGGACCAAATATATCAGAGCACAGGGAGCTTTTATGAGACTGTCTCTCCAACCAAGGACCATGTATGGATATAACCTAGAACACCTGCTTGAATGTAGCAAATGGTAGCTCAATATCCAAGAGGGTAACCTAGTAAGGGGAACAGGGACTATTTTGGACATGAACTCAATGGCTGGCTCTTCCACCCCTCCCACCCCTGAGGGAGGAGCAGCCTTGCTAGGCCACAGAAGAGGACATTGCAGCCAGTCCTGAAGAGACCTGATAAGCTAGAATTAGATGGAAGGGGAGGAAGTCCTGCCCTATCAGTGGGCTTGGAAAGGGGCAGGGAGGAGATGAGGGAGGGCAGAGGACGGATAGGGAGGGAATGCGGGAGGGGCTACAGCTGGGATACAAAGTACATAACCAGTGATTAATATAAAAAGAAATGCTAAAATTAAAAAATTAAAAATAAAAAAATGTTATCTGGTTTCAGTAACTTCTTTACCCAACTATTGTGTTATAACAACACAAAACTTATTTAGGCAGAGATCTACTTGGTGAAAAGTTGAAGTCAACAAGTTAACACAAGTAAGATACAAGTAGGTAGGGGATGACAGACATTATTTCAGGCAGTCATAATGATTAAAAAATTAGAGATCTTTATTAGAAACAGGAATAAGATAGAACATCAGAATTTTAGTCCATAAAGAGAATATTACAATTAACATAAGACAAATGCAAATTAGACAAAAGTGTTATGGAAGTAGAGAATATGTGGTATATATTTGGTTAAGTTTAAATTTCAAACATTATTTCTCCAAATATTTTCGTATTAGAAGTACTAATTTTAGTCATTTAGAAAATTTAGTTTTATGCCTCACTTTATTTGTCAAACACTAATTCAAACTAGAAGGTGTTAAATGCCTTGAAGTGTACATTTAATTGATTAGGATAAGGAACACATTTTGTAATATAAAATTTATCATTTAAATATTTACTTAAATGAGCAAGAAGAACTATCATTATATTCATAAAATAATGTGTCCATGCAAATATATGTGCTGTCAAAACCCTATCAAACTTAAAACTCTTGCTATTAGAAAAATAATCTATTTCATTATGAGCTCACTATGAGAGCCTGAGATATGATAACCAATGCATCTTTTTGAACAGGGTGTGGAATAATTTTTCCTTGATATCAGTCTTCTAGGTTAAGGCATCTAATATGAATATTGTAGGAGGACTGACTTTGATGTTAGTAGGTCAGGAAGAAGGCTGTGAGGATTGTTTCAAGCAAACTTCTCTAGTAGTGTTGCAAAGTACTTTCTAAGATACATCTGAAAGAGTAAAAGTAGTGAAAGTTTGGTGCGTAGAAGATATATGAGGTTAATTGAAATACTAGTTCATGAATAAACATATTTTTTTCTTTCATAGCATTTAAAATTCAAAGGTTTTCTATAATTATTAAAATGAAAGAATTAGGTTAATTGAGTCTGAAGTTGAAATTTGTATTGCTACTTACCTTTTAGAATAAAATTTTATTTATATTTGTAAAGCCATGTACACAAATGTTAAACCTTGCCAGAACATGTTTTATATGTGTGGTTGACCATGAAATGCACTGTATTTTCATGGCATTGTAAGTATCTACAAAATTTGTATGCACACCATCCTAACACATAGTATATATTTCTTCTAAATTAGAAATATATGGGAAAACATGAACTTGATATTTTGTAGTGTATAATTATCGTTTTTCATCTTCTTCATTCAAACTGATACTACTTATAAGCTTATTCTCCTAATAGTTTCTCAAAATACAAGCCAGACTACCTATTCAACATATTCTATAACATAGGTCTATATTAACCAAGAAATTTTTTTCTCCTACCAATACTAAACAAAAATCATATATTTTCACCACCCATGTCTTATATTCTTGTACAAGGACTGAGATAGAACTTGTTACTTTTGCTTGTCACCATTTTAGTTAAAGTATTCTTTAATGCTCTGCTCCAATTTCATAAAACTGGTTATTCTTGTTTGCAATCTAGTCTTTCCTTATATTTGAACCTTAAACACTGAAATTTAATTATCTTAATATCTGAATCACTTATATGTAAATGCTACTATTTTGAGTCCATTGGAAATTATTGCAACATAAAGTATCCTTTTGCATGTCAGACAGTGAAATTTGTCCACTAATTGCAAATTTTAAACAGCTCATTTTGATTAATAATGATGTACTTTTGGGTGTGTACACATTGCTCTAGAACTTCTAATATATTTGCATTCTATCTTCTAACTTGCATTAGAGCTCAAGAGAAGATTTACTATGACTTCTTATTCATTTTCTTTATAAAATTTGAAGGAAGAAGAATGCAGCTATATGTGTGATTGGAGATAATTTTTCTATCAGTTTAAGTAAATATCTTGCTTAAATACCAGTTTTTAATGTTGGCAGTCTTGAGATCTATGTGACAAAAAGAGTTAATTCATTTGCATTATAATTATTTTAAATGACTATTATGTGCCTAACTTTGATTTATTTGAATTTTGATGGCCTACAAAGATTCTTTACATAATTCCCTCTGCACGCACACAGAATCTCATTTTTTAAGTTAAGTTACTTTTGGAACAATAAAACAGATGTGAAACATCACTGATCAGTACTCACTGGAGAAAAAATAATCTTCACAACAAAATTCACTATAGCCTGCTAATATGTCAATAATATTATCCCGACAATGTGGTCTGGCTATGTATCCAAAAAAGGTTTCATATTAAAATTTTATTGACCAGTCTATGTAACAATTTAAAGTAGAGGCTAGTGAGAAATCTTTAGGCTACTCTGGATAAATACTTGGAATGGAGAAGAAGAGCTAGGCATTTCACTTTATGTAAACCTATCCATAAGGTGAAGAGGTTTGCTTTGTAAAACCTCTTACCATGATGGTTTACATCAGCAGGAGAAGGTAAATGTGGCCACTTTTAACAGACAGGAATCTCTGAAACCCTAAGTCAAGGTAAATATTTTAATTTTATAAGCTACATATCAGGTATTGGAACCTGAGATTTAAATGGAAAACTGAAGAAATCAGAACTTTGCTATGAAAAGTTAAGTGGTTTTTGCTATTGACATATAGCTTATGATATTGAGAAATATTTTATGATTGTTTTTACTAGGGAAGTTTACAAAAGTTTAGATGAAAGCTAGAGAAATCATAGGTAAAGGTAGGCAAAGTTTAATTGGTTGGACCCCAGTCCATGACATTCCTGAAAGCAGTGCAGATATTAAACGCCATGTTGATAAAATTTCAAATGAACATAAGAAATCTACTGCAATCTGAGCTAAAGACCATGTTTTTCATACTGTGATAAAGAACGTGGATACCTTGTACCTGTGCTTTGAAACTTTGTAAGGTAAAACTTAAAGATGGTAGTTAAGTTTATTCAGAAGAGAAAATTTTATAACAGTATGACACTCACGTTGTAGTATGGTTTCAATTGATAGTAGTTAGTGAAATTTGCAGTGAAAATCAATAGCAAAGCAAGATAGCACAATAATTTGTAATATTTGCAGTTTTGTCAGAACTCATAAATGATAGACCATGAAAACTGTAGTTGCTAGAAAATAGTGCCATTAAATGGGGCAAAAGGTGAAATGGAACACAATTTTTATTCATACTGTTTGAACATAACAACATTAAAGATGGATATGCAAACATCTTCATACTTTGTAGATTTTCCTTTATATTGTTGCTGCGATACAATTCAATGATGACATTTGACAATATGAAAAAAAAAACTCAGTGATAGCTGATAAAGTCAAAAATCTTTTATTTATACTGAAGTTTAGCAAGTACATTTTAAACGAAGCGTACTTTAACGTAACATATGACAGAACAGAGAAACCATACATATACGTTTCTAGTCTCTAGGATATTACTATAGTTTTGAGGGAAAAAAAGCCAAGCAGAAATGGACATAAAAAAGCATTAAATATGGTCAATTTACTTTAGTCATCAGGATTTAGTTCATGTTCTTAAACTGTTGAAACCAATGTAAGGACAGTTTACATAATTGCTTTTAAAATATACACACATTCATTTCTTTAATGTAACATAGAAAATATGATTCAGTAGCAGAGCATTACTCATAAACAAGACAGAAATAACTCCATGATGGATAGTGTCATAGGTATACTGGAATCTTCATTAATATAAAGCCAGCGAGGACCTTTCAGGCTGAATAAAACTGCTGTACCAGTATTAAACAGAAATAGTTACCTCCTTTAAAGAGAAAAGAAAACGTGTTAGTTCTTCTGTGGAATATAGCTGAAGCAGAGGTATGGAAGCAGAGGTATGAATGTCTTTCTTCAGGAACCTAAAATGATTTGATGTAACAGGATTGGTTAATATCAGTAATTTTTAATTTAACATGACTATATGTTAATGTGTCAGATTTCAAAGATCCTTCAAGTAAACTTCATGCTACAGCTCGTCTTTACACAGAATTGAAGGCATGGAAAATGATAAAGATTATTTTCATAAACTATTTTATAATGTCTATAGAGATCTATATTCGTTTTTGCTTTTATACATAATGTTACACTTGAAGTTATTGTGCTTTACTAAAACAGTAGGAAAGACATTACCTGGTTTGGCTCTAAAATAATGACAGATCAGAACATTTAGAGTTTTCATTCCTCAAGTTAACCTTCAGACTGTGAACACCATATAGACACTAGTTTTCAATATAATTTGAACTTTAAGTGGTAAAACCAATATTCACTTAAATACTTGTAATATAAAGTCCGTATCATCTGCTAGTTAGAGAGCATATTATTGTGAATGTAAAAAATAAATTATATTCTGCCTCTTTGGCCTTAAAATTGTTCTTTTCTACTCTAATGGCTTATGACTTGCTTATTTAGCAAGCTAAATCACAAAATTTAGCTTTTTGGTTACAGAAGAGAAAGCAGAAAAGAATGTGTCCATAAATAAACACAAATCCATTACTTGTGCTCAAGAAACACTTAAAATTACATCTTTGTAATTCAAATGTGCCCTTGCTATGTAGAAGGAAGCATGCTTTATCATGCTTGACTGATAGTTCTTGTTTAAATTCTTAACTCATATTGGAAAATGTTTTGAATTGTAAAGAGGAAATATGTGAAATATCTGAAATATTTGATTTTTTCCTCTGGAGATTATTTTATACTAGGTATATTAATGGAATTTTGTGGAAAATAGTTCACAACCAAAAATCAAGGAGGTATAAGAAAACAAAAGGAAGGGTTGTATTTTGTGTTAACCAGAAAAACTAGAGTTGAGCTTCGTTTGCCCAAGAAAGCCAGTGAGCTTACTTGAATGTTCCAAGGATCCAGAAAATAAAAATATATTTTTTAATTATTTGATAATCTTTAAGCCCAGGAAAGGGTTTAGACTAGTATTTTAGACATAGAGTTTGAGCAGTGTAATAAAGTCCTAGCCTCCTGATAGTTCAAGTTTCTTTGATGCTATTGACCCACTCAGTTCTACAGTCCAACACATCCACTGTACACACACCCTCAATATCAATGGAAAGATCATCAACATCAAATGTCAGTCATTTTTTCACCAGGATTTAAATTTATACAACAGTAACAAAGCTTGAATCATGCAGTACAAAATGTGAACAGCACAAATTTAAAATCAAGAGTAAAACAAACCATGTCATCTAAAAAGTTATATAAACAACAGTATATGAAACAGACAATCACTGTTTATCTTTTGGAAAAACTATGTTTTTGAAAAATATTTCACTATTAATGTTTAATTCTTACTTTTGTTACAAGAGACAGATATTTCTGGCCACACTTTCATTAAATGTGCCCACTTACAAAGCTTATCAAGAATAGCTTCAACATTATCTTGCAAATCAAAAGAAATACTATGCTACCAAGAAGACAACATTACGATGTAAATCAACTGTTCTACTCAGAATACAGTAAGTTAAGTATAAATTGAGATGCCATTAGTAAAAGCTCCAAAAAATTTAAGTTTTAGTAGTATCTAAAGAGTGTGGCATGTTCTAAAATACTGAGACATCTTCTGTTAATGCTATGAGTATCCCAGTACAGACTGACTATAAAGAAGGAACAAGTTTACCCAGTAATTTGTTCCTTGGAATAATCTCAATGTTTGCCACATTTCAATTTCAAAATGCATTTCAGCTATAATATAAGTGATATATCATTTAGTAGTAGCTGTCAAAGTAAACTCCTAGACAAAACAAAAACATCTGGAACCATAAACAGAAGAGAGCTCTAGCTGAATTTTAATCCAAATCTGTCATGCTCACTTCATTAGGAACAGGATATAGCTAATTAGTTGTTGATGGTTTCATATTTTTAAGAAGGTTCATATTTGAACATCAGAGATGATTTCATATGCATTCTGTATGTAAACATGATTATAGTTTAGGAAAAGCAATGAAAAGCCTCTCTCCAGAGGAATTTTAGGGGCTTCGATATTCATTAGAAGAGACATGTATGTTGACTGCTTCAATATTTATCAAATGGGTAAGATGGGGAGTTACGTATATACAGGTAGGACAGTATTTTAAGAAACAAATATAGGTTTCTACAATCCTTTCATTTATGTAGAAATGCCTGATTTAGGACCACACAGGAGGCTGGTATGGTCTTCTCCATTAGGACACACAGTATGCGTAACACTTGCCTTCTGTGTTATACATCGAATGTATATAGAAAAAGCAACTAACATTAGGTGCCATAAAGAGGGCAAATAGGTGGGAAAATGCCAGAAAACATGAAAGCAAAAACAAGAGGCTTTCCTCCCGTCCAACTAAAATAGTTAAAACAACAAAAACAAAAACTATCTTATATTTAAGGGACAGAATTTGAAAATACTATTCCATTTTCTGAATCATTCAGTACATGTTATTTTTGTAAATGGTGTGGAAATTATTCTGGATGTTGTACCTTTAGTCATAAATAATTATTATTCAGTTCATATATTTGATATTGTCAATTTTACTTCATCACTCATAAATTGTATTTTATTCAGCATTATTTTGACATAGTCAGCTGAATTATCATAGACTATACAAGCAGATCACGTATGCATCTTTTGAAAGTACCAAAAGCAAAATCTTTGTAACTTAGAAAAATTCGTCAGGATATGAATTAACCAACACATCATATTAATACAAATTAATGTATTATATTTTAATTATTTAAGTTTAGTGGTTATTTCAAAAGAAATTACATATATGACCACAAGGAATTGATTATTGGAAAATGGATAAAAACTCAGTTGAAAATTTAATTCTAGAGCAGATACTACACAATGAATAAGATTTTACTGGTGTAATAAAAACTCTTAAGGAGCAGGGTACAGCCATGCCAGGCCACAGAGGAAGGAAATGCAGCCTATCCTGATGAGACCTGATAGGCTAGGGTCAGATGGAAAATCAGGAGGACTTCCCATATTAGTAGATTAGGGGAGGGGCATAGGGGGAGAGGAAGGAGAGAGGGTGGGACTGGGATGAGACTAGGGAGGGAGCTACAGCAGGGGTACAAAGAGAATAAATTGTAGTAAATTATAATATTGTTAAAAAAGAAGGGTCATTAAATGTTTTTATCACTGAAATACTGATGTATCATATTCTTCGGAGGTATAAAAATGGTGATAATTATACACCACCAGTTTACAGCTAAGTCTTTATTAAGTAAGCTGATAAGTTTTTCCGGGACATATCCTAAGCAATTCTGACCAAGTGAATCATTTACAGATCTCTTGAAAATGCTAGTTACCTGATTATGCTTAGACTAGTGGATGGATAGTATAAAAATTCATAATGTGAATGACCTATTATATCTGCCTATCTCTTTTCTTGTATGTGTAGTTTTTATTTGTATAATAATATTTGTTTTCTTTTGCTAGTAAAATAAAGAAGAAGCAAGGATTGAGATCAAATGGAAGAAGAAAAGAATAAAGGAGGAATATTTAGTAGGCTGGGATCAGTTGTTATCATTGTAGTGAGAAAGTAAATAACATGCTTTACCATGATCAACTAAAAGGAATGTGTCTGATGATATAAAAATTAAAGAAGTCTGTGGTTTTTTGTTTTTGTTTTTGTTTTTTTTAGAGAATTAATCAGGCATACTTTCTTCTACAAAGTGAACCTTCAGGCTATGACAACAAATATTAATCATTTGTACCAATAAAATCATCTGCTAATAAAGGTCCTGTTAAATACCATGTTAGAGAAATAGAAAGCTACTGCATAATAGGCACAGGTCAAATTAGGTGTTTCTATACTTTATTTTTTCACATACAATATAGAAGTATCATTTATCCATCTTCAAAATTGTTTCACCTACTTACCCCACTACAAACTGGCTGTGTAGATAAATGAGATGTTTGTGAAGCACGATAATCTCATTGGAAGAAGTGTGTTAAAGAAACTATCAAGTACCACATTTCATAATTGCCTCCTAAAAACTTGGGAAGACAATTCTCTGGAACATTTTTCTTGTGTTCATGGATCTTTTCATCAATTATTAGCAAATGGTAATTGAGTGTTCAATATTTTAAAAGAATCTGACCATGAAATCTAAAGAATCACAATAAGCAAGTAACTGCCACAGCACCCTATCCGTGTCTATGATCACTTGGAGTTCCGGCATCAGTGTTCAGGCTGCACAGAAAAACAATAAGACCTGGTCAAAATGAATGTCATTCCAACAAGGAGAATCCAAAATTTACTACAAATTCAGTTTATCATATTTCCTGTTACACATATGTATATAACTACTCATCATTTATTATATATATTTACAATTTATGTTTTACTTTTATAAGCTTTATCTTCTAGTGGAAGCTTCATTTCTTAAAAAATGAAATTTAACAAAATATGCAAAACTGTAATTTTTTGCAGTATTTTGTAAAACTTTGTCTGTGTATGATATTAACAAAATGAAAATTGTCTATATGAAAATCTCCAACTAAATTATGCTTATGAGTCCTTTGAGCATGCTCTACTCCTTTACAACATGAAGTTAAATGAATGGTTAGCTTAATAAACAAGGCATTTAGGAGGTTTTCTGTTTTCCTTAACTGTTTAAAATATCAGTAAAGATTTTATATTATGGCATAAATCTCTGTTAATGGTTGCAATGTTACTTCTAGATGAGAATTCCATTTCTGGCAGGATGTTTTTTTAATTAAGTTTTTATTTTTATATTAATTACAGTTTATTCATTTTGTACCCCAACTGTAGCTCCCTTCCTCATTCCCTCCCAATCTCACCCTCCCTCCTTCATCTCCTCCTATGCCCCTTTCCAAGGCATGGATAGGGGAGGTCCTCTTCCCCTTCCACCTGACCCTAGCTTATTCAGTCTCATCAGAACTGGCTGCATTGGACTCCGCTGTGGCCTGGCAAGGCTGCTCTCCCATCCGGGGGAGGCGGTAAAAGAACTAGCCACTAAGTTCATGTCAGAGACAGTCCCTGTTTGACTTACTAGGACATCCACTTAGATACTGAGCTGCCATGGGCTACATCTGAGCAGGGGTTCTAGGTTATATCCATGGTCCTTGGTTGGAATGTCAGTCTCAGAAAAACCCCCTGTTCCCAGATATTTTGGTTCTGTTTCTATCCTTGTGGAGCTTCTGTCCTCTCCAGGTCTTACTATCTCCCTCTTCGTAAATTCTCAACTTCATATGGAAAAACAAAAATCCCAGAAATGCCAAAACAATACTGTAAATAACCGATCATCTGGAGGTATTTCCATCCCTGATTTCAAGCTGTACTACAGAGCAATAGTGATAAAACTGTATGGTGCTGGCATAGAAACAGAATGGTGGATCAATGGAATCAAATTGAAGACCCAGACATAATTCCACACACCTATGGATACTTGATTTTTGACAAAGAAGGATGTTTATTTAAGAAAAACACTGCTCATATTGAATATTACTAAGTGTGTCTCTATAATGTCTTCAGAAGTTTAATTTATGTTTTGAGCAAAATGATCATATGATTTTTCCTACACTGTTGTACTGTTTCCTTTCATCTCTTTCCTTATCACATGCTCACTTATATATACAAAAGAGAATCCTTAAGCCCTAATGAGTGTCACCACATGAAAACTAGGTTATCAGACCTATTTTTCTTGCAGTGGCTACCTTATTTTTGAACTATTCACAATATTTTAAAAATGAGTTCAAGTACTAAGTAGAGCGTGTTTAAGTTTCTTGCATTATCCACATATTTTTAAATTTCAAATAAGCACTAGATTATTTGAAATCAGAATTACTACTGATGGTTTCCTAACTTAAATTAAAAAAGATGAAATAATGTAGGAGTACCGTCAATATAATTATGTCTTAGGGCCATTCAATTAAAAGTGAAGTTAATTGTATGAATTTTATTTCAATTGTAGTAAAAACTCAATATCTGTTCTTCTCACTAAATATCAACAGTGAAGATAGCTTGTATTGTAGTTAGTTAGTATCTTTGTAGAACTATGGCCCTACTTATCTGCGAGTAGGAAAATAGACCACACTGACAGTCAATTCAAATAATAAAATGCTATAGGATCTGACTTATTCTGTGCTTATGGAGAAAGAAAATAATGACATCACCTTTTCAGATATGTATGGTGCTTATTTTTAGAATGGTAATTAAAAGCAAATTTCTTAAAAAGATTAACCACATTAGTATTTTCAAAAATGAGATTTATGTTTGAGTAAAACTTAAGGCAAGTTACAAGTCACCTCTTTCTCTGGATACAGTATGAGAACAGAATTTCAGCATATCTTGCTCACTCTTAAAATTATTAAATTTATTGAGACTATAATAACACCTATACCTCCCTGGGCTCTTACAAATTCATAGCCACTTTTTCAATTAATTGTTGTTCCATATATCTATGTACATAATTACTACTTGCTTAGTCTAGATGGTGTTATTTATATGTATATTTTCAGGAGTACCTCTAATTTTGTGAATTATTAATATACTACATACTTTCCCCATATTTTAAGAAATATAGTCTTTGCATAGTTTATCTTGCAAACAGGGTATGAAAAGCTTTCTGTCCTTACCAATGGCAATTCACAAGGACATGTGTACTATAACTACATAATGAAATGTCCAGTTTGAGAGAATATTTTAAATGTTACTTATATGTCAAATATTTCAACTCTACTGAAAACTACATATGTAAGCCCAAATGCTTATTTCATGTATATTTAATAGAATATAGCAACAGTGGAAACTTCAACGTGTCATTTGTGACAGAGTTTGAATCAGACATCTTAATGAGACAGGAAGATTGAGAAGTGGAAAGAATTCTAATGCTGAGCATTGAGTTGCTTTGTTATTAACTGAGAAAACCTGGCTACTTGACCAGTGCTCTCTAAGCAACTTCATTTCACGTCCTACAGACCTCTTTTAAAATGGCAGTGAAATGTATGTTTACAAGAGACTGGACAATATTTGAATCTTATTAAGAATTTTAAAAGCATGTGAGTTCTTCTTTCCATCAGGGAAAGAGAAGGCAAGTAAAATCTGGTCTGTATGAGCTACTAAACTAGGTCAGGAGCCACTGGAAACATGCGTGTCACTTGCAGAATGTCATACTCTATTTACATTTTTCCTGTAGAGAGAACATTTGAAATCTGACGTTTATTTTTCTATGGTGTTTATCTAAATAATATAAAAGTATAGAAGGTATAGCTATATTTCACTTTTCATAAATACATACACTATAAAACATTTTAAAATTGACTTTTTTACATAAAAGACATGGAAAATTTTAATATATTTAAAAGTATAAATAATTTTGCTAGCAATTTTATTTGCTAAACTGATAAGGAAATATTAAATAATTGTAACTGAAATTACTCAACATATGGAAAAGAATGAATAATTGAAGTAATAGAAAAAGACTGAAATATATGCAGTTAATACATTGTAAGAGTTGACTATTAGGACTCTTTGTTTTAGGTTATGCTTTACTCATTAACAATTGTTCAAAGCTGCTAAGATCTACATCAAATAAAAGCACCTAAACATTTATTGAAAAATAGAGAGATAAAGAAGAATTTTTTTGTCAGAAAATATATGCTTTCTGGAAACTTGAATAACTGGAGAAAATATTGCCTTGATAATCATTTATATTGCTGACAAAAAGATTGCAGCATTATATAAGGATGAATGCCAGTGCTAATTCTCAAATATTGAAAATGTTGACTAAAGTTAGTGGAACAAGAAGATACATACTGATCAGGATCCAAGATGGCAGCGGCAAGCATGTACCTTATCTGAGGGGCAAAGGATCTGAAACTCCGAAATTGGTGAGTGAAGGGGCTGCTGAACCCAGAACAGAGTTATCTAGCCTTCCAGGGAGAAAGAGACTAACCGTGAACTGAGTTCATTTAGAATATGTTCAACTGCAGACTCCTCTGTGGTCCTTACCTAGGTGCTCGATCCCCAGGCACTTCCCAATATCCACCTCCCTACTCCCTCTTTGGAGGAGGCAGAGGAGGTGGCCAGCAGAATCTGCCACAGTCCACACCACCCAGGCCCTAGCACTGGCAAAGGCTCCTAGCAACAAAACTCAGGCTTAGGATCTGGGACTGAGAATACTCCCAGATCTCTTTCGGGTACTCCCCGGAGACCTCCACCATTAGCCTGACCTTGTGGAGTGGAAGGATAGAAAGGCACCCTGTGGGGCCCACCACAGACCTCAGTGCCCAGGCTCCAGTGCAGCCTGCTGCTCCTAGCAAACACCCCCACTCCCCACTTGGGATCTGGGACTGAGGACACTCAACCCTTTCTGGCACTACCCAGGGACCAGCCACAATGAGTTATAGTGCCTGTGGCTCCTGACAAAGAAACCCTGGTTCAGGATCTGGGAACAAGGACACTTAATCCTTCCTGGCACTCCCCGGGGACTGGCCACCATAAACTCCAGCGCTGGCGGCTCCTAGCAAAAAATCCCCAGTTTGGGATCTGGGACTGAGGACACTCACCTCATCCATTCCCAGAACTACCCCAGGACCAGCCACCATAAGCCTTCCCTGTCAGAGGGGACAGACAGAGAGGCAGCCTGTGGATTCCACCACAGACTACTAAACCTGGGCCCCAGGCTCATAATCTGGGACAGAGATATTCATTCAGGCCTCTCTCCCTCCACCCACCCCGGACTGCCCCGGGAATGGCCCAGATAATTATTCCCTTATGGAGGTGAAGAAAATAGAAGGGGCCTGCAGAGTCTGCCACAGACCACACTGCCCAGGCTAAAGCAGGGGCAGTGCCCAGCACAGCACACAGTGCCAGTGGACACCAAGACCTGCTGCTACCACTGAGCTGACTGTTAGCCTACACCCTCATTTGCCCCATCAGGATCAAATCAGAGAGAAGAGAACAAGAGGAACGCCTGTACTTTCCAACTGGTCCTGCAAGAGAGTGAGTATGCCTTAAAGTGAGTGCTTGCAGAGCCCCAGATCTGGGGCCCTTCTATGTAAGCCACCAGATCCCTACCACCCACACCCCTAGTACAGGAAACATAGGAATTCTTGGGACAGCATTCCCAACACTGAAAACCCTGCTCTTCTGGTCTATGAGTGAATTCCAGACAAAAACTACTGACAGATCTGCATACCAGTAGCTTGAAGGCCATTGTAATGGTCAGGGAATCTGTGCCTGCACACTGTGCCTGATAGCGCCTGGGAATAGCTCTAGCATTATATTCCTCACTCAGATACAGCTGAAACCACTCACTCATTCTAAAACCAGTGACCCTCCCATCTTCCTGAAAAACATTCCAGAAATCACAAAAAGATGGACCTACTCTGAAGTACAGACTCCAGGAAGAAACAGACAGGGTAACATATAAACACATGGCTAGAGGACGACTTAAGAATGCAGCCAAAAATATCAGGACATCATAGTTTCACCAGCAACCCCCCAAATCAATGGACACTTCAATTCATTGGAAACACAAGAAAATGGCTTTAAAACTATGACTTTCCATTTATTAGAGGCTCATAAAGAGGAAACGAACAAATCTTTCAGAGAAATATCATACAAATTGAGGCAAACAAAGAGGAAATGAACATGCTTTCAAAGAAATACAGGCAAATACAGCCAAAAAAGTAGAAGCACAATTAGCAACTTACAGAGAGGAAACAAAGGAAAAAATAGAAGCCATCATTGAAAAGAAGCTCTCCACATTCAAACAGGTGAAGGAAATGGTGAAAGACATGAAAACAGAAATAAAATCAATAAAGAATACACAAACAGAGAAAAACCTGGAGCTGGAGAACTTAGGGAAAAGATCAGGAACTAAAAAGTTAAGCATCACCAACAGAATACAAGAGATGGAAGAGAGAATCTCAGGTGCCCAAGATACACTTGCAGTAAGTGATACTTCACTCTAAGAAAAAATAAAATCAGAAAAGTTCAAAACACAAAACATCCAAGAAATCAAGGACACCATGAAAAGACAAAATCTAAGAATAATAGGAGGAGAAGAAAAAGAAGATACCAGGCTCCAAGGTCCAGAAAATATTTTCAAGAAAATCATAGAAGAAAAATTTCCCAACTTAGAGAAAGAGATGTCCATAAACATATAAGAGGCTTACAGAACACCAAATAGACTAGACTGGAAAAGAAATTCCTCATGTCATATCATAGTCAACACACTGAACTTACAGGAAAAAAAAGAAAAAA
>CM053742.1:69904070-69932565 GCA_028658305.1 Pachyuromys duprasi
AGAGAGAATTAAAAATATCCCATGGCAAAAACGAATTTAAACAATATCTACACAGCAAACAGCCCCACAAAAGTTACGAGAAGGAAAATTACAACCCAACAAAAACAACTACATCCAAGGAAACATAGGACATAGGTACCTAAACAACAAAAAAATGAAAAGAATACAAATAATGAAACACAGTAACACTACCAATCCCACATCAAAAAAAAAAAAAAGGAACATTCATTGGTCACTAGTATCTATCAACATCTACGGACTCAATTCTCCAATAAAAAGACAAAGACTAACAGAATGGGTGTGGAAACAAGATCCAACATTCTGATAGCATCCAAGAAACACAACTCCGCAACAAAGATAAACACTACCTCAGAGTAAAGGGCTGGAAAAATGTTTTTCAAGCAAATGGATCCAGAAAACAAGCTGGGGTAGCTATCCTAATATCTACTAAAATAAACTTTCAATCAAATTTAATTATAAAAGAGGAAGATGGGGAACTACATTCTCCTCACAATTCTGAACATCTATGCCCCAAATACAAGAGTACCTACATTTGTAAATGAAACATTATTAAAGCTTAAATCACACATTGATGCCAACACCATAATAGTGGGAGACTTCAACACTCACTCTCACCAAGGAACAGATCAAATAGAGAGAAGCCAAATAGGAAAAAAAGGACACATAGAGGACCTATTTCAAATGGACCTAATTGATGTCTACAGAAAATTTCACACAAAATCAAAAGATTATACCTTCTTTTCAGCACCTCATATAACTTTCTTCAAAATAGATCATAGAGTTAGTTGGTCACAAAGCAAGCCTCTACAGATACAAAAAGATTGAAATAATCCCCTGATTTCTATCTGACTAAAATGGACTAACACTGGACCTCAAAAAGGGTAGAAATAACAAAAAGCTTATATGTACATGGAAACTGAACAACTTGCTGCTCATTGACATCTGGGTTAAGGAAGAAATAAATTAAAGACTTCCTAGAATTCAATGAACAGGAAGGTACAACATACCCAAACTTATGGGACACAATGAAAGCAGTGCTCAGAGGAAAATTCATAGCACTAAGTGCCTTCAAGAAGAAATTTGTAACATCACATACAAGCAACTTAATGAACCAACTGAAAACCCTAGGAAAAAAAAAAAAAAAGCAGATATACCCAAGAGGAGAAGACGGCTGGAAATAATCAAACTCGGGGCTGAAATCAATAAATTAGAATCAAATAAAATTATTCAAAGAATCAATGAAAATCGACACAATAGGCAAACCCTTAGTCAAACTAACAAAAAGGCAGAGAGAAACTATCCAAATCAGCAAAATCAGAAATGAAAAGAGGGACATAATGACAGACACTGAGAATATCCAAACAATCATTAGGTCTCACTACAAAAGCCTATATGCCACAAAATTTGAAAATATAATGAAATGGAAATTTTTCTTGATAGATTCTATTAACCAAAATTAAATCAAGATCAGGTAGAAAGATTGAACAGACCTATATCCCACAAGGAAATTGAAGTAGTCATCAACAGTCTCCCTTCCAAAAAAAGACCAGCGCCAGATGGTTTTATCACAGAATTCTACCACACCTTCAAAGAAGTGTTAACTCCAATCCTCCTAAAACTATTCCACAAAATAGAAACAGAAGGAACATTACCAAACTCATTCTATGAAGCAACAGTCACCTTGATACCTATACCACACAAAGACCAAACAAAAAAAGAGAACATCAGACCTATCTCTTTTATGAACATAGATGCAAAAATACTCAATAAAATACTGGCAAACAGAATCCAAGAACACATAAAAGATATCATCCACCATGATCAAGTAGGCTTCATCCCAGGCATGCAGGGGTGGCTCAATATACAGAAATCCATCAATGTAAACCACCATATAAACAAACTGAAGGAGAAAAACCCATGATCATCTCCTTAGTTGACAAAAAAGCATTTGACAAAATCTAACACCCATTCATGTTTAAAGTCTTGGAGAGATCAGAGACACAAGGCACATAGCTAAACATTGTAAAGGCAATATACAGTAATCCTATAGCCAACATCAAACTCAATGGAGAGAAACTCAAATCAATCCCTCTGAAACCAGGGACAACGCAAGGCTTCCCACTCTCTCCATATCTCTTCAACATAGTACTTGAAGTCCTAGTTAAAGCAATAAGAAAATTAAGGAGATCACGGGGATAGAAATTGGAACAGAAGAGGATAAAGTTTCACTGTTCACAGATTATATGATAGTGTACATGAATGATCCCAAATATTCGTCTTCCACTTCTTCCACTGATAAACATCTTCAGCAAAGTGCCTGGGTACGAAATTAACTCAGAAAAAAAAATCAGAAGCCTTCCTGTATACCAAAGACAAAACGACTGAGAAAGAAATTAGGGAAACAACACCCTTCACAATAGCCACTAATCACTTAAAGTACCTTGCTGTGACTATAACCACACAAGTGAAAGATCTGTTTGAAAAAAATCAAGTCTCTGAAGAAAGAAATTGAAGAAGATATCACAAGATGGAAAGATTTCCCATGCTCATAAATTGGTAGGATTAACACAGTAAAAATGGCTACTCCGTCAAAAGCAATCTACGGATCCAATGCAATCTACGGATCCAATGCAATTCTCATCAAAATACCGACACAATTCTTTACAGACCTTGAAAGAAAAATCCTCAACTTCTTATGGAGAAACAGAAAACCCAGAATTTCCAAAACGATCCTGTACAACAACAGATCATCTAGAGGTATCATCATCCCGGATCTCAAGCTGTATTACAGAGCAATAGTTATAAAAACTGCATGGTATTGGCATAGAATCAGAATGGTACATCAATGAAACTGAACAGAAGACCCAGAAATATTTTATCACACCAATGAATACTTGATTTTTGACAAAGAACCCAAAACCATTCAATGGAAAAAGACAGCATTTTCAACAAATGGTGCTGGTCCAACTGGATGTAGACATGCTGGAAAATGAAATTTTATCATCCTGCACAAAACTAAAGTCCAAGTGGATCAAAGAACTCAACATAAAACCAGACATACTAAATCAGTTAGAAGAAAAAGTGGGGAAGATCCTAGAACTCATTGGCACAGGTGACAACTTCCTGAAAAGAAAACCAACAGCACAGGCTCTAAGAGCAACAATGAATTAATGGGACCTCATGAAACTGAAAAGCTTCTGTAAGGCAAGAGTTATTGTTGTCAGAACAAAACAAGAGCCAACAGACTGGGGAAGGATCTTCACCAACTCTATATCTGACAGAGGGCTGATATCCAGAGTATATAAAGAACTAAAGAAGCTAAAAAGCAATGTATCAAGCAATCAAATTTAAAAAAAAAATCGGGTATTGAGATAAACAGAGAATTCTCTGTAGAGGAACATAGAATGGCAGAGAAACACTTAAAGAAATGCTCAATGTCCTTAGCCATCAGAGAGATGCAAATCAATATGATCCCGAGATTTCACGACACCCATCAGAATGGCTAAGATCAAAACCTCCAAGTGACAACACATGCTGGACAGGTTTTAGAGAAAGGGGAACCCTCCTCCATTGCTGGTGGGAATGTAAACTTGTACAACCACTTTAGAAATCAATCTGGTGCTTTCTCAGACAATTTGGAATTATGGTTCCCCAAGATCCAGCTATACCACTACTAGGCATATATCCAAAAGATGCTCAAGTATACTAGAAGGACATTTGTTCAACAATGTTCATAGCAGCTTTATTCATAATAGCTAGAACTTGGAAACAACCCAGATGTCCTGAATGGAGGAATGGATGCAGAAATTGTGGCACCTTTACACAATAGAATACTATTCGGCAATTAAAAATAAGGAAATCACAAAATTTTCAGGCAAATGGTGGGACCTAGAAAATATCATCCTGAGTGAGGTATCCCCGAAGCAGAAAGACACACATGGTGGATAGTATAAGTAGATACTAGACTATAAGATAGGAAAAACATACTAAAATATGTATACCCAAAGAAGAGAAACAAGAAAGATGATCCTGGGTAAGATGATCAATCTTCACTTAGAAAGACAAATGGGATGGACATTGGAAACAGGAGAAAACAAGTATCAGGATTGGAGCCTACCACTCAGGGCTTTGGAAAGACTCCACTTAGCAGTGTATGAAAGCGACAGCTGAGACTCATTACCAAACCTTGGGCAGAGTACAGGGAATCATATGAAAAGGGGGTAGTTAGTATGACTTGGAGAAATCAGGAACTCCACAAGGACCGAATACATCTGGGCACAGGGGTGTTTTCTGAGCCTGTTTCTCCAACCAAGGATCATGAATGGATATAACATAGAAATCCTGCCCAGATGTAACCCATTGCAGCTCAATATCCAATTAGGTTCCCTAGTTAGGGGAACAGCGACTGTCCTGACATGAACTCAGTAGCGGGCTCTTTGACCTTCTCCCCCAACCAGAGGGAGGAGCAGCCTTGCCAAGCCCCTGGAGGAACACACTGTAGCCAGTCCTGATGAGACCTGATAAACTAGGGCCAGATGGAAGGGGAGGAGGACCTCCTCCATCAGTGGACTTAGAGAGGGGCAAGGAGGAGATGAGGGAAATAGGGTAGGATTGGGAGGGTTATGTGGGAGAGGACTACAGCTAAGAAAATAGTAAATAAACTATAATTAATACAAAACAATAAAAAACACTGATTCTAACCTATATTTTCTTTAAATTGAGTTTAATTTGCAAACTAAATTGTTATACAACAATTATAAATTAAACCAAGCTTCCTAGACCAGATACAAACTTTATTCTAAAACCACAGTAAGGAAATCTCAGTGCATAATTAAATAACTAATATTCAGTTGGCAGTATGAAATGACTTTGATAATAAAACAATTCTGTTACTATCTATGCTACATTTCACAGCCTTAAGTAGAAACAGGTATCATTAGTATCTTTTTTATCCTGCAAATGGCATTCCATCATTTACAAATATAACTTGCAAGTATTTATTAAATAATTGAGAGTTTTAGATAATATAAACTACAAACTTAAGAAAACCCACTATCTGCATCTCTGAGTCTTTAATACTAGAGTTATACTAAATCCTGTAGCTATCTAACTCATTTTTACAGGCATTGATTAATAGTGATATAAAATGAGGGCAATTAGTCAAAGGGCCAGTGCTTATTCCCATTGTCAATAGCAAGCAAACTTAAATTCTCTTGGGTTAGTACCATACTTTCAAACTGAGCATTTTAATAGCAATCACATTTTAATAGCAACTGCATAAGGATAGTAATATCAGGGCAAATTATTGTCAAAAATGGATAAAAATATCATACTTTAAACATATACTATGAATTGTCTTTCTTTTATACACTATTCAGAATTTAAGCTATAAATTACTTGTTCAGGAATGATAAAAATGATTGTCATAGAACTACTCTATATTTAAATGGCAGTCATATAATAATTTGAAAATTTTAAATTAATAAGGGAATGGTGGTATGATTAGAACTGTCTATGAACACACTACATATTTTACTTATTGTTTAAGAATGAAGATGAACATTAAATTCTTTTGATCAATGACTTCCTATAATAGATTTTCAGGTATGTACAGATTAAATATAGGGTAGAATAAATTTTAGATTTTAAAAATAAGGTCTGGAGACACTGTATGGTTAAGAACACTTCCTGTATTCCCAGAGAACCGAAGTACAGTTACTAGAACCTAATTTTAGTGTCCCACAACCATGGGAAACTTAAGCTCCTGGAGATCTGAAACTGTGTGGACTTTGTGGTCACCTGCACTCATGTGGACATACCCACAAAGACATATACATATACACACAATTAAAAAAATAAACCTTTTTTTTTTCAGGAGTAAAAGACATAGTTTTATTTTTCTCCTTCATTTACATTTTTGGTTTTGTTAACCTACACATTTCATTTATTTATTTATTTATTTATTTATTTATTTATTTATTTATTTATTTATTTATTTATTTATTTATGATATATGTACAGTTTATTAACTTTGTATCCCAGCTGTATCCAGGTCCCTCATTCCCTCCCAATCCCACCCTCCCTCCCTCATCTTCTTCCTACCTCTTTCCAAGTCCACTGATCTAGGAGGACCTCCTTCCCTTTCATCTGACCCTGGCTTATCAGATACCTTCAGGCCTGGCTGCAAAGTCCACCTCTGTGGCCTACTATGGCTGCTCCTCCCTTCGGTGTGGGGGTGAGGTCAAAGAGCCAGACATTGAGTTCATGTCAGAAATAGTCCCTGCTCCCCTTACTAGGGTACCCACTTGGATACTGAGTTACAATGGGCTATATCTGTGCAGGAATTCTAGGTTGTATCCATACTTAGTCCTTGGGTAGAGATACAGTATCATAAAAGACACCTGTGAGTACCAGACCTATAAGACAGGATAAACATATTGAAATCTATACACCTAAAGAAGATAAACAGGAAAGAGTACCTGGGGTAAGATGATCAGTCCTCACTTAGAAAGACAAATGGGATGGACATTGGATGTAGGAGAAAAGAAGTAACAGGACAGGAGCCTACCACTAAGGGCCTCTGAAAGACTCTACCTAGCAGTGTATCAAAGCAGATACTGAGACTCAACCAAACCTTTGGGAGAGTACATGGAATCATATGAATGATGGGGGAGTTACTGTCACCTGGGGAGGACAGGAGCTCCACAAGGACTGAATATGTCTGGGCACAAAATAAATCTTTAAAAATATATTGTATTTATAAAGATGGGTCTTAAAATAGTAGCCATTAGGGAGAAGCTAAATAAGTCTTCCTCACTGGTAGTGAAAGAAAGACCTGCTTATTAAAAAACTACTCCAAATGCTGAGCAGAAGAAAAATTTGTTTCAGTTTGAAACTTTTATTATCTTGTTATCACTATAATTTCATCTTTTATATAAGTGAAATGTAGCTGGAACTCTAAGTATGGCAGTCTTACCTCAGTAGAAGAGATTTAATGATATCATGAAAAGCAGTGAAGTTTTTGTATCAGGACAAATGATTTTGTTAACTCTGCAATGACATGGCAGAAGCTACCCCATGACAACTAGGCTACAAATGATCAAGTAGTTTCACATATTCCTAAGGAAGGATCTAAAAACATGATCTGTATCACAGTGTAATAGGTATTTCACAGCAGATAGGTATGATATAATCTGGGTGTATATAAAAATTCTGAAGACTGAAAAAATATTAAGATATATTTCTCCTGAGGGTAAAAACAAGAATATACTAAAGATATCTAATGAAATGTAGACTGAAATAAAATAACATCTATATTTGCCACTTTAGAGAAAGACACTGGGATCTACTTTATAGTGCTTCTGGTATATCCTTTTTCTCTATCTGTGAAAGCAGTTCTAGTAATATTTCTGTACGTAGTTATGGTGGTTTGAAAAAGAATGGCCTCTATAGGGTCTTCTACTTGAATGCTTAGTAACCAGTGGATGGCACTAATTGAGAAGGATTAGGAGCTGTGGTCTGTTTGGAGGGAGTATGTCTTTGGGACTGGACTTTAAAGTTTAAAAAGCCTATACCACTCCCAGGCTCTCTCTTTCTCTCTTTCTCTTTTTCTCAGCATGTAACTTCCAGCTACTTCTCCAGCCCCTGCTTACCTGCTGCCATATACTCCCTGCCATTGTGGTAATAGATTAAGCTTCAGGAACTGTAAGCAAACCCCCAATTATATGTTTTTTTTTTTTAAGAGTCGCCTTGATCATGGCGGCTGTTCATAGGACCGACATACTGACTAAGACAGTAATACAACACTCCAATTTCAAAGAAAACTTTTGAGAGGAAGTCCTTAAAGTGACTCATATTTCTATAATCACTTTATTTCCTGAGGTGTTAAACATCTTTATAAGAGAATATATGTCTACTGTTCAAAAAGAACATTGCAAAAACTGCATTCTTTACTACACAGTACAAGATATCATGTGAAGGGAATTAAAAACTGATGCGATTAGGACAAGAAGCAGTCAGTGAAAGCTCTAAAGACAGACTGAGAACACTGCTGGAAATTAATGAAGACCTTTATCAGAAAAATTCTATTGTTTAAAAAAGTCATATGTCCATGATAAGAAATAACATTAAATTTATCTTTTTTATCATATTTTATAGTCACACTATCAATTTTCTTACCATTGTACTACACTGTACAACCACAGTTCTATAATAAATGTAATTATTCTAGTTGTTAATTTACTTATATTAATGTTATTGTTATTATTTTAATATAATATAGTTATTAAATTCAGTGAGGGTAATTATTCTATTGGCATTCATCTTTAAACATTTGGAAGAAATTTTCTCTGAGTTTGTATGTGAACAGCAAAGAGAAAATATAATAAGTTTCAGGAAAAATGAATACTGTTTGAGTTGATTTTGTAATTGGATATGAATATATATGATATATATGTAGAAAAAAATACAAAATTATATAGTTCATATTGAATAAATTTATATATTGCATAATATAAATGTACTAAATATATTGTAAACAGAATGTTCTTTTAATATGTAAAAGTTAAATTGTATCTTTCACTTTTTCTGTCAAATGGCACTTTGCTTTTTAATTTTTCATTGACATATTTAGGGTATACTATTTAAAGAAATCATGAATTTTTTATCTTTCAGTGGTCAGCCTCCATTCCAAAGAAGCTTTTAGGTTTTGTGTTTTTCTTTTTTAAAATTTTTATTTTTTATATTAGTTACAGTTTATTTACTTTATATCACTCCCTCATTCCCTTCCAATCCCACCCTCCCTCCCTCATCTCTTCCCTTTCCCTCTCTAAGTCCAATGATAGGGGAGGTCCTCCTCCCCTTCCATCTGACCCTAGCTTATCAGGTCTCCTCAGGCCTGGCTGCAATGTCCTCCTCTCTGGCCCAGAAAGGCTGCACTTCACAGGATGTGCGTGTCTCTCTCTCTCTCTCTCTCTGTGTGTGTGTGTGTGTGTGTGTGTCAAAGAGCCAGCCATTGAGTTCATGTCAGAGACAGTCCCTGTTCCCCTTACATACCCACTTGGATACTGAGCTGCCATGGGCTACATCTGAGCAAGGGTTTTTCAACTACATAGAAATAATAAATAACCTAGTAAACCTAATTTTACAAAACATTTTTTTACTTTGGTAAATATGGTGCATTTCATAACTGCTGGTGATGTTGCTCACAAATGAAAGGATATTAATAAAAGTTACTTTCAGAGAAAAATCAGAAAAAAAGCATTTTGGTGTTCAATCACCTTATTTTACCAAAAATATTAAGAAGTAAGCAAATGTAAAAATTATTCATAAAGCATTTCACATGCAAAATAAAAACAGTCCTTAGCACTTTTGTTTTCTTTATGCACAAACTAATGAATTATCATGGACAGATACAATGGATCACTATGCTCTTGCATTTTATAATTTCATTTTATTGTTTTATTTTATGACTAGAAAGCTCATATATACTACTAGTTTTTTCCTATAATTTAGGCAATTTATATCTTGTGTTTATTTTTATTATTATTAAGAAGATAATGATGACTTTTTTAAATTTAAGAAATTTTCACTATCAACTCTACAAGACATTCTTAACAACAAAATATAATCATACAAAAGTTAACTAAGGTATAAACATGGAAAAGGAAAATTCTCCTTGTGATCATAAAATGATGTTATTTTCTACTCAGCAGTTCATGTTACTGCTGTTCATGCCTATTAATTAATGGAGCTATTGCAGTAATGTGCAAACAGGGAATCTGGGAAACTTAGAGGACTTTTAGGTCTCCAAATGAAGTTAAGTCAGTCTGGGCATGAGCAATCAAATGCAATGAAATCACTTGTCAGTGCTAAGCTTGCAAAAAGTGGGAAGTTTGACTGGGGAGTAAAAGGATTATAATTAGATTTCCAATAGGATAATAACTAAATGGCAGAATGCAATAAAGAGAAAATATTACTTTGTTAGCTAATGGTACTGCTGTTCAGTTTTAGGTTTTATCAGCTCACTTGTAGTTGTGCTAATTTAATTTGCCTTTATCAGCAAAACTGCACCGCACAGATGCCACTTAAAAAGTAATTTGCAATAACCATTGATCTGAAGGTACACTTAATGACACCTGGTATGTTGATTTTATGTGAAGCAGAGATTGACTGATAAAATGGTTGATGTCCTATCTTGCAGGTCCCCAGCTGAGTTAGAGGAATTTGGAGTGGACCACAATGGTTCATATGTTAAGCTCTTGAGGTTGTGGACATAATCACCAGATTGAGTACTTTACTCATTGTTGACCATCTGAAAACTGTTATATGAAGGAGTAATCAGAGACTGCTAAAATACAAAATTCCTTTTATTAAGGTTGTATATCTTGTTAAGGTTGTTAACTTTTTTGATATTTTCTTTTTTTAATTTTTATTATTAGTTACATTTTATTATCTCTGTATCTCAGCTGTATCCCACTCCCTCATTCCCTCCCAATACCACCTTCCCTCCCTCAACTCCTCCCTGCCCCTTTCCAAGTCCATTGATAGGGGAGGACCTCTTCCCCTTGCATCTGACCCTGGTTTATCAGGTATCTTCAGGACTGGCTGCAAAGTCCTCCTCTGTGGCATAGCAGGACTGCTCCTCCCTTGCAGGGTGGAGAGGTCAAAGAGCCCACCATTGAGTTCATGTCAGTATTGGTTCCTGTTCCCCTTACTAGGGACCCACTTGGATACTGAGCTACCATGGACTACATCAGAGAAGAGGTTCTAGGTTCTATCCATACATGGTCCTTGGTTGGAGAAACAATCTCATATAAGACACCTGTGCCTTTGGTCCTTGTGGAGCTCCTATCCCCTCCAGATCATAGTAACTCCCCCTTCTTTTATATGATTCCCAGCATCTGCCGAAGGTTTGGTTATGAGTCTCAGTATCTGCTTTGATACACTGCTAGGTAGAGTCTTTCACTGAAAAGCTTCTTTAAAGCAAAAGACACTGTTGTCAGAACAAAACCACAGCCTACAGACTGGGATAGGATCTGCACCAACCCTATATCTGACAGAGGGCTGATATCCAGGATATATAAAGAACTAAAGAAGTTAAAAAGCAATAAATCAAGCAATCCAATTAAAAATGGGGTACGGAACTAAACAGAGAATTATCTGTAGAGTAATATAGAATGGCAGAGAAACACTTAAAGAGGTACTCAATTTCCTTAGCCATCAGAGAGATGCAAATCAAAAGGACCCTGAGATTTCACCTGACACCCATCAAAATGGCTAAGACCAAAGACTCAAATGACAACACATGCTGGAGAGGTTGTGGAGAAAGGGGAACCCTCCTCCATTGCTGGTCGGAACGTAAACTGGTACAACCACTTTGGAAATCAATCTGGTGCTTCCTCAAGACCCAGCTATACCACTCCTACGCATATATCCAAAAGGTTGTTAACTTATTTTTGTCAAACATTCAAAACACATTAAAAGTGAAACAAACCAAAGAGCTTTATAAAAGGCATAATAATCCCGAGTAGTTTTTCTGTATTCAAATTTATGTGAACATATGATAAAACTTTTTATGATTGCTTTGCTTCTAAGAGTGGCCATACAAAATTTTACCAAGTTCCCTTTATATCTTCTTTTTAATTAAATTTTTATGTTTTACATTAATTACATTTTATTTGCTTTGTATCCCAGCTGTACCCTCAACCTCATTCCCTCCCAATCTCACTCCCACCCTCATCTCCTCCCATGCCCCTTTCTAAATCCACTGATAGGGGAGGCCCTCCTCTGTGGCCTAGCAAGGCTGTTCCCTCCTTGGGGCAGCGGGAGGGCAAGGTCATAGAGCTAGCCACTGAGTTCACGTCAGCGACAGTCCCTGTTCCCCTTACTAGGGAAAGACTTGGATACTGAGCTGCCATGGCACCAAGGTCCATTCATGGTTATAACCTAGAACCCTTTATATCTTTTTAAGAAAAGGTCACTCTGGAACTAATCGAATTTCAAAGAGAGAGCACTAAGATACTGATAGATTTCTATACAGTAGAGCTATCAACAATAGGGAGGGAAAGGACATCAATGAAGTCTGAACTGTTTCCTGTGATGCAGATGAGTTTTGGCAATAGCGCTGTATTGGCACTCATAGATTTACTCTTACAAAGAAAGAATGCAATCTTCCAGCATACAAAATGAGCAAGGCAGGGAGGTGAAAAATATGTAAACAGTTCAAGGTAAATAAAAAAGAAACTGTAGAATACAAAGCCAAAACTATTGGCCTGAATATAAAAACAATAGCTAAACTTGCATTTTTTTTGTTTTTCAACCATTATATGGTTTCTAAAGTTTAAAAATGAAGATAAAATTAAATTTTTAATTAAAAATATTTAAAATGATAAGCTGAATGATTGTTTTATCTAATTATCAGACTTATTTTGTCAACTAGATTTATAATGAATTCTGCTCATATTTTCACATGTCTCTATTCTTCTATCAAAACAAACTATTTTTGTTGACAAAAAACTTTTGGTTTTTTTGAGCTATGGTCTTACTATTTAGTCTTTGCTTCTCTGAAACTCAAAATGGAGAGTAGGCTGATCTGGAAGGAACAGATATCAACTGCTTGCTAGAATTAAATGTGCATGTCACCACACATGATCTATTATTTTATTTTGATGTGTGATTTTATTATTATTTTAGTTTTCCATAGAGTCGTGATGGAGTTTTATTGCATATAGTTTTTAAATGTTGAACTAAATAGAGAAGAATGTATATCTTTCAGTGCTTTCCACATTTACTATGAATGCCATTTTCTGTAGTTTAAAAGTCTATATTCAATGAGAAATCATTAAATTACTACATTTATCAAAAATGCACAAAGTTGATTACAGATACTAAGAAAACAATTTCCTTTTTATACTGGAAATACTTTTAGGCTATTAAGATGCAGCAGAGTCAAACCTTATCAGAAAGTCAGTGAGATCTGATATTTATGGATTTATAAAATAACTTTAAAAATACAGAGACATGGGCTTCTAGTTTTTTCTTACTCTACCCAGTAGCATGTTCATATTGCCTTCTGTTCCATTCACCTAGAGGAAATCTTAAAAGCAAAAAGCACTGAGAACAGCATACTCATGTCTTTGTATTGTAAAATTAGGAAAAAAATATTTAGAGATGTATTTTTTAGTGTAGTCAGGTTTTGTTTTATACAAAAAATGTGACTATAAATACAATCAATAGAAAAATAAAGTAAAAACAATAATGCTATTGCATGTGAAAATTTACACTGATTAAATGTGATTCTTTTAGGGACTTGTGCAGTCTGACACAACTCTATATTGATATCTTGCATTCATGTTATTACTGCTGGATACTCTAAATTACTGTAAAAGATATACATAATTACAGATATCATGCAAGTTGGAAATTACAAATCATTCTCTTATTTCCATATTTAGAAGATTCCTAAAATTACTCTCTAAATTTGAAAATTAATAAAAACTCCTAGAAGACCTTTAAAAGTTCTGTAGGTTGTGATTATTTTCCTTGTGCCCTTTGCAAACACTGAAGCAATGAAGTCTTTGCAAACACAGAAGCAATGAAGTCTGTAAGTCATATGTACAGTATGCTTTTGAAAGATTTCTTACATATTTATCAATTTTTATGATGAAAATTACAAAAATATAATTATATATTCTTTTAGTAGCTAAATGGGGAAGAAACTTACATTGTATCTATGAATTACATAAGTAAATGCATTGTTAAGAGTTTTCAAAGTCATATAAGTCATAAATGTTTCTCTCCAATAAAGATCATTGCAGATTGCTTCTTAGGTCAGAGTATGAAAAGTTGACTTGTTTTGTGAGAAAATATCTTTTAACACACAAATTTTCTCTACTCTGCCTACATGGATCACACATTAAGCACTTATAGGAAGGAGATTGCTGTTTATAGTACCTTGCATAGAAGCACTGTCATGAAGTGTCCCGTTGTTTTCTATTTCAATATCTGGAATTCCAGTATCTGAAAGAATTGACATTCAATATTAAGGTCAAATTTTGTGTTTCCTAATTCCAGATAAATAAAAATTGAGAATATTTTGTCACAATACATAACACAAGACTCTGACCAGCATTTTTTTCTAGTCTGCAAAAATCTCTTGCTCTCTACATTATTATTATTATTATTTTTATATTATAATATAATCAAATCAATGACCAGTTCACATTCCTTTCACCAAGTCCTCCCATAGGCCCTCTTTAAATCTTTCAAATTCAGTTTCTTTTTTCATTACTAGTTGTTTTATTATCTGTGTGCATGTTATGTGTATATGTGTGTATACATGCATATATACATCACACATACTCCTGAACACATATTTTTTTGTTTAGTTTAGTTTTCCCTTCCATTTCCTTTCTTTTCTTTTGGTATTTTTATGTTAATGCTAGGAAGGAAGTTTATATTCCACAATTTAATTATACAGTTAAGAATATATTTCCACGTACCTAGGAAATACATTTTTCATCATTTGATAAAATAAAAATGTATTCTAGGAAAATAACTGTCTATATAAAAATAGAAAAAAATACTTCTAAAACTATTCAGTTAACATGTTTTGATGACAAAACAACAAAAATATGATAGATACTTTTAACTAAACTGAAGTGATCTATCATTAAATTGTATTTTCTCCTTGTAAGATATGATAGTGAACAGTATAGGCTTATGCTAAGTACAAGTAAAACCAATATTCCCACGGTGAATATTCCCATATAAGTGGAAGCACAAATATGTTTTGATTGTGATCAGATAATTCACAGAAGCAAAAAGGCTGTGAGGGGATACTTGAAAAATTCACTTTACATTGTGTTTGAACCAGTCGAATCAATCATAGGTGATCATGAGCTTAAAATAAAACTAAAAAACTTTTGCATTACAACCCTTTGATTCATGTACCCCTTAACATAGAATCTTCAAGGATTTATTTAGTATATATTTTATCCCTGAGAACCTCAACTTTGATGCATTCTGCATTATATAATCCACCTACAATTACTTTCTGTCTCCTAGAGAAAGGGTTATTTTGGTTTGATTCATGACTTAAAACGCTTGCCTTAAAATTATATTTCTTGACAAAGCCTCTCTGCTTCTCTCTCTCTCCCTTAGTTCAGGTTATTATTTTTTTACCTCACAAGTGAAAGTCCTAATTAGAAGTTACCTTTCAACATCCTCAGACCACAGTTACTAGCTGTTGCTTGTTTAAGTGCCTGCTCCACTTGTTCTCGGCGCTTTGATTCAAATTCCAAAGCTTCCTGAAGTTTCCTCTTAGCTTTTTTCTCCTTTTTCAGACGCTTTTGCATTGTACCTAAAAGATGGAGAAGTACTTTGCAAATGTACGGTTATCATATTACTGTTGCTGAGTTTAACTATTTATATAGCAGAGATACAAGAATAAAATCAGAAAGCCAAAATGTAGCAGACGACATATGATTAACTTCTTTGGTCCCATTTTTCTCCCATTTGGTGTTTTGCTGACTGTGGTTGAATAACACCATCAACTTTTTGGGCATTCATATGTCTAAGTTTTATGCTCTCTATTACACATGCATTCATACAGTGATGGCAGTTTGCTGGGAGACTTATTGTCTACATGTCACATCATATACATTTAATGACTTCAATATTTTATTATTTTTCTAAGAAATAATACTATTTGTAAGTTATGCCAGTCATATTTCATGATTTAAAAATAAAACATGCAACTCCTTGTGAGGCATTATTTTATTCTTTAAAATTGAAAGCACAAGTGTCTACTTCTGTGAAACGTTACCCAATGAAGAGAAAAACAATTATTCCTTTAAATAATTCTGTTTCTCTCCCTCTTTGCCTCCTTCTTTACACACACACACACACGCACACACACACACACACACACACACACTACTGATAATAACTTTCGGCAATTATTATATAAACAATCTATAAAACTACAATCACATCAAGGAACTTCTGGTAGACAAAAAGGCCAAAGAAATGCTAAGTAACAATTCCAGCTCAGTTCTCAAGGCTTCTATCTCAAAGAGAAACTATAATTGCCATAATGTTAAAATCATTTCTAAACTCTACAAATTTATTATGATACACCCTCAAACAGGATCACTTTGGTTTCCAAGCAGTTCATAATGAGATTCTAAGCAAAGCTACCATCTTCCCATTTCATTTTTAAAGTTTATTATTAGATGATATTTTAAAATACTAAAAATTGAGTATTGGATGTACAGGCTTATGATCCCTTATACTCAAGAGGAGCAGGGGGAATTACAAATTCAATTCTTTCCTGTATTTCAGAGTGAGTTCAAGCCAGCTTGGGATCCTGAGACCATATATTCATATATGGCTGAATGTTTGATGTGCAACAACTTTTTAATATTTATTTTTTTACTTTATTTATATGGATGCTCTGTCTTTTCTGAGAATGATACTCCAACCTAGGACCATTCATGGAGAAAACTTAGAACCCTTTCACAGGGGTAGCCCATGGCAGCTCAGTCTCCAAAGGGGCCTCCTAGTGAAGGAAACAGGGGCTGTCTCAGATATGAACTCTGTGGCTGGCCCTTTGATCACCTCCCCATGCAAGGGGAGCAGCCTTACCAGGTTACAGAGGAAGACAATGCAGCCAGTTCTGATGAGACTAGGGTTAGATGGATGGGGAGGAGGTCCTCCCTTATCAGTGGACTGGGGAAGGGGCATGAGAAGCAAGGAGGGAGGGAGGAAGGGCAGGATTGGGAGGGGATTAAGGTGGGGCTACAGTTGGGGTACAAAGTGAGTAAATTATAATAAATAAAAAATGTAGTAAAAATAATAAAATAATATAAAATTCAGAAAAATACTAAAAATTTTATGTATAACGTATTTTCAACTGTATTAAATATTGTATTAATCTGGGTTTTAATGTTATTCATTTTGCATATTAATGTGTTCTCAATAACTTCAAAAGAGGCATTTGTCTAAATAAATTGTTGTATACCTGTAATGAAAATTCAGCAATCTAACATGAAAAATAGAATTGTTGAGACTAAATCAGAAAAAAATAATGTATTTTGTTTATTTATGAGAGATGGTTAAATATGTTTGTACATGAAATTATTTTACTACTTCAATTGTATTCACATCATTATTAAAGTACAGAATTAACAAATTACTTCAAGCAGAAAAAATAGTCTATTGAAATCAGTGCTGAGCTTAACATATTGCAGAATAAAAATACAGCTTGGAGTAAAAATAATTGTTAAAAATATCCTAAGATTTTGTCTAAAATCTTAGACAAAGTGTAAAAGTTTAACTTACTATATAGTCAATATTATACAGTTTCTGGAGTTTTCAAAATGCCACATTTAAAACTGTTTAAACAAAAATGAATTATTTAAACCTACTCTGTGAGCAATATTTTGTTGGTAATAATTATCTATCAAAATGATATCTCTGCTAGGAAAATACTATTCCCATTTTACAGAGAGAAACTGTTTTTGAGACATGAAAAAATGTGTACAAGAACTCAAACACAGTAGCCTTTAAAAAAATAAGAACACCAATTCAAAAGAGGGCTCCACATGTCTGGTATTGCGGTTTTTGAAATAGATTTTGGCTCTTGGAGAAGGCATATCAACCAACATGAGAAAAAGTTAATTAAAAGTCTATTGTTTCTATTCATGTATATAAACACACATAAATTTTTAAAAAAGAATAAAATAAACCTTTAAAAAGAAAAACACAGAAATTCACAGGTATATATCTGAAGGAATCATTTACAATGCAATATTAGCATTTTAAAATAAGATACGTTTTTTACTGCTATCAAAACATCTTTAATAACCCATTAAAAGACTGTCATGCTTCAGAATTCCATTTGAATGTTGAACTATCAGATATTGAGCTGAAATTATTTTAAAGTACTTAGAAATTTAATTCTAACTCATACTAGCTCTAGAGATTAATTATAATGAATGAGTGTATAACTTTAAAAACTACTTAATGAGTGCTAATAATGATATTTCCAATAGCTTTTTCTGCTATTCTACCTAAATTTAAATCTCAAATGAACCAAAGCAAGCCTGCAGTGGTTTATTTTAGTTTATTTCACTTTTTCAGACTTCAAACACTAATTATTTTTAATCTTAGTCAATAACAATTGAAAGTAAGATCGTAATATAACTTAGAATATTCTTGTTATTTTACTTTCAAATTACTATTTAGCTTGAATTTACACGTGGTTGTTAGGTACCTGACATGGGAATTAGTCTCAGGTCTTATGGAAGAACTGTTATTTATGCTTACCCACCTAGATTTCTCTCTCTTTAGCTCTACTTTTTTTTTTTTTACATTTGTTTTTAAATTCAATGATCTTGCAATGTTCAAAACTACTATTGTTTGAAATAAGGTATGATTTCAAATAATTTCTATGCCTAAAGTCTCAATCTGAACCGAATAAAATATGTGAACATGGATACAAAAAAAAAGAAAAACCTCTATTGTTATACATAGAGTCACATATATTACAGATTTTCTTGGTAAATAATTGAGAGAATAATTCCTTGTGTTTTTTTTTTCTTTTTCAGGATCCATGCTGTCATTTTAATTACTCCTCTCCTGTATTTGCCCCTCTCCTCTTTTCCGAAAAACGAAACAAAACAACAACAAAACAAAAAACAAACAAAAAACCCTTCTAGGCCTTTTTCTCAGTAGTGAAAAAAGAAGCCATAAATATGCAATGGAGCAGGGTGGGATATATTGAGATATTTGGAGGCAGGAAAAGGAAGAAAGAAATATTGTAATTGTACTATCTTTTCGAAAATGAATTATTTAAAAATAATGTCTATGTTGTGATTTTTGTTGTGAGTGTTTGATATATTTAAAACTAATTAGCCTTGTGTCTGCATTAATGCTCTCAATAAACTCTGACTGGTTATTGTTTAAAAAGTGTAGGACAGAATACCTTGTAGGTTTTTTTTTCCTTTTTTTTAAATTTATTTATTTTTATCTCAATCACAGGTTAGGTACTTTGAATCCCAGGCATAGCCTCCTCCCTCATTCCCTTCTACCCTCCCACTCCCTCCCTCATCTCCCTCCTCCCCGCCCCCTCCAAGTCCACCAACAGGGGAGGACCTCCTTCCCTTCCATCCAACCCCCGTTTTTGTTTCATGTTTAGTGGCAACAGAGTTCTTTAGAAAACCTAACCACGTGACAATAAAGTTTTCTGAAGTTTCATCATCCTTCTATTTTAAATACTCATGCTGAAAAAATATTAATGGATATTATTGCATGCATGAATGTGTGTGATAGGGATTTAATTTAAGTAATATAATCAGATTTACAACAAATCTAAGCAGATTTTTTTAAAAGAACTTTATTCTCCTATGGTTAAAAAAACAAAACAAAACAAAACATGAACCCAAAACTTGCCAGGTAATGCCTGCGAATCCAGCACTCAGAAGTATGAGGCAGGAGAATTACCAGTTCTAAACATGACAACATAACAATATAAAACAGAAAGCATAGAATACACATTATTTGTATATATAATTTTATATGTTCTTATATATTTTTGGTACTATAAAGTTGTTTATCAACTATACACAGAATATGTGCCCTATAAAATTTACAAGTAAATCTTGAAAATGTCTAATCTGGTAAATATTTTCTTCAATACAAAATAAGTCCATTGGGTTCTCAGTTGTCTGCCTGAAAGCAATCGAATTATAGCACCTAGGGCCTTCTTTAATGCAAACTTAAAAACCTAATATTTGGGTGATTATCTATTTATTTGACTAAGCCAAAGAGTTAACAACTTAATATTAACTCTATTATCTTAATCACTGTACAATAAATCAGCTTATCAAAGGTTTTCTTCATTATTTGTAGCAATGGGATACAACAAATACTAGATACTTTCAAATGGCAGACAACCATAAAATTAATTTTCTTTTATAGTATATTGGATCTTTTAATAACATTAGGATATGAATGTTATGAAATATCTCCATAATACACCTCAAGATGAGGCCATACTGCAGTGATGCATGAGACTGTGTACAGCAGGTATTTAACTACATAATTATCTGTTCTTCTCTCCAATAATCCAGTATGTTTTGCCCACAGTAGGATTCAATAAGTATCTGTTGAACGTACTGTCTAGGCAAGAAATGAGAAAAGATGACCCCTCGTGTGTGGATATCAAGTATAAGTGGAATTAGCTTAGGAAGGAATGGTTAGATGTAAACTTCATATGGTATACAAGTAAATAAACTAATATGTTAACAAAACAAACAGGTAAGCAGAGAATTCTGTCTGGCACTGGAATAAAAACGAAGGCAAGACCTGCCAACATATGCAGGTAAACATTAACATATAATACATAAGCCAATACTTATAATAGTATGTGTTAAACAATTTCAAATTATATCCTTACATTGATATTATGTCAAAGATGTTTGAATAAACTTTTTATTTTTCATTTACCATCATATGAACGTAATATACACTTAAAAGTTGAGCAGCCAGGCACATTGGGGCACACCTGTAATGCCAACACTCAGGGAGGCAGAGGCACATGAATCTCTGTAAGTGTGATGGTAGCCTGGTCTACAAAGCAATTCCAGGACAGCCAGAGCTACATAGAAAAACCCTATCTCAAAACAAAACTAAACAAAAACACAAAACACAAAACACCAACAGCATAGGCTCTAAGATCAACAATCAATGAATGGGACCTCAGAAAACTGAAAAGCTTCTGAAAAGCAAAGGACACTGTGCACAGAACAAAACAACAGATTACAGACTGGGAAAGGATTTCACCAACCTGATATCTGACATAGAACTAATACCCAGAATGTATAAGGAACCCAAGAAGTTAAACACCTACACAACAAGTAACCTAATTTAAAAAAATGGAGTACAGAGCTAAACAGTGAATCCTCATTAGAGAAATAGCAAATGGCAGAGAAACATTTAAAGAAATTCTCAACATCATTAGTCATCAGGAAAATCCAAATCAAAATGACTTTGAGATTTCATCTTATACCCGTCAGAATGCCTAAGATCAAAAACTCAAGTGGCAACACATGCTGGAGAGCATGTGGGAAAAAGGGAACCCTACTCCACTGCTGCTGGGAATATAAACTTGTACAGCCACTTTGAAAATAAATCTTGCACTTTCTGAGAAAATTAGAAATAGTGCTACCTCAAGATCCAGCTACACCACTATCAGACATAAATCTGAAAGATGCTCAACCATACAACAAGAACATTTGCACAACTATGTTCATAGCAGCTTTATTCATAACAGCCAGAATCTGGAAACAACCTAGGTGTTCCTTAACTGAAGAATGGATATAGAAATTGTGGTACATTTACACAACTGAATACTATTCAGCAATTAACAACAAGGAAATTATGACATTTGCAGGCAAATGGATGAAACCTGAGTGAAGCCATCCAGAAACAGAAAAATTAAATTCTTACAAATGCAGTGATTAGAATTGTATTTTACCCTCAACAAATGATTCCTAAATCGATAGAAAATTCGCAGGCAAATGGTGGGACCTGGAAACGATCATCCTAAGTGAGGTATCCCAAAAGCAGAAAGAAACATATGGTATATACTCACTTATATAGTCCTATAGGATAGGAAGGTCATGCTTAAATCTATACACCTAGGGAAGATACACAAGAAGGAGGACCCCAGGTTGGTATGATCAATGCTCGTTTAGATGAACCAATGGGATGGACATTGAATGGAGGGTAAAACAAGCAACAGGACAGGAGGATACCAAAGAGGGCCTCTGAAAGAATCAATATAGCAATGTATCAAAGCAGATATTAAGACTCACAACCAAGCCTTCGGCAGAGGGCAGGAAATAATAATAAAAATAGGGGAAGTTAATAAGACTTGTGGAGAACAAGAGCTCCACAAAGAGCAAACTGAGCAGGGCACAGGGGTCTTATATGAGACCATGTATGGATACTGCCTAGAACCCCCGCTCAGATGTGGCCCATGGTAGCTCGCTGTCCAACTGAAGACCCTAGTAAGGGGAACAGGGACTGTTTCAGTCATGAACTCAATGGCTGGCTCTTTGACCCTGCCCCGTACATGCCAGGGAGTAACAGCCTGGCTAGATCCTAGGGGAGGACATTGCAGCCAGCCCTGAGGAGACAAAATGATCTGGGGTCGGATGGAAGGGGAGGATGTCCTCCCCCGTTGGTGGACTTGGAGGTGGCAGGGAGGAGATGAGGGAGGGATGGGGAGAGTGGGAGGGAAAGAGGGAGGGGGCTACGCCAGGGAAGCAAAGTACCTAACCTGTGATTGATATAAAAATAAAAATAAAAAATATTCCAAGACAAATTTCATGTTACTCAGCATTAGTATAAGTTAGTGAATTTTACTGAAATTGAAGCATTTGTCAGTTTTTGGTGAAGTGTCCGGATTATGAAATTTGTCTGTACCATTTGTACCACTGCTTTCCCCCTTTAACTAGGCTACTTTAGGTTTTATGATCTTTCCATAAGAAGGGAAATGAGGGATTTGAAGAAAACTGAAATTAGCATTACATCTTTTGCTGCTCTTTAGTGTTTTATGGTAAATGTGAACATGTGAAAATTATTTATAAAAGTGAATGTGAAAATTTTGCATTATGTTCAAGAGAATGTGTCCAATTTATATACTATACTATGCACAATTGAATTTACACTGTTAAAAATTCTATTTTAAATAATTCAGTATTTCTCTAAATTCTCTTCTTTGTCTCCATATAACTCTCTTATGATAATTTAATCATTTTTAATCCTGTTTCCATGAGAACAAGCAACCCATTTGGATTCCTTTCCTTGCTCCCAGACTCACAACTATCCCAACCAGAGGATCAGGGATTTCTGTGAGACAGTGATGCCTAGTAATATCAAAACCTACACCATTAAAGTCTCAGCAATATGACTGCTTAAACATGAACTGAACGAGGACAGTATTAGTGGCTATGTCAAAGCGGATGGGGAAAATCTCACAATAATTCAATTAAGTATGAAACTAAGGAAAGCTGGAAGTGTGAAAGATAGTCTTTCCCTTTGAAGAGCTCACAAATTTGTAGTTTAGTGCCTAAAAACTTAGCAAGTAACATTATATGGTTGGACATACTATATATAGAAATATATATGTATGAACATATACTTATATGCACAAGATAACAATTAGGGGAAAAGAAGTCCATGTATTAGAAGGTAAGTCAGGAAGGTTACATAGAAGGGTTTAGGGCAATGTCGTTATAGTCTCAAAAGAAAAGTAAAAACATTTAACACATCATTAGAGTGAACTATGCAATTAAAATGAAACTAGATTTCCCCTTGTTTACCTTTTGATACTTTGCATTGTTTCCAAGGTAAAATCTAATCTCAGTTATACACCATTAAAACTTTTCTTCATAATTTCACTTCTACCCCCATTTTTGACATGATCTTTCATTCTGTAATTTGTTAAACTCAAAACCACTCAAAAATCAAACCACATACACTCACCTTTGTATGAAGTTGTTTTTTTCTTGTTTTGTTTTTATGCCTTTACTAATACACAATGTTTAAGTTGAATGCTTGCATGCTCTCTTTTTTTTTTGACTACTGATTCTATAATGTTCAGATCCACCCATCAGCTTCAGAAGGTATTCTTTTAATACCACACAACTTCCATAATCTAAAGGAACCAATCTCTTTCAAACCATGCAGATTATTCATGATCACCCCCTTGCCACTATGTCTTGGGAAATTTTTGGTTGTGATAGCCTTATACAGTGTAAATCTCACAAGCAAGGAGACAGAGTTTCATTTATTTTATAATTCTAGAATATAATTCCCTGACTTGGGAAAAGTAAATGTTTTATAAGTAAGAGCAAGGGACAATATCTGTACCCAGATACATTTTATCGGATTATGTAGGCTTTCAAATCTGTAATGGCCCCAAATAAAAATTTTGTTCATTATCTCTTAGTGAAAAACTTTCTGACCATTATGTGATTAAACAACTACTATTTGTTTTAGCTTATTAATTTTTAACAGTTATAAGCAATCTTTGAAAGTGTTTCTGTTAGCAAGAAAATAATGTACAAAATAATATTCACCATTTAGTTGAATTTGTTCAACTTACTTCTGGTTTGAAGCTCAACTGCAAGTTGTCTTTCCAGGTTTTCCCTAATTTCTCTTTCTCTGTAGAGCTCTATTCTCAGTTCCTTCTTTTCCTGCTGAATCTGCTTCTCCTGGATACGAGCATTATCCAAAGCCACTTTCAGTAAACCCTGTCAAAGTACAGCAAATGGTACACAGTTCATCTGATCTGTTTGAAATTCTCAAATAGAAAATAATTTAGGTAGGTGCTAATGTCTTGTATTACATTTATTTTTTATAGAAATATTGTTGACCTGAATGTTGGTCAACAGAGTCTCCACAGAGGACAGACTATCAGCAAAAATGAATGGTCCAGGGAATCCAGGGGGCAATGTCTGTCCAGGAGCCAATTGGATCTTTTCCAAGGGAGACTTCATCATTGGAATTTGTGCTGGTACTTCTGTAAAGATAATGTCAGAAGGTTTACAAATTAACAGCTAAAATGTTTCACCAAGTCATTTCTAGTAGGCATATATAACAATTCTCTTCTTAAAATTAAATCACGGGTACTCAAATTATGTCGTGTTCCTAAACTAGAGAATCAAATTGCTAACAGACATATAAGGTGGCATCTATTCTTCCAGATAGGTCTTTCTATGAATTTATCTACATACTCATTATCAATACTTCTAATGCTTTCGTTTATGAATAAATTAATACATAACATAAATTAAAATAGACAAAGTTAATGTATTTAGCATATAAATTTACACAATGTTTTAAGCATGAAAACAAATGCATTTTAGAACATACAAATGACTTCACATATTCTTCATAACTATTTGCAGATATTCACAAATATCTAATATCAAAATACATATATGACCATTTATTTAATTTTCATTACTGAGTAAGATTTCTTAGAGTGAACATACACATTTTACTTAAATATCTACTTGTCTGGAATTTAAGGATTTTCAGATTTGAAAATTATTTACTATGAGAAAAAATGCAAATGTTATCTATTCTCACCTTTTATTTTTAAATTATTTTCTTCCCTGTCCTTAGTATTTGATATCTCCAAGTTTCAGATGCTGAGACATCAAAGAAAATTTTTATTAAGGAATTTCAGAATTATTTACAACAGAGATATCTAGCAAATGTGGCAATTTCCTTTTTTACGGGAGCCTAACAATTTGGCTATATAAACCAATTAAGGATAGCAATCCCTTATATGACTAGTGTGAGCTATGTAGTAGTTTCCTCTATATATGGGAATAGGAATATTTTATATGACTTCAAGTAAAATATTCTCAGGAGATCATCTTGGGATGAAAACATTAATTTTCTAAGATTCCAGTATTCATGCAGAGAAGATGAAACTTAACAGTTCAGTTAATCTGTGCATTGTAGTTTCTGAATTTCAGTAATGACATAATGAAACTCCAAAAACTATGTTTCTCTGGGATTTAAAAAAAGTCTGCTAGTTAAAATATTTGAAATAAATTAACTAAAATGAAAAGCAAACTAGGTTTGGGTTGAATTTATACCTTACTAGATTCATATGGTTTAATAACTGCATTACAAAAGCAGTCTAATGCTTTTTGGCATCAAAGGAGATGATCATGTGTTTTTGGTTTCTATCAGTTTGTTTATATGGTGGAATACATTGACAGATGTCCATATATGGAATGACACTCTCTATGCCTGGAATGAAGCCAGCTTAGTCATGGTGGATGATATATTTAATGTGTTCTTAGATTTGGTTTGCAATTATTTATTGAATTTTTTAATTTTTTATTTTTTAATATTAATTACAGCTTATTAACTTTGGATACTGCTCCCTCATTCCCTCCCAATCCCATCCTCCCTCCTTCATCTCCTTCCTGCCCCTTTCCAAGTTCACTGATAGGGGAGGACCTCCTCCCTTTCTATCTGACCTTAGTTTATCAGGTGTCTTCAGGACTGGCTACAAACTCTTACTCTGGGGCATAGCAGGGCTGCTCTTCCCTCACAGGGGAGGGAGGTCAAAGAGCCCGCCATTGAGTTCAGAAATAGTCCCTGTTCCTCTTACTGGGGTACCCACTTGGATACTGAGCTACCATGGGCTACATCTGAGCAGAGGTTCTAGGTTATATCCATACTTGGTCCTTGGTTGGAGAATCAGTCTCATAAAAGACCCCTGTGCTGAGATATATTTGGTCTTTGTGGAGCACCTGTCCTCTCCAGGTCATAGTAGCTCCCCCTTCTTTCATATGATTCCCTGCACTCTGCCCAAGGTTTGGTTATGAGTCTCAGCAACTGCTCTGATACATTGCTATGTAGAGTCTTTCAGAGGCCTTCTATGGTAAACTCCTAACCTGTTTCTTATTTTCTCCTCCATCCAATGTCCATCCCATTTGTCTTTCTAAGTGAGGATTGAAAATCTTAGCCAGGGTCTTCTTCCTTGTTTATCTTCTTTAGATGTATAGATTTTAGTTTGTTTATCCCACCTTATAGGTCTATATAAGTGAATATATACCATGTGTGATTTTCTGCCTCTAGGTCCCACCATTTGCCTGAAAATTTCGTGATTTCCTTGTTTTTAATTGCTGAGTAGTAATCCATTGTGTAAAAGTACCACTATTTCTGTATCCATTCCTCAACAGAGGGACATCTGGGTTATTTCTAGGTTCTGACTTTTACAAAGAGAGGTGCTACGAACATGGTTGAGCATCTTTTGGATATATGCCTAGGAATGGTATAGCTGGATCTGTAGGAAGCACTATTCCTAATTGTCTGAGAAAGCACCAGATTGATTTCCCAAGGGATTGTACAAGTTTGCATTCCCAAGAGCAATCAAGGAAGGTTCCCCTTTCTCCACAGCCTTTCCAGCATGTGTTGTCACTTGAGATTTTGATCTTAGCCATTCTGAAGGGTATCAGGTGAAATCTCACGGTCCTTTTGATTTGCATTTTTTTGATTCCTAAGGACATTGGGCATTTCATTAAGTGTTTCTCTGCCATTCTGTATGCCTCTACTGAGAATATTCTGTTTAGTTCCGTACCATATTTTTAATTGGATTGCTTGATTTATTGCTTTTTTACTTCTTTAGTTCTTTATATATCCTGGATATCAGCCCTCTGTCATATATAGGGCTGGTGAAGATTTTCTCCCAATCTGTAGGTTGTCATTCTGTTCTGATGACAGTGTCTTCTTCTGCTTAACAGAAGATTTTCATTGTCACTGGGTTCCATTCATTGATTGTTGATCTTAGAGCCTGTGCTGTTGGTGTTCTGTTCAGGATGTTGTCACCTGTGCCAATGAGTTCTAGGCTCTACCCTACTTTTTCTTCTAATCGATTTAGTGTGTCTGGTTTTATGTTGAGGTCTTTGATCCACTTGGACTTTAGCTTTGTGCAAGGTGATAAATATGGATCTATTTTCATTTTTCTGCATACAGACATGCAGTCGGACCACCACCATTTGTTGAAGATGCTGTCTTTTTCATTGAATGGTTTTGGCTTCTTTGCCAAAAATCAGGTATCCATAGCTGTGTGGGTTTATTTCTGGGTCTTCTATTGGGTTCCATCGATCCATTATTTTATTTTTACGCCACTACCATGCAGTTTTTATTACTATTGCTCTACAGTACAGCTTGAGATCAGTGCTGGAGATGCCTCCAGATGATTTATTGCTGTACATGATAGTTTTGGAAATTCTGAGTTTTTTACTTTTCCATATGAAGTTGATAATTTTTCTATCAAGGCATATAAAGAATTGTATTGGTATTTTTTTGGATTTATTTATTTTTATCTCAATCACAGGTTAGGTACATTGAATCGCAGGCATAGCCCAATCCCTCAGTCCCTCCTACCCTCCCACTCCCTCCCTCATCTCCCTCCTCCCCACCCCCTCCAAGTCCACCAACAGGGGAGGACCTCCTTCCCTTCCATCCAAACCCAGCTTATCCTGACTCCTCAGGGCTGGCTGCAATGTCCTGCCCTGGGATCTAGCCAGTCTGTCACTCCCCGGCTTGTATGGGGGAGGGTCAAAGAGTCAGCCATCAAGATCATGACTGAAACAGTCCCTGTTTCTCTGAATAGGGTCTTCAGTCCTACACCGAGCTATCATGGGCCCCATCTGTGCGGGGGTTCCAGGCCACATCCACATATGGTCCTTGATTGTAGAAACTGTCTCATACAAGACCCCTGTGCCCTGCTCAGTTTGGTCTTTGTGGAGCTCTTGTTCTCCCCAAGTCTCAACAACCTCCCCCAGATCTATCCTTACTTCTCGCCCTCTGTCAGAGGCTTGATCTCGAGTATTAATATCTGCTCTGATACATCGCTACATTGACCCCC
>CM053742.1:69933065-69949000 GCA_028658305.1 Pachyuromys duprasi
ACATGATCTGTTGTTGTAGAGGATTGTTTTGGAGATTCTGGGTTTTTTGTTTCTCCATATAAAGTTGAGTAATTTTGTATCCAGCCACTTTGCTGAAGTTGTTTATCAGCTGAAGGAGTTCTCTGGTTGAATTATTGGGGTCACTCATGTATACTATATCATCTGTGAAGAGCGAAACTTTGATCTCTTCCCTTCCAATTTGTATTCCCTTGATCTCTTTTAGTTGTGTTATTGCTCTAGCTAGGACTTCAAATAGTAAATTGAAGAGATATGGAGAGAGTGGGGAGCCTTGCCTTATCCCTGATTTCAGTGTGATTGGTTTGAGTTTCTCTCCATTGGTTTTGATGTTGGCCATAGGCTTGCTGTTTATTGCCTTTACTATGTTTAGGTACGTGCCATATATCCCTGTTTTCTCCAAGACTTTAAACATGAATGGATGTTGGGTTTTGTCAAATGCTTTTCCAGCATCTAAGGAGATGGTCATGTGGTTTTTCTCCTTCGGGTTGTTTGTATGGTATATTACATTGATGGATTTCTCCATAGTGACACACACTTGCATGCCTGGGATGAAGTCTACTTGATAATGATGTATAATAACTTTTTATGTGTTCTTGGATTCGGTCTGCCAGTATTTTGTTGAGTATTTTTGCATTAATGTTCATAAGAGATATAGGTCTGAAGTTCTTTTTTTGTTGGGTCTTTGTGTGGTTTAGGTATCAAGGTGACTGTGGCTGCATAGAATGAGTTTGGTAATGTTCCTTCTCTTTCTATTTTGTGGAATAGTTTGTGGAGTATTGGTGTTAGCACTTCTTTGAAGGTCTGGTAGATTTCTGCACTGAAACCATCTGGCCCAGGGCTTTTTCTGGAGGACAGTCTGTTGATGACTGCTTCAGTTTCCTTGGTGGCTCTAGGGGTATTCAGTCTTTCTACATGATCTTGACTTAATTTAGGTAGATGGAATCTATCAAGAAAATTGTCCATTTTATTTAGATTTTCAAATTTTGTGGCATATAGGTTTTTGTAGTATGACCTAATGATTGGATTTCTATAGTGCCTGTAGTTATGTCGCCCTTTTTATTTCTGATTTTACTGATTTGGATATTTTCTGTCTGCCTTTTAGTTAGTTTGGCTAAGGGTTTGTCTATCATGTTGATTTTCTCAAAGAACCAGCTTTCTGTTTCATTGACTCTTTGAATAGCATTATTTGTTTCTAATTGATTTATTTCAGCTCTGTGTTTGATTATTTCCAGCTATATGCTTCTCTTAGGTGTATCTGCTTCTCTTTTTTCTAGGGTTTTCAGTTGGGACATTAAGTTGCTTGTATGTGATGTTACAAATTTTTCTTGAAGGCACTTAGTGCTGTAAATTTTCCTGCTACTCAACATAATTTGCACTGCTTTCAATGTTTCCCATACATTTGGGTATGTTATACCTTCATTTTCGTTGAATTCAAGGAAGTCTTCAATTTCTTTCTTTATTTCTTCCTTAACCCAGATGTCACTGAGTAGCAAGTTGTTCAGTTTCCATGTGTGTACAGGCTTCTTTTTTATTTCTATTGTTGTTGTGGTCCAGCTTTAGTCCATGGTGGTCGGACAGAATACAGGGGATTATTTCAATCTTCTTGTATCTGTTGAAGCTTGCTTTGTGACCTACAGTATGATCTACTTTGGAGAAAGTTCCATGTGTTGCTGAAAAGAAGGTATACTCTTCATGAGTTTGCATGAAAAGATCTGTAGACATCTATTAGGTCCATTTGATTTAGGGACTCTGTAAGTGTCTTTATTTCCCTATTTGGTTTCTGTCTAGTTGATCTGTCCCTTGGTGAGAGTGGGGTGTTGAAGTCTCCCACTATTAAGGTATTAGGATAAATGTGTGATTTAAGCTTTAAAAATGTTTCATTTATGAATGTAGGTGATCTTGTATTTAGGACATATATGTCTTGGTGGATTTTTTCCTTTGATAAGGATTTAGTGCCCTTCCTCATCTTTTTGGATTAATTTTGGTTGAATGTCTACTAGGATAGCTACTCCAGCTTGTTTTCTGGATCCATTTGCTTGAAAAACATTTTTCCATCCCTTTACTCTGAGATAGTGTTTATATGTTTTGCAGAGTTGTGTTTCTTGGATGCAACAGAATATTGGATCCGGTTTCCACACCCATTCTGTTAGTCTGTGTCTTTTAATTGGAGAGTAGAGTCCATTGATGTTGATAGATTACTAGTGACCAACAAATGTTACTTTCTTTTGATGTGGTTTTGGTGGTGTTTCTATGTTTAATTGCTTGTATTCTTTTCACTTTTTGTTGTGTAGTTATTTGTGTCCTATATTTTTTTGAATGTAGTTGTTTTCGTTGGGTTGGAATGTCCTTTCTATTTACTTCTGTAGGTCTGGGCTACTGTTTAAATATTGTATAAATTTGGTTTTGTCATGGAATGTTTTGAAATTTCCATCTATGTTAATTGAAAGTTTTTTTCTGGGTATAGTAGTCTGGATTGGAATCTGTGGTCCCTTAGAGTCTGGATGACTTCTGCCCAGGTCTTCCTGACCTTCATAGTTTCTGGTGAGAAATCTGGTACCATTCTGATAGGTATACCTTCATATGTTACTTGGCCTTTTTCCCTTGCTGCTTTTAATATTTTTTTTCTTTTTGTTCTGTAGGTTCAGTGTTTTGACTATGATGTGCTGTGAACGATTTCTTTTCTGGTCGAGTTTATTTTGTTTTCTATAGGACTCTTGTATGTTTATGGACATCTCTTTAAGTTGGAAAAGTTTTCTTCTATGATTTTCTTGAAAATACTTTCTGAACCTTGGAGCCTGATGTCTTCTTTTTCATCTACTCCTTTTATTCTTAGATTTTATCTTTGATGGTATCCTTGATTTCTTGGATGTTTTGTGTTTGGAACTTTTCTGATTTTATTTTTTCCTTGAGAGATGTATCACTTTCTGCAAGTGTATCATCGGCACCTGAGTTTCTCTCTTCCATCTCCTGTATTCTGTTGGTGATACTTAACTTTGTAGTTCCTGGTCTTTTCTCTATTTTCTCCAGCTCCAGATGTTTCTCTGTTTGTGTAATATTTATTGATTCTAATTCTGTTTTCATGTCTTGCACCATTTTTTTCATCTGTTTGAACATGGAGTCCTGCTTTTCAATGATGGCTTCTATTTTTTTTCTTTGTTTCCTCTCTCTAAGTCGTTAATTGTGACCCTACTTGTTTGGCTGCATTTGCCTGTATTTCTTTGACTGCTTTGTTCATTTCTTCTTTATTTGCTTCCATTTGTGTGGTTATTTCTTTGAGAGATTTATTCATTTGCTCTTTGTTTGCCTCTAATTGTTTGGCCACTTCACTGAGAAATTTGTTCGTTTCCTCTTTAGGAGCCTCTAATAGCTGGAAAAGCATAATTTTAACATCGTTTTCATGTATATCTAGGGAATTGAAGTGTCCATTCATTTGAGGGGTTGCTGGTGAAGCCATGATGTACTGATTTTTGTTGGATGTGTTCTTAAGTCAGCCTCTGGCCATCTGCTTATCTGTAACCCTCAGTGTTTGTTCCTGAAGACTGCACTTCAGTCTAGGACCATCTTTTTCTCTTTTCTGGACTGTTTTTCAGGAAGATTAGAGAGGTTCACTGGTTTGGGAGTGTGCATTGTGGTTTCACCTTTATCTAAGTGAGGAATTTAATGCTGGTGCTATTCACAGACACTTTTTCGTGGGCTCAGTGAGCATGCATGGATTCCCTGACTAACGCAGTGGCCTACAGGCCATTGATATGCAGCTCTGTCTGTGATCCAGGAATTTCTTGCCTAGAATTTTTTGCCTGGTAGATGCACAGAGCAGAGCCTTCAGTTTTGGGATAGCTGTCCCTAGAATCTCTATGAAGTCCACACTAGGGTTGTGGGTGTTAGGGATCTGTTGGCTGGTGGCTTAGTAGAGGGGCTCTGGATCTGGGGGCTCTGCAAACACTCCCTTGAAGGCACGCTCACTCCCTTGCAGGACCAGTTGGAAAACACAGGGGTTCTCCTTGTTCTCTACTCTCCAATTTGATCCTGCTGGGGCAAATGCAGGTGTAGGCTAACAACTCAGTGGTGCTGTATGAGCAGGTGTTGTTGTCCACCTGCACTGTGTGCTGTTTTGGGTGCAGCCCTTGCTGGAGCCTGGCAGTGTGGTTTGTGGCAGACTCTGTAGGGCCCTTCTGTATACTTCACTACCAACAGGGAATAATTTTGGTAGCTGGTCCCAGGGAAGTACTGGGGTGTGGGTGGGTTGGGGGAGTGGGGACTGAATCTCCTCTGACCCAGATCCTCAGACTAGGGCCCAGGCACTGAGGTCTGTGGTGAAATCCATAGGCCACCTCTCTGTCCTTCGCCCCTGCCAGGGAAGGCTTATGGCCGCTGGTCCCGGGGTAGTACAGGAAAGGGTTGAGTTGAGTGTTCTCAGCCCCAGATCCCGGGCCTGGGTATCTCTGCCAGAAGCCACCCTGTGCTAGAGCTTAAGGCAGCTGGTCCAGAGGGAGTACCAGGTAAGGTTGAGTGTCCTCAGTCTCAGATCCAGAACCAGGGTTTGTCTGCCAGGAGCTGCGGGTGCTAGATCTTATTGCTGCTGGTATGGTGGAGTGCCAGGAAGGGTTGAGTGACCTCAGTTCCAGGTCCCGAGTTGGGGTTTCTTTCCCAGGGCCCCCTGGCTGTGCTGGATCCCTGGCTCTGTGGCCTCTGGAGGAATCTGTAGGCTGCCTCTCTATCCTTCCTCTCCGCCAGGGCAAGCTTATGGTGGTGGTCTCAGGGGAGTGCCAGGAAGGGTTGGGTGTTCTCAGTCCCAGATCCTGCACAGGGGTTTCTCTGCTAGGGGCCTCTGGTGCTAGAGCTTGGTGCTAGACATTATTATGGCTGGTCCCGGGAGAGTGTCAGGAAGGGTTGAATGACTCCTCAAATACTGATGTCCCTGCTAGACTTCTCTATTTCTTTCAGCTTTTTTTACTTTGTATGTTTTAAATTTTTATTAATTACAGTTTATTCACTTTGTATCCCCCCTGTAGCTCCCTCTCTCCCTGCTTCCCAATCCCACCCTCCCTCCCTCTCCCCCCCACCGTGCCGCTCCTCCAGTCCACTGATAAGGGAGGTCTGCCAGTGGTTAATAAAAGAGGTAATAAATTTTCAAATGAGTTCAAATGCTAGTAGATGCTAGACAGAATAAAGTGACAGGTGAGAGGTTACTTCCTTGATGAAATGGGTTATCAGTTAACCCTTGAACTCAAGATAAGGATCACCTAGCCACAGAGAGAAAGAGGGAAACACTTATATATTTGTTAATAATTTGTCCTTTTCTTACATGTGGACCAATATAATAATACGATATAAAAATTATAGTAAAAGGGCCAGGGCTCAGAGTGCAAAGGCTCCTACTGTGAAAGCCTGAATTTGATCCCCAGAACACACATACAGATGGAAAGACACAATGTTGTCCTCTGACCTTCACACACACAACACACCAACACACATAATACACACCAACAAACACACTATACACCAAAAAATGCAGCACATGCTCCTCCTACATAGCACAAACACATACAAAGCACATCAACAACACACACATACCAAGCACATACTAACACACATAATACATACACACTTATTTTTTAATTAAAAAAATCCTGCTCAGATGTAGCACATAGACTCGTTCTCCAAGTGGATTCTTAATAAGGAGAATAGGAGCTTTCTCTGGCATGAACTCACTGGCAGGCTCTTTGATCACCTTCCCCTGGGGAAGCCACAGGGGAAGACAATGCAACCAGTCCTGATGAGACCTGATAGACTAGAGTCTAATAAAGGGGAGGAGGACCTCCCCTATCAGTGGACTAGGAGAGGGGCATAGTGGCAGAAGAGGGATGGAGTGTGGGATTGGGAGGAGAGGAGGAAGAGGGCTACAGCAGGGATACAAATTGAATAAATTGATATAAATAATAATAATAACTAAATTAAATAAAAAATTCTGGGAAAATAATTTGTAAGTTTTAGATATTTTCAAGTATTTACTTTATGGAAATTCTCAAAGAAATGTCATGTTACTTGGTGTATTTTAAAGTAAAATGAGTAAGTTTACTTTCCTAATCCAAGTAAGCTTTACAAAAAAAAAGAAAAGAAAATTATCCAGGTCATTTAGCTTTCCAAATTCTGTGGATTATAGGCTTTGGAAGTAAGATCTAAAGATTCTTTTGATTTCCTTAGTGTTTGTCATTATGTCCCTCTTTTCATTTCTGATTTTGTTGATCTTGATAGTGTCTCTCTGCCTTTTAGTTTGGCTAAGGGTTGTCTGTCTTGTTGATTTTCTCAAATAACTAGCTCTTGGTTGTGCTGATTCTTTGAATTGTATTCTTTGTTTTTAATTTATTGATTTTAGCCCTGCTTTTGATTATTTCTAGCCTTCTACTACCCTTGGGTATGCCTGCTTCTTCGTTAATTTTTTTTCTCTTTCCTAAGGCTTTCACGTATGCCTCTAAGTTGCTTGTATGAGATGTCTCAAATTTCTTTATGAAGGCACTTAATGGTACAAACTTTCCTCTTAGCACTGCTTTCATTGTGTACCCTAGGTTTGGTATGTTGTGCCTTTATTTTCATTAAAATTAAAGAATTCTTTAATTTATTTCTTTATTTCTTCCCTGACCTAGCATGAATTCAGTTGCCTGTGGTTTGATCACTTGCCCCTGGCAGGGTGGCCTTTCCAGGCCACAGATGAAAAGGATCCAGGCAGTCCTGGTGAGACTTGATAGGCTAAAGTCAGACAGTAGGGAAGGAAGATTCACCCTTTCCTCCTTTACAATGGACTTTGGAAGATGGATAGGAGAGAAGAGGGAGGGTGGGACCAGGAGATGAGGGAGAGAACTACAAAGTAAATAAATTATAAATAAAGTAAAATAAAATAAAAATTAAAGAAAACAAAAAAAACAGTCTACCTATCTTTTGGTATGGTTTGTGTAGATATGAGCTTTTCGTACAGATTCCATATTTTAATTGATATATATATCGTGTGTGCATGTGTGTTGTGTGTGTGTAACACTGAAGTCCATTGACAATCATCTTGACAGAATCTGTGGAATTTCTTGTTTGAGAAGTTGTGATGTGTAAAAGTAAGAATCTTCATGAGAGATTACTTAATGGGACAGCATTATCTCTTAACACACTTCTCTTAATTGTAGGTCTTCTTTACATTTGTTATTTTTCTTTTTTTAAGATTCAAATTACATACTTATTTTACATCCACAGAGTGCCCAGCCTTTCTGTGTGAACCACTTCATATTCAACAATGGGAAACCATACTCTCTTCCTCTGAGAAATGTGAAACCTGGAGAGGCAGGCACAGAAGCAAAAAAGGAACAAACAAAACAAAACATGGTAGATTAATGCCTATACAAAATACATTATATACACCTGGATGAAAGAAATAGCTTGAGTAGATTGGGAGATATCAAAGAGAAGATTTCATCAGCCTTGAGTAGTAGTTTTCCTGAATCCAATGGGGAAAGTATATCCTGGACATTAGGCGACTAAGTTTTTCCAAGGCAGAAGGATGTGATTGTGCACAAAATGTAAATGAAGTAGTTTCCTCACTTTTTTCAAATGCCTTCACTAGATCCCTCTTTCTATTCTTTTTAATATAATTTTTTATTTATTACAATTTGTTCAATTTGTATCTCAGCTATAGCTCCACCCTTGTCCCATCCCAATCCTATCCTTCCTCCGTTCCTCATCTCCTTGTATGTGCCCTCCCCAGTCCACTCATAGGGGAGGACCTCCTCCACTTCCATATGACCCTAGCCTATCAGGTCTCATCAGGACTGGCTGCATTCTCTTCCTTTGTGGCCTGGTAGGGCTGTGTCCCCCTCCCCCACGGGGTGGAAGTTATCAAAGAGCCAGCCACTGAGTTCATGTTAGAGACAGCCCCTGTTCATCTTATTAGGGAGCCCATTTGGAGAATGCATTTGCTAGTTTTCTAAGACCAAAAAGTTTTACGATGTTAAGTTGTAATATTTAATAATTAAGTCTTCTATGTTCAATGTGCTGTATAAGTGTTGTCTTTGGTAATGGGCCCAACTGTCAGTTTTTAGAAAATCAAACTCAATCTTAGCAGAGCCTGGGTTGTTTGTGGATCTCCATAGGAGAATGCAACTCTTTCCCAACACTGGAAGTCTTGCTTGCCTACAAAAGATGGCCAGTTCAGACTCTATACCCCACAGTACAAAGAGTCCTCACTAAGGTCAACCTTATATATTCCAGGAAGTTTTCACTACACTTGGTTTCCACACCAGTTTCCAAATGCCCCTTCCCCATTATTCCATCTATACCTCCTTGCTCTCCATCCCTCCCATCCCTAAACTGGGCCCCTCCTGATCCTGTTCTTGCCCACCCCAATCCACCTACAAAATCAACAAAGAGAGTTGTAGCTTGTGCTTACATGGAGCTTTCACTGCTACATTCTAGTCTTTTTGACACAGCAATGTACTCTGCAGTACCTAAAAAGAAACCAACCCAGCTACAAAAACCTCCACCTACAATCTATCCTGCCTGCACTATATATGTGTGTGTTTTGTGTGTGTGTGTGTGTGTGTGTGTGTATGGGGGAAGGTAGAGCAATGGTAGCTCAGAACTTGTGAGGGTAAGCAACCAATGTCTGGTTTAAGCTGAGACCTATGTCACAAGAAAGATCCTATGCCCTTCGTGGAGTAGATGGCCAGGAACCAGAGAATAGATAGCCCAGAGTCCTAGAGAAGAACCAAACAGGACTGGTAAAAAAAAAAAAAAAAACCACATTGATTTTTTTCTATACTCATACATTGGTACCTTGTCCAGGCATCACCAGTGGAGGCTCCCTCCAACCGCAGATAGGATAAGGTACAGAAACCCACACCCAAACATTGGGCTCTGCTTGAGCTCAGGTTGCAGGTCTCCATCAGGTCCCTCCACTCTGAGATAACGGGATCCCATGGAGGAGGAAGAGAAAAGATTGTAAGCATCAGAGTGGATGCAGGACACCAGGTGAACATGACTCACTAAATCAACAAAGGAGGACTCATATGGGCTGAAAGAGATGGAAATGGCAATCATAGGGCTTGTAGCAGGTCCTCTGCATAATTTATGGCTGTTAGCTTGGTGTTTTATGGGACCTCTAACTGTAAGAGTAGGTGTGTCTGTGAATCTTTTGCCTGCTCTTGGGACTTTTCCTCGTATTCATTTGCCTTGTCCAGTCTCAATAAGAGAGTTTTTGCCTTGTCTTAGTTTATCTTATTTTCTTCTCTTGGAGGCTTGCTCCTTGTTGAAGAAGAAACAAAGAAACAGTGTATCTGGGGGAGAAAGAAGGTGGGGAAGAGTTGAGATGAGTAGGGGAAAGGTGAAACTCTGGTCAGAATGTATTATATGAGAGAAGACTATGTTAAATATATATATATATATTTATACATACATATAAATATATAAATATATATATATACACTCACATACATATGTCAATTGTAACTAGACATTTTAAAAGTTTAAAAAGTTTCTTTAAAAAAATTAATGAAAATAAAACAAGAAAATAATGTTTTCAGTTATTTGAATTATAATATTAAAAGCAGTCTTAAGGTTTCAATAAAAACAAATACTTTTATATTATTGTTATTATTGATACAAGGTTCTAACAATTATCTTCCCAGAGATTATCTTTTTAAAAACATTTTAAATGTTATTTTTGATCATAGTTACATGTTGCATATTTTGTACAGCACCCTTTAGTTGTATTTCCATATCATAGCAGTAATTACTTAAATATGAATCATTATAATTAACCCCAATCTCTTTGCAGATTTTGGAGGTAGAATTTGACTATATAGGTCAAGACGATTTCTGATACTCCATCTACCTGCCTTGGCCTCATGAATGTTGAAGAGCTGTAACTACAGGCATGCACCAACATGCCCAACTAAACTAAACTTATTGAAACTCAAACTTCCTTCCTCTCTACCTCCCTGACTTCTTTCCTTCTTCCCCCTCCTAGTCTCTCCCATCCTCTAATGGTGGATGTAAAACTTGTAAAGAATCATTCAGGTAGGAATCAGGTAAGTTATTATCAGTTATGTAAGTTTCGTTCTTGAACAACTTTCTATTTGAAGTAATATCTGATAATAAAAAGAAACTGAAGAAGATAACAGAAGATGGAAAGATCTCCCATGCTCATGGATCTGTGGGATTAACATAGTAAAAATGGCCATCCCCCCAAAAGCAATCTACAAGTTCCATGTGATTCCCATCAAAATACCTACACAATTCCTTCCAGAACTTCAAAGATCAATTATCAATTTCATTAAAAAAAAACAGAATTGCTGAAAAAAAAATCCTGTAAAACAACAGATCATCTGGAGGTATCTCCATCTCTGATCTCAAGCTGTACTACAGAGAAATAGTAATAAAAATGCATGGTACTGACAGAGAAACAAAATGGTGGAATAATGAAACACATAGAACACCAAAAAATAAACCCACACCCCTACTAATACTTGATTTTTTGACAAAGAAGCCAAAAACCATACAATGAAAACAAACAAAAAAAAAAAAGACAGCATCTTCAGCAAATAGTGCTGGTCTAACTGGAGGTCTACATGTAGAAAAATGCTAATAGTTCCATATTTACCATCCTTCATAAAACTAAAATCCAAGAGGATCAAAGATCTCAACATAAAACCAGACACACTAAGTCTGTAAGAAGAAAAAGTGGGGAATATCTTATAAGTCATAGTCACAGGAGACGACTTCCTGAACAGAACACCAACAGCACAGTAGCTAAGACTGACAGTCAATAAATGGGACCTCATGAAACTAAAAAGCTTATGTAAAGCGAAGGTTACTGTCATCAGAACAAAATGACAGCCTACAGACTGGGAAAGGGTCTTCACCAAAACCTGTATCTGACAGAGGGCTATTATCCAGAATGCATAAAGAACTAAATAAGTTAAAAAGCAACAAATCAAGTAATCCAATTTTTAAAAAGTAGAGTACAGAGTTAAACAGAGAATTCTCAATAGAGTAATATTGAATGGCCCGGCAATACTTAAAGAAATGCTCAGTGTCCTTAGTCATCTGGGTAATACAAATCAAAACTACCCTGAAATTTTACCATACACCCACCAGAAAGACTAAGATCAAAAACTCAAGTGACAATACATGCTAGAGAGGATGTAGAGAAAGGGGAACACTCATACATTGTTGGTGGAAATGTAAACTTGTAAAATCACTTTGGAAATCAATATGGTGCTTTCTCAGACCTTTGGGCATATTGCTAAATCAAGATACAGTTATACCACTCCTAGGAATATATCCAAAATATGCTCAGTTACACCAAAAAGGCATTTGCTCACCCATGTTCATATCAGCTTTATTGGTAATAGAAAGAACCTGGAAATAACCCAGATGTTCCTCAACTGAGGAATAGATGTAGAAATTGTTTTACATTTACACAATGGATTACTACTCAGCAATTAAAAACAAGGAAATTATGAAAATTTCAGTCAAATGGTGGGATCTAGAAAAGATGATCAAGAATGAGATATCCCAGAACCAGAATGACACACATGGTATGTACTCACTTACAAGTGGATATTACTTATATAATGTAGGAAAAACACACTAAAATCTTTACACCTAAAGAAGCTAAGCAAGACAGAAAGACCCTGGGTAAGATGATTAATCCTCATTCAAAAAGGCAGATGGGAAGGACATCAGAAGTGGGAGAAATCAGGGAACAGGACAGGAACCAGCACAGTGGGCCTCTGAAAGTCACTACCCAATAGCGTATTAAAGCAGATGCTGAGATTCATATCCAAACTTTTGGCAGAGTGCAGAGAATCTTATGAAAAGTGAGAGATAGAAAGAGCTGGAGGAGACAGGAGTCCCACAAGGAGAGCAAGAGAACCAAAATATCTGGGCACAGTGGTCCTTTCTGAGATTGATATTCCAAACAAGGACCATTCGTAGAGATGAGCTAGATGCATTGCACAGATGTAGCCCATGGCAGATCAGTCTCCAAGTGGGTTCTCTAATAATGGAAACAGGGATTGTCTCTGATATGAACTCCGTGGCTGACTCTTTGATCACCTCCCTCTGGACGGGGAGCATCCTTACCAAGCCACTGTGGATAACAATGCAGCCAATCCTGATGAGACTCGATAGGCTAGGGTCAGGTGAAAGGGGATGAGGACCTCCCCTATTGTTGGACATAGGGAGGGTCATGGGAGAAGATGAGAGAAGGGGGTTGGGATTGGTAGGGGAATGGACTACTGTTGGGATACAAAGTGAATAATGTGTAATTAATAATAAATGAATTTAAAAATAATAATATAAAATATCAATAAAATGGCTCCTAAAGACATTGAACTATACTCATAGATGAGCCATCAGTAACAGATGCAATCCATAGCCAGACATTACAGTAAGAGAGTGTCCTTGGAACACACCGCTCTGAATGCGATATCTTCATCAATTCCCTTTGTGCAGAGCTCAGGTAATACCCCAAAGAAGTATAAGAAGAAGGAGGAGGAGGAGAAGGAGAAGAAGGAGGAGAAGGAGGAGGAGGAGGAAGAAGAGGAAGAAGAGGAAGAAGAAGAAGAAAAAGAAGGAGGAGGAGGAGGAGGAGGAGGAGGAGGAGGAGGAGGACAACAAGAGCCATAAGAGCCAGAGGGCATGGAGGAAACTAGGAGAACAAGGTCCACAGAATCAGCTAATCAAGGCTGATTAGAACTCAGAGACTGAAACAGTAAGCACAGGGCCTACATGGATGGAACCATTTGAAAATTTCCCTGTCTTCATTAGCATGCCAAATAATTTTGTAATTATGCTGGAATTATACAGGGAATTATATTGCTGAGATTTCTACATAAGTTTTCCAAAACACAGCTGGGTCATTTTTTTTTTCATTGTAAAAGTCACTTATTTTGCATATAAGGACTTCAGTATTAGTGTATATTTCTACATTTTTAAACCATGAAATAATAGTAATGTAACACCAAAAGGAAATTATAGCATCAACTATGTCCATTAACAAGATAAATGTGTATGTTACCACTTTAATTATGTTTGACAATCTGTAAACGTTGCATGCCAAAAGAAATGCCTGAATAAATGGGGTGGACAGTAACTTAAAATACATATTAAGTTTAAAAAAATAATATGCCTAAATCCTAAAACCTGTCTCACCAAGCATCACTAATGATTTTAAATAGACATCACAACTAGGGAAGAAATGCAATTTTTTTTAATCTATATATTTTCCTTCTCTGTGTGGGCACAGTAAAGGGAAAAAACTTCATGAGTATTTCACAATATGAACAGCAATTAGAGAAATACTACATCTACACTGATGACTATATATCAAAGTATAAATGTATTTATGACAGGAAATTTATTCCTTCAGAATCAATTGCTACAAGCAGAACATTGACTTCTTGCTGATTCAGAGACAACATAATATTCTATGAATAAATATTTTTGTTAGTGATAGAATTTATAAATAATGGATTTTTGGAAATATAATACTGCAAACAGTTTACTTCAGGAGTGACTATCTGAGACATGTTCTTTCTAAAAAGGAATCAGCAACCATAAAGCAAAATGATAAGTATGTTAAAATCACTAGAATCCTTTATTTGAAGATAAAAGAAATAACATTAAATTGCATAACATTAAATAACATTAAATTAAAAGGAAAATAGTTATTGATTAGGAAGACAGGTTGCTTGGTCTATGATCTGTAATGTTACAGTATGGTAGACTGAAGTTTCAAAATAGTGTTACCGGTCTTTTTAAAATTATTTAATTAATTATTATATATTTTTCTTTCTTTGTAATTAATTAATTGATTAAATTAATTAATTGTGATTTGTTCACTTTGTGTACTGGCTGTATTCCGCCTTCCTTGTCTCATCCCAGTCACATACACCCTCCCTCTTCTCCACCTATGCCCCTTCCCTAGTCTACTGCTAGGGGAGGACCTCTTCCCCTTCTATCTGACCCTAGCCTATCAGGTCTCATCAGGGCTGGCTACTCATCTTCCTCTATGGCTAGGCAAGGCCGCACCCCCCTCCCCCAGGAGAAGTGATCAAAGAAATGGCCACCCGAGTTAATGTCAGAGACAGCCCCTGATCCCCTTACTAGGGAGGCTACTTGGAAAGTGAGCACCATATGGGCTTCCTCTGAGCAGGGGGTCAAGGTCCTCTCCATGCATGGTCCTTGGTTGGAGTATAGGTCTCTGTAGGATGCCTTGGGCCCAGGTTTTTTGGCTTTATTGGTCTCTTTGTAGAGCCCCTGTCCCCTTCAGGTCTTTCTATCTCCCACTTCTTCTATCAGGTTCCCTGCAATCTGCTCAAAGTTTGGATATGAGTCTCACCATTTCCTTCAATGGGTAGACTCCTTCAGAGGCCCCTTGTGGAAGGCTCCTGTCCTATTCCCTTTCTTCTCCTACTTCCGATGTCTATACTGTTTGCTTTTCTGAATGAGATTTCAGCCTCTTCCCTTGGGTCCTCTTTGTTGTTTAGCTTCTTTAGGAGTATTGATTTTAGTATGTTTATCCTATTTTATATGGCTAATATGCACTTATAAGTGAGCACATATCATATGTGTCTTTGTGCTTCTGGGATACCTCACTCAGGATGATCTTTTCTAGTTCCATCCATTTGCATGCAGATTTCATTATTTCCTTTTTTTAAAAAATAGCTGAGTAGTGTTCTATTATATAAATGTACCACAATTACTCTATTCTAGAATTTGAGAGACATCTAGGTTTTTTTCCAGTTTCTGGCAATATGATTCTTTTTGCATTTGATCTTCACTGCAGAAATCAGCACCTAATTCAGCCAGGTGCTGATTGCTGCAGTGAAGATCAAATGCATAGAGAATCATATTTCATCAGCCTTAGTCAAGTCCAGGAAAGTAAATAGAAATATAAGAGTTAAGAAAGCAATGATTCATTTTGATAATCTGGCTCAAGAGATACACATAGAGACAGCACAGAGATCTAAGTTTCTACCAAAATACAAATAGGACACAGGGTAGGAACTGGGATGACAGTGCACCAGAGGTCACATTTATTTTCAGCAGCAGTTTCCACACAGATGAGATGACCCTGGACTCTATTTGGACCATTGTTCATGTCCTACCTGTCCCACAAACAACAAATTATCTGGTCCAAGGGATAGGGTAGTAAAAAGGAAGGATTCTACTCATGAGATAAGTAAATTAAGTTTCTTGGATAAAACAGCAATGACAACAACAACAAAAAAAAAAAAAAAAACATGCTTTTTAGAATAAGGTTACATTGCATGTTAAGGTCCATAATAACCCAAATCTGCAAGAAGTACATTATGTTCTATTGTACATAAGTGGAAACTGTCAGACTATTCTTTGGGGTTTTTTCTGAATTAAATCATGTGCTACAAAAAATGATTAAGAAATGAATCAGTGTAAGGTGAAATCTCAGAGTCACTTTAATTTACACATCCCTGATGACTGAGAACACTGAGCATTTCTTTAAGGGGTTCTCTGTCATTCTATATTCCTCTACAGAGAATTCTCTGTTTACCTCTGTACCCCATTTTTTAATTGGATTACTTGATTTATTGCTTTTTAATTTCTTTAGTTCTTTATATATACCGAATATTGGCCTTCTGTCAGATATAGAGTTGGTGAAGATTCTTTCCCAGTCTGTAGGCTGTTGTTTTGTTCTGAAAACAATGTCTTTTGCTTTACAGAAGCTTTTCAGTTTTATGAGGTCCCATTTATATTTTTTTAATTTATTTATTTTTATCTCAATCACAGGTTGGGTACTTTGAATCCCAGGCGTAGCCCCCTCCCCCATTCCATCCTACCCTCCCACTCCCTCCCTCATCTCCTTCTTCCCCGCCCCCTCCAAGTCCACCAAC
>CM053742.1:69949500-69974564 GCA_028658305.1 Pachyuromys duprasi
AGGTTGTGGAGAAAGAGGAACCCTCATCCATTGCTGGTGGCAATGCAAACTTGTACAACCCCTCCGGAAATCAATTTGGCGCTTTCGTAGAAAATCAGGAATAGGGATTCCTCAAGACCCATCTATACCACTCTTAGGCCTATATCCAAAAGATGCTCAAGTACACAACAAGGATATTTGCTCAACTATGTTCGGAGCTGCTTTATTTGTAATAGCCAGAACCTGGAAACAACCCAGATGTCCCTCAGTTGAGGAATGGATACAGAATTTGTGGTACTTTTACACAATGGAATACTACTCAGCAATTAAAAAGGAGGAAATCATGAAAATCGTAGGCAAATGGTGGGACCTGGAAAGGATCATCCTGAGTGAGGTATCCCAAAAGCAGAAAGAAACATATGGTATATACTCACTTATATAGACCTATAGGATAAGATGGTCATGCTGAAATTTAGACACCTAGGGAAGATATACAAGAAGGAGGACCCAGCTTGGTATGATCAATGCTCGTGTAGGTGAACAAATAGGATGGAAATTGATGGAGGAGAAAACAAGCAACAGGACAGGAGCATACCAAAGAGGGCCTCTGAAAGAATCAATATAGCAATGTATCAAAGAAGATATTAAGACTCACAATCAAGCCTTTGGCAGAGGGTGGGAAGTAATAATAAAAATAGGGGAAATTAGTAAGACTTGGGGAGAATAAGAGCTCCATAAGGACCAAACTGAGCAGGGCACGGGGGTCTTATATGAGACAGTTTCTCCAACCAAGGACCATATATGGATATGGTCTAGAACCCCCACTCAGGTGTGGCCCATGGTAGCTCAGTGTTGAACTGAAGACCCTAGTAAGAGAAACAGGGACTGTTTCAGTCATAAACTTGATGGCTGACTCTTTGACCCTCCCTAATACATGCCAGGGAGTAACAGCCTGGGTAGATCCCAGGGGATGACATTGCAGCCATCCCTGAAGAAACAAGATGAGCTGGGGTTGGATGGAAGGGGAGGAGGTCCTCCCCCATTGGTGGACTTGGAGGGGGTGGGAAGGAGATGAGGGTGGGATGGGGAGAGTGGGAGGGAATGAGGGAGGGGGCTATTCCTGGGATGCAAAGTACCTAACCTGTGATTGATATCAAAATAAATAAATTAAAAACAACATAAATGCAAGGTAAAAACAACTCATATATATAATAAAAATAAATAATAAAATAATAATAATAAAAAATAATAAAATAAAAAGAGGAAATTTTACTGGACAGATTATGTGATTGGGGAAGCATCCAGCTAGAGCCAAAAGTTAAAATTATAGAGTATGAGTAGGATTTCCAGGAAAAAGGTATTTAGAGACATAAGTGGTTTGAGAAAATAAATTTCAGAATAAGTACGCATAGAGAGGGAGGTGAAGAAACCAATTAATAAAATTAAAAAGGAGCCATAAAAATAAGAGAGAAGTTAAAGGAATCCAAGTCTGTTCTAATTCTGTTGCTATGAAACATGAATAAAGCAACCTGAGGAGAGAGTGGTTTATTTGGCTGACACTCCCAGCTTACAATTCATTTATAGCCATTGAGACAGAAAATGAAGCAGAAACTACGGAGAAATGCTATTTGCTCAGTCTCTGGACTATACATAATTGAATTTCTTATACAATCCTAGACCACTTGCCTAGTGACGGTACCACACACAATGAGTTTGACCATCTTAAGTTGATTGTCAATGAAGACAATACCTCAGAGACTAGTCTGACCAAAGCCAAGTATTCAGTTGAGTTTCCTTCTTCCAGCCATGTGGTGGCAGCACAAACCTATAATCTCAGCACTCAGGGAGGCAGAGGCAGGGGGATCTACAGAGTTCCAGGAATGGCAAGGTTACAAGGCTACACAGAGAGGCTGCCCTGGTCTTGGGGTCTGGAGCAGGCGTGGCGGGGTCTTCTTCCTCTTCCAAAGTGACTCTGAGTTCTGTCAAGTGGATAGTAAGAACTAACTGGGGAAAAGCTATATATTAGTTAAAGAAATTTAAAAATGTCCATCCCAATGGCTAGTTCTTTGACCTTCCCCGCATCCCAGGGAAGAACAGCCTTGCTAGTCCACAGAGGAGGACGTTGTAGACAGCCCTGAAGAGATTTGATAAGCTAGATTCAGATGGAAGGGGAAGAGGACCTCCCCCATCAGTGGACTTAGAGAAGGGCAGGAAGGAGATGAGGGAGGGAGGGTGGGATTGGCAGGGAATGAGGGAGAGGGCTACAGCTGGGATACAAAGTAAATATACTCTAATTAATATAAAAATAATTTTAAAGAACTTTAAAAATTAAAACGCTAGTGATAAAACAGTTTTGAGGAATCGCTAAGATAACTGGGAAAACGATAAACAGATACTATCATGCTATTAGCCTCCTTGGTTTTGTTCACTGTTTTTTGTTTTTTTTTTTTTTTTAAGAAATGGACATCTGAAAAGGGAGAAAACACGAAACCGGAAAGGAGCCAAGAGAGAGGGATTCTGGAAGACTCTACCCAGCAGGGTATCCAGGCAGATGCTGAGACTTATGAAAGAAAGGGGAAGATAGAAAGACCTGGAGGGACAGGATTTTCACAAGAAGAGGAACAGAACCAAAAAATAACAAACAAATAACTGGGCACAGGGGTCTTTTCTGAGAATGATACCCAAACAAAGCACCATGCATGGAGATAACTTGGAACCCCTGCCCAGATGTAGCCTATGGAAGTTGTCTCCAAGTGGATTCTCTATTAAGGGGAACAGGGGATCTCTCTGCATGAACTCAGTGGCGGGCTCTTTAATCACATACCCCTGAAGGGGAAACAGCCTTACCAGGCCACAGAAGAAGACAATGCACTCAGCCCTGATGGAAGAGGATGGAAGAGGAGGAGGACCTCCCTTAGGAGATGAGGGAGTGAGAGCATGATTGGTAGGGGATGAGGAAGGGTGCTACAGCTGGGATACAAAGTGAATAAAATGTAATATGCATACATATATACACATATACATGCATATGCGGATACACACATATATATACCCATACATATATATTTTTTTCCTAACATCCTCCTTGTTGTTTAGCTTCTTTAGGACGTTAGATTTTAGTATGTTTATCCTATATTATATCCTAATATCCACTTATAAGGGAGTATATACCATGTGTGTCTTTATGCTTCTTGGTTAACTAACTAAGGAGAACCAAAAAATCTGGGCCCAGGGGATCCTTTAGAGACTTATGAATCTACCAAGGATGCAGCATGAAGAGGATCTAAATCACTTTCCCTTATGTAGCCCATGAGCCTCTCAGTTTCCATGGGGTTTCCTATTAAGGGGAGCAGGGATATTCTCCGGCATCAAAACAGTTGCCTATTCTTTGATCACATACCCCTGGTGTGTTCTTTAGCTCTGTACCCCACTTTTAATTGGATTACTTCATTTTTTGCTGTTTAACTTTTTGAGTTCTTTATATATTCTGGATATAAGCCCTCAGTCAGATATAGGGCTGGTGAAGATCCTTTCCCAGTCTATAGGCTGTCTTTTTGTTCTGATGGCATTGTCCTTTGTTTTAAAGAAGGTTTTCAGTTTCATGAAGCCCTATTTATTGACTGGTGATCTTAGACCCAGTGCTGTTGGTGTTCAGTTCAGGAAGTTGTCTCCTATGCCAATGAGTTCAAGGTACTTCCCCACTTTTTCTTCTAATAGGCTAAGTGTGTCTGGTTTTATGTTGACATCTTTGATTCACTTGGACTTTAGTTTTGTGCAGGGTGATAAATATAGATCTATTTGTGTTTTTCTACATGTAGACATCGAGTTAGACCAGCACCACTTGTTGAAGATGTTATGTTTTTTTTTTCATTGTATTGTTTTAGATCCATTGTCAAAAGCCAAGTATCCTTAGGTGGGTGGATTTGTTTCTATTATATTCCATTGATACATTTATATGCTAGTACCAAACAGTTTTTATTACTATTGTTCTATAGTACAGCTTGAGATGAGGTATGGAGATACCTGTAGACAATCTTTTGTACAGGATTCATTTAGCAATTCTGTTTTTTTTTTCCTTAAAAAATTGAGAATTGTTTTATCAAGTTCTGTAAAGATTTGTGTTGGTATTTTGATGGGAAATGCCTTGAATCTGTAGATTCTTTTAGCAGGATGGCCATTTTCATTTTGATAATGCTATAGTTCCATAACCTGGTGATCTTCCCATCTTCTGATATCTTCTTCATTTCTTTCTTCAGAGAACTGAATTTTTTTCAAATATTTTTTTTTTCACTTGCTTGGTTAGAGTCACACCAAGGTACTTTACATTATTAGTTGATATTATAACAGGAGTAGTTTCCCTAATTTCTTTCTCAGCCACTTTTTCTTTTGTATAAAGGGGAGCTATTAATTTTTTTTTATTTAATTTTGTATCCAGCCAGTAATAATAAAAATAGGGGAAGTTAGTAAGACTTGGGGAGAACAAGAGCTCCACAAAGACCAAACTCAGCAGGGCACAGGGGTCTTATATGAGACAGTTTCTCCAACCAAGGACCATATATGGATATGGCCTAGAACCCCTGCTCAGATGTGGCCCATGATAGCTTGGTGTAGGACTGAAGACCCTAGTGAGGGAAACAGGGACTGTTTCAGTCTTGAACTTGATGGCTGACTATTTGACCCTCCCCAACACATGCCAGGAAGTAACAGCCTGGCTAGATCCCAGGGGAGGACATTGCAGCCAGCCCTGAGGAGACAAGATGATCTGGAGTCAGATAGAAAGGGAGGAGATCCTCCCCCTTTGGTGGACTTGGCGGGGGCAGGGAGGAGATAAGGAAGGGTTGTGGAGGATGGGAGGGAATGCGGGAGGGGGCTATGCATGGGATGCAAAAAACCTAACCTGTGATTGATATAAAAATAAATTCATAAAAAATTAAAAAAAATTGTATCCAGCCAATTGCTGAAGGTGTTTATCAGCTGAAGGAGTTCTCTGCTTCAATTTTGGGGGTCACTCACGTACACTATCATATTGTCTGCAAATAGTGATGTTTTGACTTCTTCCTTTATAATTTGTATGTCCTTGATCTCCTTTAGTTGTTGTATTGCTCTAGCTAGGATTTCAAGTACTATGTAAAAGAGATAAGGAGTGAGTGAGTAGCCTTGCCTTGTCCCTGATTTCAGTGGGATTTATTTAAGTTTCTCTCTGTTTAGTTTGATGCTCTCTATAGGCTTGTTTTTATATTGTCTTTACTATGGTTAGATATGTGCCTTGTTTCCCTGATTTCTCCAAGATTTTATACATGAATAGGTATTGGATTTTTTCAAATACTTTTTCTGCATCTAAGTACAGGATCGTGTGGTTTTTCTATTTCAGTTTGTTTATACGGTGGATTATATTGATGGATTTCTGTATATTTAGTCACCCATGCATGCCTGGGATGAAGCCTACTCTGTCATGTTGGATGATATCTTTTATGTGTTCTTGGATTTGGTTTGAAATCCTTTTGCATCAATAGTCATAAGAGACATAGGTATGAAGTTTCTTTTTCTTTTTATTATTAGTTACATTTTATTAACTCTGTATCCCTGCTGTATCCCACTGCCTCATTCCCTCCTCTACTCCCTGCCCCTTTCCAAGACCACTGATAGCGGAGGACCTCCTCCCTTTTCATCTGACCCTGGTTTATCAGGTATCTTCAGGACTGGCTACAAAATCCTCCTCTGTGACCTAGAAGGACTGTTCCTCCTTTGCAGGTTGGAGAGGTCAAAGAGCCTGCCACTGAGTTCATGTCAGAAATAGTCCCTATTCCTCTTACTAGGGTACCACTTGGATACTGAGCTACCATGGGCTACATTGGAGCAGAGGAGCAGAGGTTCTAGGTTATACCCATACATGGTCCTTTGTTGGAGAAACAGCCTCATATAAGATCCCTGTGCCCTGATATATTTGGTCCTTGTGGAGCTCCTATCCTCTCCAGATAATATTAATTCCCTCTTCTTTCATATGATTTCCTGCACTCTGCTGAAGATTTGATTATGAGTCTCAGTATCTGCTTTGATACATTGCTAGGTAGATTCTTTCAGAGGCCCTCTGTGGTAGGACCCAGTCCTCTTACTTGTTTTCTCCTATATCCAATGCCCATCCCATTTGTCTTTCTAACTGAGGATTGATCATCTTACCCTGGGTCCTCTTTTTTTGTTGTTTATCTTCCTTAGGTGTATAGATTTCCGTATATTTCTCATGTCTTATAGGTCCAAATAAGTGAGTGTATACCATGTGGGTCTTTCTCCTTCTGGGATACCTCACTCAGAATGATATATTCTAGATCCTACCATTTGCCTGCCAATTTCATAATTTCCTCGTTTTTAATTGCAGACTACACCAACATCACCGGCTCTAAAATTAACAATCAATAAATGGGACCTCATGAATCTGAAAAGCTTCTCTAAAGCAAAAGACACTGTTGTCAGAACAAAATGACAGCCTGCAGGCTGGGAGAGGACCTTCACCAACCTTATATCTCACAGAGGACTGATATCCAGAATATATAAAGAACTCAAGAAGTTAAAAAACTTATATAGACCTATAGGATAGGAAGGTCAAGCTGAAATCTACACACCTAGAGAGGATATACAGGAAGGAGGACCCAGGGTGGTATGATCAATGCTTGTTTGGATGAACAAATGGGATGGACATTGAGTGGAGGAGAAAACAAGCAACAGGACAGGAGCATGCCAAGGAGGACCTCTGGTGGGGGGGGGGGTCAATGTAGCAATGTATCAGAGCAGATATTAAGACTTGTGATCAAGACTTTGGCAGAGGGTGAGAAATAATGATAGATCTGGGGGAGGTTGATGAGACTTGGGGAGAACAAGAGCTCCACAAAGACCAAACTGAGCAGGGCACAGGGGTCTTGTATGAGACGGTTTCTACAATCAAGGACCATATGTGGATGTGGCCTGGAACCCCGGCTCAGATGGGGCCCATGATAGCTCGGTGTAGGACTGAAGACCCTAGTGAGGGAAACAGGGACTGTTTCAGTCAAGATCTTGATGGCTGACTCTTTGACCCTCCCCCATACAAGCCAGGGAGTGACAGACTGGCTAGATCCCAGGGGAGGACATTGCAGCCAGCCCTGAGGAGACAGGATGAGCTGGGGTTGGATGGAATGGGAAGAGGTCCTCTCCTGTTGGTGGACTTGGAGGGGGTGGGGAGGAGGGAGATGAGGGAGGCAGTGGGAGGGTAGGAGGGGATGAGGGAGGAGGCTATGCCTGGGATGCAAAGTACCTAACCTGTGATTGATATAAAAATAAATAAATTTTAAAGAAGAAGTTAAAAAGCAATAAATCAAGCAATCCTATTAAAACTGGGTTCGGAGCTAAACAGAGAATTCTTTGTAGAGAAATATAGAATGGCAGAGAAATAATTAAGGAGATGCTCAACATCCTTAGCCATCACAGAGATGCAAATCAAAACGACCCTGAGATTTCACCTTACACACATCAAAATGGCTAAGATCAAAAACTCCAATGACAACATATGCTGGAGAGGTTGTGGAGAAAGAGGAACCCTCCTTCATTGCTGGTGGGAATGTAAACCGGTACAACCACTTTGGAAATCAATATAGCGATTTCTCAGACAACTAGGAATAGTGCTTCCTCAAGACCCAGCTATATCACTCCTAGGCATATATCCAAAAGTTGATCAAGTACACAAGAAGCACATTTCCTCAACCTTGTTTGCAGCAGCTTTATTTGTAATAGCCAGAACCTGGAAACAACCCAGATGTCTATCAACTGAGGAATGGATACAGAAATTGTGGTATTTTTACACAATTGAATACTACTCAGCAAGTAAAAACGAGGAAATTATGAAGTTTCCTTTTTTTGTTTGGTCTTTCTGTAGTTCAGGAATCAAGGTGACTATGGTCTCATAGAATGAGTTTGGTAATGATCCTTCTGTTTCTGTATTGTGGATTACTTTGTAGAGAACTAATGTTCGCTCTTCTTTGAAGGTCTGGTAGAATTCTGCACTGAAATAATGTGCGCTGTACTTTATTTCGTAGGGAGATCTTGATGACTGCTTCACTTTCCTCAGGGCATATAAGGTTATTTAATCTATTTACTTGATCTTGATTTAATTTTGTTAAATGGAATCTATCAAGAAAAATTTCCATTTCATTCAGATTTTAAATTTTTGTGGCATATAGGCTTTTGACGTAAGAACTAATTATTGTTTTGATTTCCTCAGTGTCTGTTGTTATGTCCTCCTTTTTGTTTCTGATTTTGCTGCTTTGGATTGTTTCTCTCTACCTTTTAGTTGGTTTGGTTAAAGGTTTATCTATCTTGTTTATTTTCTCAAAGAATCTGCTCTTGGTCTCATTGATTCTTTGAATTTCTTTCATTCTAGTTCATTGATTTCGGCTCAGGGTTTGATTATTTCCAATAATCTACTAATCTTGGGTGTGTCAGCTTCTTTTTTACCCTACGGCTTTTCATTGTGACATTAAGTTTCTTGTATGAGATGTCTCAAACTTCTTTCTGGAGGAACTTATTGCTATCAACTTTCTTCTTAGCACTGCTAAGAAATTTGAATAAGTTCCCATAAGTTTGAGTAAGTTGTGCATTCTTTTTAATCAAATTTAAGTAAGCCCTAATTTCTTTTTTGATTTTTCTGACAACTCTTTCAAGTAAAGAATTGTTTTGTTTCCATGTGTATGAAGGTTCTTTGCTTTTGTTTTTTTTTTTTCTCTTGTTGTTGAGACCTAATTTTAGGCCATGACAATCTGATAGGACACAAGGAATTATTTCAAACTTCTTTTAGCTGTTGAGTCTTGCTTTGTACCTGAATATATGATCATTTTTTGAGAAGGTTCTATGAGGTGCTGAAAATAATGTATACTCATTTGAGTTTGGGTGAAAAGTTCTGTAGACATCTATTAGTTCCATTTGATTTAGAACCTTTATAAGTGTCATTATTTCCCTACTTAGCCTCTATCTAGATGATCTGTCCCTTGGTGAGAGTGGAGTGCTTATTTCTCCCAATATTAAGGTGCTGGGATTGGTGTGTGAATTAAGCTTCAGTATTGTTTCATTTACAAATGCAGGTGCTCATTTATTTGGGGCATAGATGTTCAGGATTTTGATGTCCTCCTCGTAGATTATTCTTTTGATGAGAATGAATTGCCCTTCCTCATTTGTCCTGATTAATTTTGGTTGAAAGTATATTTTATTAGATATTAGGATAGCTACTTGACCTTGCTTTCTGGGTCCATTTGCTTGAAAAAAATTTCCAGCCTGTTACTCTGAAGAAGTGTTTATCTTTGTTGCATAGGTGTGTTTCTTGGATGCAGCAGAAAGTTGGGACCTGTTTCTGCAACCATTCTGTTAGTCTGTGTGTTTTTATTGGAGAGTTGAATCTGTTGATGTTGATAGATAACAGTGACCAATGACTGTTAGTTCCTTTTATTGGGAAGTTGGTGATGTTACTGTGTTTCTATGCTTATTTTCTTTTAATTCTTTGTTTTAAAGTCATCTACATCCTGTGGTTTCTTGGGTGTAGTTGTTTTCATTAGATTGGAGTTTTCCTTCTAGCATCTTCTGTAGGGCTGGGTTGCTGTGTAGATATTAAGTTTAATTTTGTCATGGAATATGTTGTATTCTCCATATATGTTCACTGAAAGCTTTGCTGGGTATCATTGTCTTGGTTGGGATCTGTGGTCCCTGAAAGTTGGCATGGCATGTGCCATGGCCCTTCTGGCTTTTATAGTTTATGTTGTGAAGTCTGGTGTGATTCTGATAGGTTTAATTTTATAAGTTACTTGGCCCTTTTTCCTTGCTGCTTTTAATATTTTTCCTTTGTTCTGTAAATTTCGGGTTTTAACTATTATGTGACATGAGAAGTTTCTTTTTTGGTCTCGTCTATTTGACATTCTGTAGTTATTTTGTATATTTGTGGACATCTCTTTCTTTCAGTTGGGAAAAGTTTCTTCTATCATTTTCTTGAAAACATTTTCTGGACCTTGGAGCCTGGAATCTTCTTTTTTGTCTATTCCTATTATTCTTAGATTTCTTCTTTGCATGATGTCCTTGGTCCTTAATTTCTCTGATGTTTTGTGTTTGGAACCTTTCTGATTTTACTTTTTCTTTGAGAGATGTAACCATTTCTGCAACTGTATCTTCAGCGCCTGAGATTCTCTCTTCCGTGTCTTGAATTTTGTTGGTGATGCTTTTCTTTGTGTTTCCTAATCTTTTCTCTAAGTTCTCTAGCTCCAGAGTTTTCTCAATTTGTGTTTCTTTATTGATTCTAATTCTGTTTTCATGTCTTGCACCATGTCGTTCAACTGTTTGAATGTGGATTCCTGTCTTCCCATGATGGCTTCAATTTTTTGTTTGTTTTCCCTCTATATGTCTTTACTTGTGCCTCTATTATTTTGGCTGTATTTGCCTGTGTTTCTTTGAGAGACTTGTTCGTTACTTCTTTATGTGCCTCTATAGCTGGATAAGCATGGATTTGAGATCATTTTCCTGTGTTCCTAATGAAATAAAATATCTATTGTTTTAGGGGATTGCTGGTGAAGCCATGATGTCCTTATTTTTTTGTATTTGTTCTTCTGCAGACCTTTAGTCATCTGCTTATCTGTAAAATCTTTGTTGCTAGAGTGTGTACTAAAGACTGGGTCCATCTGTCTCTGGTGTCTCGAGTATTCTTCAGAGAGATAAGGAGGTCCACTGGTTTGAGAGTGGACGTTGCTGTTTCACCTGTAGCTAAAGGAGGAATGTCGCAGACACATGTGCAAAAGTACAGGACTCTCTGTGGAAGTGTGCCTTGAAGGACAGGGTGCTAGAGCTGGTAAATGCCTGGAAGGGTGGAGCATAGGAGTGTGTAGGGGAGCTGGTGCTGTTCACATACATGCTCAGGTGCCCCAAATTCCTCAGTGGTCTACAGGCTTGTTGTAATGTCTCCAGGTATTCAGATCTGTCTGGGTTGTACCATCTTTGCTCTTGGAATTGTTTGCCTAGACTCCACTGGGAGATCCATAAAACAGGGGCTTCAATGTTGATAATGCTGTCTCAAGAGTTATTGGATACAGAAATCGTGGTACATCTACACAATGGGATATTACTCAGCAATAATAAACAAGGAAATCATGAAATTTACAGGTAAATGGTGGGAACTGGAAAAGATTATCCTGAGTGTGGTATCCCAGAAGCAGAAAGACAAACAGGGTATATACTCACTCATAAGTGGATATTAGACATATAATGTAGGAGAAACCTACTAAAATCTGTACACTTAAAGAAACTAATCAAGAAGGCAGACTCTGGCTAAAACGCGCAATCCCCATTCAGAAAGGCAAAGATGATGGACATCAGAAGAAGGAGAAAACAGGGAACAGGACAGCAGCCTACCACAGAGGGCGTCTGAAAGACTCTACCCTGCAAGGTATCAAAGGAGATGCTGAGACTTATGGCCAACCTTTGGGCAGAGTATAGGGAATCTTATGAAAGTAGTAGGAAATAGTAAGACATGGAGAAGACCAGAGCTCCACAAGGAGAGCAACAGAACCAAAAATCTGGGCACAGAGGTCTTTTCTGAGACTGATACTCCAACCAAGGGCCAATGATGGAGATAACCTAGAACCCTTGCAAAGATGTAGCCCATGGCCGTTCAGTGTCCAAGTGGGTTCCATAGCAATGGGAACAAGGACTGTCTCTGACATGAACTAATTGACCTGCTCTTTGATTACCTCCCCCTGAGCGGGAAGCAGCCTTACCAGGATAGAAGAAGACAATGCATCCAGTCATGATGAGACCTGATAGACTAGGATCAGAAGGAAGGGGAGGAAGACCTCCCCTATCAGTGGCCTGGAGGAGGGACATAAGTAGAGAAGGGGGAGGGAAGGTGGGATTGAGAAGGGAGGAGGGAGCCACAGGGGGTATACAAAGTGAATAAATTGCAATTAATAAAAATTAAAATTAAAAAAATGAATTCTTATGTTTTCCCAAGTAGGAGTGTGGGTGGGAAGGATCTGATGTCTGGTTGCAAGCTAGAGGGACATGGATCTGGAGCTCTGCATGCACTCACTTGAAGGCACATTCACTCACTTCCAGGCCTAATCAGAAAGTACATGGTTTCCCCCTGTTCTCTATTGTCAAAAATTTCCCCACTGGGTCAAAGGAAAGTGTAACAGATCCATCAGCTCACTTGTGTCCACTGTTTGTCTGCCGGGCAGGAAGACCTCTACTTGGTGCAGGTATTTTTGCAGTCTCCCAGAGCAAGGAAGCTCCTGCTTGGGGCAGCCACCACCCACTTCAGCTGCAGATCTGAGAGGCCCTTACAGTGGCTGTTTCAGACTTTCTCCATTTCTGCATCTAGGAGGCTTGTACTTGCTGCCTCAGCAGAGCAGGCAGGCCAGTATTGGGGCAGCTCATGGGTTTTTCCTTCTTTCCCAGGAGCCTCAGTGTTGATGTTCTGCCTTCGGCTGCCCCACTCCTGCCCAGCAATTTAGGAGATTAGAATCCTGTGCCACTCAGATATGCTGCGTGATGTTTTCTGTCTTGTACTCCCTGCGTTATTACTTTTGTGTGAAGGTTTATCTCTTGATTTCCATTCCACCAGGGCTGTATTTCCATTGCTTTGTACTTTTCCTCCTATATTACTGAACAGTGGTAAACTTTCTTGAGCTTTGGATTTTCAATTCCATGGGCTTTCTGTTCCTTTACTTCCCTCATTCTTTGGCACAGCCATATTCACTGGAAATGGCAAAAGTAATGAAGCCAGAACAGCTGTATGACAGAGATTCAGCAAAGCTGAGATGAATCCTGCAATCTCTGCAATTCTGTCCCTCACTTTTAGGTTTTTGCCTCTGCATATTGCATTCTTGCAGACTTTTGGCAGTATGATTAATTTTATGTCTTTTCTGAAAAAAATCTTACTATACCTTCTGATTTTAGGGAAATAACTTTATCTGGTCCCATTTGGAAGTCGTCCTCATGCCCAGGAAACGATTAATCACAGGAAAGCACATATCTCGATGTGCCCATGACTCCAGGAATCTTTTTGGAGTATCAGTCCCTAAGCAAATACAAACAGTGTAATTGGTGCAAGACAAAGAGGGACAGCTGACAAACTCTGACTGGCCAAGATAATAGGATACAGATTTAATGCTTCCTTTTACAATATGCTTAGAGCTCTCGGAAACTGTAGTTTTAAGATAGAGGTTTGTACAAGATACACTCCCGGAGAAAAGTAACTCAGTACAAAGATAGATTGACTAAAGTAACCATTTTATTCAACCATATTAAATAACCATTTAATAATAAACCATATTAAAATAACCATTTTAATACAAAAATATTAATTTTAATTGGAATAAAAATTAAGTTGAATTAATGTTCTAAACATTAACCATATATTATGTATTTCATAGTCATATTGATTACCATGTATTAGTTTTGGAAAAGGTGAAATATATTTAAAAGTGCTATTGCATTTAAAAGGAGACTAATCAAATAAACTGTTATATGTACTTTACAATGATCATGTTTTCAGTTATCTTTACATTCATTCTTTACATTGCATGCAAATCATGTAATTACTACAGTTATAATATAAAAAAGCTGTGATTTGGAAACAACTTTACAGCTATAGTTAGGATTCTAACAATATAAAGTTATCAAAATTTTTAATTCATGTGAACTATTTTAACTCCAACTAATCTTAAATATTGTACTTATGATTTAGTTCCCTTATAACTAGACATATACAAATATGCTTTAACCATTGTCAAAAGTATACTAGTTAAAAGAAGAAAAGTATAATATACATATTTGCAATTGCATTTGCAAATTATTACTGGTTTATAAGCCATAGACCCAAGTAACAAATTTAAAAATTATAAAAATTTTACATGAGATAAATATTTTGAGAGGATGCAAGGATAGCTCAGCAATTAAGAGTTGTGACTACTTTTTCAGAGGATTTGTGTTTGATTCTCAAAACTCACATGGTGACTAAGAACAATATATGAACCTCAAGTTCCAAGAGATCTGATGACCTCTTCTGGGCTTAAAATGTAGGTAGAGAATACAGCACAGCAAACTCTATTTCTTTCATTCATTCTATAATGTCTGTGTTTCCCTTATAGAACAACATATAACATTACAAGAAAAATATGAATCTATACCCATTATTGATAGAAAAAGTACACAGTAGAGTAATAATAATTAAAAACAGTCAAAATAGTAAAAATTCATCAATATGTAAAATAATTACACTTCATGACTCGAATATATTTTATCTAAGAAAGGCAAAGTCCTTCAAGAACCAAAACATTGAAATTGCATTGTTTGCTTTAACCTACTTTTTATAAACTGTTAAAAATCCCACAATAATATTGGCAGAATTAACAAATATTTTCAAAAAAGTAATAGGATTAAATACAGTATGGACTCTTTTAAGAGAGTAAGGAGAAAATAATAATACCATTACAATAGCATCAAAAAGTAAAAACTTAGAAATTAATCCAATGTCATAAAATATGAACACTGAAAGCTACAAAATTTATGGCACCTTTAATCCTTAAATACGTGAAAAGGCACCCTGTTTTAAGTGATTGGAACGGTTAGTGTTCTGAAAAATATTCCTATGACCTGCAGAGATAAAGAGATCCGATGAAGTCTTTCTGTAAATTCTCATGGTAGTTTTTTTTTTACAAAAAATAAAACAAACAATCTCCATATTTACATGGAAACACAAGGATTCCAATCCTGAGAATAGAAAACAATTGAAATAGATCACATATCATAAATTCAAAGGAACTGTAAAGGAACTAACATTAACAAGCAGAATATAAGCAAATGAACCTGAGTAGAGTCCAGACTATCCTTGATGGGTATATACTTAAATGATCTTCAGAAGGGTTTCGAGAATACCCAATAAGAAATAATATTTTTTTTCAGTGGGAGGCATGACAAAACTGATTGCCTACACACAAGAGAATGGCTCTTTTATGTACAAAGAAATAGATTCAAAATTAAAATATAAGATCTTGAAAGTTCTTGTAAGAATATGGAGAAAATCACTACATTATTGGTTTTGGCAGTAATTTCCCAAATATGACATCAAAAGTTCAAACAAGAAACCAAAGATAAAAATTATATAAAATTAAAGAGTTTTTTTTTCATAGCAAAGTAGCCAGCCAACAGAGTAATGAATTAGAAGACTCTGTTTAAGAAGTCAGTAAGGTTTTAATTTCCAAAATATATTAAGACTTACAACTCAATAAAAAAAAAGGCAACGCAAAAATAGATTAAATGATAGGAAATCCAATTGCAATTTCTGCAGTGAAGTTATAAATTACTAATAGATAAATAAAATTATATTCTATATCATTGAACAGCACAATGTAAAATGTGAATACACATATCTACATGCATATTTGAAATCAAAACAGCAAATATTGACAATTATTATTATTTGAATTTGGAATATGCCACACAGGCTAATGTTTTAAGTATTTGGGTCTCAACTAGCAGCACAGTTTTGGGAGGTTATAGAACTCTTGGGATATATTATCTTGATTCTTCTTTTGTAATGGACTTAAATCCTGTAAATTTGAGCTAAAATAAACCGTCTTCACTTAAGCTGCCATGTGTTTTGGTAATGGTGAAAAAGAAGATACTAACACAGAAGCCATGCAGGATAACCAGAAACTCTTATACACTGCTACTAAGGATGTAAAATTATGCAGCCACTCTGAGGAATGAGCATTGGTCTTTCTTAAAATATCTAACAGAGAATTTAACACTTCTGCCTGTAGACATAGTTTCAAAATAATCAAAGTGGGGAAGCAGATTGATATCTGTGTACCTGAGACCATAGCTATGTTATTCAAAATGCCAATGCAAGGAAAACTTTGAAATATCTACAAATGGAAAAACTTATATATAAAGTATGATGCACAGGTATACAAATCTCATTGTTTTAAATAAGTGAAGGTACTCAGTCACAATATGAAACATATATGAACCTGGTAGATATAACATTGAGTCAAATAAGGTAGACACAGAGGACAAGTATTTCATGCTTCTTCCTCCATGTGGAATTTAAAGTATTCAAACATACAGTATCAAAGCAAGTAGATGATTTTTGTCACAGATAGTTTCTCTGAATAGTAATAGAGACACTGGTGGGCTGTAATTTATTGAGTATAAAACTTCTCTCATATAAAAACAAAAGTTGTAGAAAGCTGCTATATAGAATCAAACAATAAAATAGCAGTGATAATCTCAACTTAAATACTTGTTAGAAGAATAGATCTTATATTATCTTATCATAAAATATAATAGAATTTACTTTATTTTTTTCAATTAATTATCTGTATTAATAGATTAAAGAGCCAAACCACAGTCATCTCCACTGAATAAAATAAAATTGATGAAATCCAGCATACTTGCCTTACATGAATAAAAGTCAAAGTAAATAAAGAAGAAAACTTCAAAAATTTTGAATAGAATAAATGAAAATCTCCCAAGAATTGCATAATTAAGCAGGGGATAATGAAAGGATTCTCTTGGAATATTAGAAATAAAATGAAGATGTAATCTCACCATTTCTTTTCCGTGAACTAGAGATCACACTCACAGAGAGCAATTAAATAAACAGATAGTGATAGACAGATACACTTGTCTATATTAGCACATACAAATATATATATATACATATATATAAATCATAGAGAAAATAAATTTATATAATCTATAGACAACCAGAGAGATTTAATGTTCAAAATGATGAAGAAGAAAAGATCAATATGGAAAAATATTTTATTTCTATATAGTAACAGTGAACAACCTGAAATTTCAATTAACAAACCATTCCATTTTTAATTGATTAAAAATCACTTAATAATTATTAATCGACTCTAGTTATGTATAAAATGTATGTTCTGAAATCTAGAAAACACGATTAAGAGAAGCCAAGGAGTTCCAAAAGAGACATCTTGTGTTCATGAACCACAGTGTGTAATATAAAAATGGAGAAGTCCACCAAATTTGTTTGCAGTAACATCATAGACTTCATTGAAATTCTAATGGTCCTTTTAGTAAAAATTGATGCATAATCTGATTCTAGAATTCTCATGGAAATGTATAGAACCAAGAGTATCCAAAGCAATCCTTATCAAGTCACATTAAAAATCTTTCTATAATGACATACTGTTGAAGACATAATAGTAGCATAGAATAGACCTTAGGATAGAATTCAGTCAAGAAATCAACCCTTACTTTGATGGTGAAGTGATTTTTTTGATAATGGTGCCAACTCAATCCAGTGGAGAAAAGTGTTCAACAAATGATGCTGGGACAATTGGATATCTGTATGCAAAAGAATGAAATCAGTAGACTAGCCATCAGCAAATACAATAATTCAAAGAGGATCATAAATTTAAGTTTAAGACCCAAAGTTATAACATTTAGAGGAAAAGGAGTAATATATAGTCTGGAATGGTATCTTGCAAAAGGCTATTCAATATTTCACCACCAGTGGCAATCTAAAATAGAGAAATACTGATATCTATAAGCTTAAATTTGTTTCATCAAGTAATATTTTGAATAAATAAAAATAAGAACAATCAACAAAGTGATATGAGATAGTTTAAAATTACATTTGAAATGAGCCTTATAATTCAAAATATATAAATAACTTTTATAGCTGAAGAAATGAAACACGGGTATTGAAAATTACAAAAGAAAAGTTAAACAAATATTTCTCTAAAGATGTGGACATGTATCATAAGTACAAAAGAAAAGGTACTCAAGATCTTTATCAGGAAATCCAACTCAAAATTCTAATGAGATAAGCTCCCACACAGCAGTCTGTTATTAATAAAGTGACAGACAATAAAAAATAGTAAGAGTTGAGGAGAATGGCAAAAACTTATAACCTGCACAGATTTGTAATGAAAATATTATTTTTTAAAGAAAATCCTCCAGTTTGGTAGTAAATATCACATTGAGTTACTATAGGACCCATAAATTCCATTACCCGTTGTATGTACAAGATCAGTTAAAGCATATGTCAACATAAAAAATGTACACAGGTATTTAAAGCAACATTAGGTGTAATAGCTAAAAATTAATGGATAAAGATGCAAATATAGATAGCCAGGAATGGTTTTACAAGCTTGTAATCCCAGTACTCAGGGGGGCAGAGGCCGGTGGATTTCTCTGAGTTTGAAACCAGCTTGGTCTACAAAACAAGACCAGGGCAGCAAAGGCTACACAGAGAAATACTGTCTCAAAACAAAAACAAAAAAACACAACCAAACAAATCAACAAATATGCCACATCTGTGCAATACATTAACATTAGGCCAGTGCAAGTTTCAAAACAACACAACATTTATACAGCATAAACAATTCTGGCTGCTTTAAACCACAATTATGCTGAGAATTTGGAGCAAAAGACACATTACAATGATTATTAAATACTTTTGACTAGAAAAGACAACTCATAAATATACAGCTCAAGTCAAGGTAAGAACAGTTTACAAACAAATTAACAGTATTAAAAATAAGTTAAATATTACCAGGGAAATAGTAAATATGCCTTAGTTACATATCATTAAGTAGGAAGGCGTTAGCTATAAAGAGATAAAATGTTTGAAATTGTGAAACTTTTATTTGGGAATGGAACTTGCACAGGTCAATAGGGATCATCCCCAGAAATCTGTTCCTGTGTTTAGCTGGATAGGAAATAAAAAGCTACTGTAGCCATGTTCCAAAAAAAAAAAAAAAAAAACAGCTATTTTGATATCCAATGGCAGATCTTGTTATTGTGAACATGATCCTTGGTTTGGAGGCATGCAGGATCTAAGAATTATGGTTATGAGAAATATCTACTGATATAATGAAGAAAAATTTGGTATGCCAACCAATATGTGATTGCAGTGCACCAAGCTGTGAGTCTGAAGCTTAAGCTTCAAGGTAGATTTGAGAGGCTAGGAAAAGAAAAAATTGTCAAAAATCTGCACTAAGGATGGAGTTCCAAGATGGCAGCAAGCAGCACACACCTTTTCTGAGGGGCACAGGATGTGAAACTCTGAAATTGGTGTGGCAGCTGAAGCCAGAACATCCATAATGAGGCTTTCTGGGCCAGAGGGAGCTGGGACCATTTGGATCCAGGTCACCTGTGGATATATATGGTGATTGAGAGTGGAGAATATTCAATCTCCTGCACTTCCCCTTTTCCCAAGCATGGGTATCCCTACTCCACAAGGCAGCCAGCAGTGGCCTCTTGTCCCAAGCAATGAGACTGCTTAGCTGAGACTGCTGTGATTGCCCCAAGCTCAAGCCTCTACTCTCAGTGACTTAATGAGCACAGGCAGACTTCCTGAGGGGCTCCAGCTGCAGCAGGGTGGAGACTACTATAAGCATAAACCTCCACTCCCTCAGTGAATGAAACAGCACAGACAGGCCTCCCAAATCTGCCACTGGGGTAGAGCAGCAGCTAGTATGGACAAGATCCTCCTCTGCAGTATCTGCTACTGAGGCTAGAGAGGCTTACCTGCCCTGAAGTCAAACAATGGACACTATTGAGCTGATGGGTCTCCTGCACTCTCAGTTGCCCTTATGGGCACATTTCTGAGGGTAGAGAATAGGAGGATCCCCTATGCTTTCCCATTAGGCCTGTGAGCAAGTGAGTGCACCTTTAAGTGAGAGCTATCATAGTCTCAGAATAAGGCTCCCTCAAAGCTGGCAGCCAGACATCTGATCACTCTGACACAAGCCCTCACTGTGGGCAACATAGGGACCCTTGGGACAGCATTCTCAACATTGAAGACCTGCTCTGTGGGTCTCCCAGTGGATTTCAAGTTAACAATTCCTGTAGGTTAGACATATCTGAATACCAGGAAGACAGTACAACACACCTACATGCAACTGGGGTATTCAGGGCACCAGCACATTCACACTGCACCAACAAACAGCACCAGCACCTGCACCTCCCCTTCCCTCCATGCCCATCCACCCATGCTTAAGTGCCACACTTCAGGCATCTACAAGCTTTAGCACAGTCTTCCTCAAAGCAAACTGCCATGCAAATGCACACACTTGCACTAATGTGCCAGTGACCTTCCTCCCTTAGCTACAACTAAAACACAAACATCCACCCTCAAACCAGTGGACCTCTCTCATCTTCCTGAAGAATACTACAGTCACCAGAGAAAGACAGACGGGGTACAGATTCCAAAAACAAACTGAAAAGGTTACAAAAACCAGATGGCTACAGGTCGGCTAGGGAACACATCCAATAAAAATCAGGACATCATGGCTTTACCATCAACCCCCAAAATAAACAGATATATTAATCCATCAAAAACACAGGGAAATGATTATGAAGTTCATTTATCCAGTTATTATAGGCATCTAAAGAGGAAACAAAGTTCTCAAAGAAGCATAGGCAAATACAGCCGAACAAATAGAGGCACAGGTAGAGGCACAAGTAGAGGCACAATTAATACCATATGGAGAGGAAACAAACAAAAAATAGATTATCATGAAAAGATAGGAACATACATTCAAACAGAAGGAGGAAATGGTGAAAAACATGAAAACAGAAATAGAATCAATAAAGAAAACACAAACAGAGAAGACCCTGGAGCTGGAGAATTTAGAGAAAAAACCATGAACCATAAAGGTAAGCATCACCAATAGAATACAAGAGATGGTAGAGAGAATCTGTGATGCAGAATCTAAACTTGCAGAAATTGATACATCTCTCAAGGAAAAGCAAAATCAGAAAAGTTCCAAACACAAAACATCCGAGAAATCAAGGATGGCATGAAAAGATGAAATCTAAGAATAGTAAGAACAAAGGAAAACAGATTCCAGGCTCCAAGGTCCATAAAATGTTTGCAAGAAAATCATAGAAAAAACATTTTCCAACTAAAAGAAAGAGATGTATATAAATATACAAGAGGCCTAGAGAACACAAGATAGACTAGACCAGAAAAGAAACTCATGGCACTTAATAGTCAAAACATTAAATCTGCAGAAGAAAGAAAAATGTTAAAAGAAGCAAGGGAAAATAGCCAAGTAACATATAAAGGTAGACCTATCAGAATCACACCAGAATTCTCAACAAAACAAATGAAAGCAAGAGGGCTCTGGGTATATGTCATGTAAACTTTAAACGACAAGAGATGCCAACCCAACTATACTCAGAAAAGCTTTCAATCAACATAGCCCAAGAAAATAAAATTTTCTATAACAAAACTAAACTTAAACAATATCTACACAGCAAACCAGACCTACAGAAAATACTAGAAGGAAAACAACAATCCAAAGAAATCAACTATATCTTCCCCCCCCAAAAAAAAACCAGGATATAGATAACTTTACAAAAAAGAATTAAAATAAAACAAGCATTGTAACACAGTAAGACCACCAATTCCACAATAAAAGGAACTAACATTCATGGGTCACTGTTATTTATCAACATCAACATACTCAACTCTCCAACAGAAAGACACAGACAAACAGAATGGTTGCTGAAATGGATCCAATATTCTGCTGCATCCAAGAAACACACCTCTGCCACAAAGATAAATATTACTTTACAGTAAAGGGCTAGAAAAATGTTTTTCAAGCAAATAGATACAGAAAAGAAGCTGGGGTAGTTATCCTAATATCGAATAAAATAAGTTTTCAACCAAAATTAATCAAAACAGATGAGGAGGGGCATTTCATTAACATCAAAGGAAAAATCCACCAGGAGGACATGACAATCCTGAACATCTATGCCCCAAATACAATAGCACCTACACTTGTAAGAGTAACATTATTAAAGCTTAAATCACATGTTGACCCCCACAACTAAAGAGTGAGGGACTTCAACACTCCACTCTCATCAAGGGAGATACCATCTAGACAGATGCTAAATAGGGAAATAATGACATTTACAGAGGTCATAAGTCAAATGGATCTAACAGATGTCTACAGAACTTTTCACCCAAACTCAAAAAAAGTATAGCTTCTTTTCAGCTCCTCATGGAACCCTCTCAAAACTTGACCATATACTCAGTCACAAAGCAAGGCTCAACAAGATACAAGAAGACCAAAACAATCCAGTGTAGACTTCAACAACAACAAAAATAACAAAAATCCTACATAAACATGGAAACTAAACAACTCTCTACTCAATGACAGCTTGGCCTGGGAAGAAATGAGAAAAGATATTTGAGAAGTCATAAAAATCAATTAAAATGAAGGCACAACTTACCCAAACCAAGGGGCACAATGAAAACGGTGCTAAGAAGAAAGTTCATAGCACTAAGTGCCTCCAGAAAGAAGTTTAAAACATCACATCCAAGCAATGTAATGGCTCACCTAAAAGCCCTCGACAAAGAAAAAAAAAAAAAAAAGCAAACACACCTAAGAAGAATAGAAGACTAAAAATAAACTCAGAGCTGAAATCAATGAAATAGAAACAAAAGGAACAATTTTAAAAAATCCATGAGACCAAGAGCTGCTTCTTTGAGAAAATCAACAAGATAGAGAAACCATTATCTAAACCACCTGAAAGGCAGAGCAAAACTAACCAAATCAGTAAAGTCAGAAATGAAAAGGAGGACATAAAAGCAGACACTGAGGAAATAAAATCTTTAGGTCTTGCTACAAAAGCTTATATACCATAAAACTTGAAAATCTGAATGAAATGGGACAATTTTCTTGATAGATTCCATCTCCCATAATTAAATCAAAACCAGGTAAATAGACTAAATAGTCCTATATCCCCCAAGGAAACAAAAGCAATCATAAAAAGTCATAAAAAGTCTCCTTTCAAAAAAAAAAAAAAGCCCAGGGTCAGATGGCAGATGGTTTCAGTGCAGAATTCTCCCAGACCTTCAAAGAAGAGCTAATTCAAATTCTCTTCAAACTATTTCACTTTCTAAGTGAGGATTAACCCTCTTACCCCAGGACTTCTTTCTTGTTTATCTTCTTTAAGTGTATAGATTTCAGTATGTTTATCCTAACTTATAGGTCTACATAAGTGACTATATACCATGTTCATCTTTCTGCTTTTGGGATACCTCACTCAGGATAATCACTTCCAGGTCCCACCATTTGCCTGCAAATTTCATGATTTCCTCATTTTTAATTGCTGAGGACCAAATATTAGGGCACAGGGGTCTTTTATGAGACTGTCTCTCCAACCAAGGACCATGTATGGATATAACCTAGAACCCTTGTTTGTATGTCGCAAATGGTTGCTCTATATCCAAGTGGGTATCCTAGTAAGGGGAATAGGGACTATTTTGGACATGAACTCTATGGCTGGCTCTTTGACCTCGCCACCCCCGAGGGAGGAGCAGCCTTGCTAGGCCACAGAAGAGGACTTTGCAGCCATTCCTGAAGAGACCTGATAAGCTAGAGTTAGATGGAAGGGGAGGAGGTCCTCCCCTATCAGAGGACTTGGAAAGGGGCAGGGAGGAGATGAGGGAGGGAAGTGGGGGATAGGGAGGGAATGAGGGAGGGGGCTACAGCTGGGATACAAATTACATAACCTGTGATTAATATAAAATAAAAATGTTAAAAAAAACTATTTCATAAAATAGAAACAGAAGGAACATTACCGTACTCATTCTATGAAGCCATAGTCACCTTGCTAACTAAACCACACAAAGACCCTACAGAGAAAGAGAACTTCAGTCCTACCTCTGTTATGAACATGCATGATGAAAATACTGAATAAGATAATTGCAAACCAAATCCAAGAACACATAAACGATATCATCTACCATGACCAAGTAGGCTTCATAACAGTTATTGAAGGGCTGGTTCAATATATGGAAATAGATCAATGCAATCCACCATATACACAAGTTGAAGGAGACAAACAACATGATCTGAAAAAGCATTTGACAAAATCCAACAACCATTCATGTAAAAAATCTTGGAAAAAATCAGGGAAACAAGGCACATACATAAATATAGTATAGGCAATACATAGCAAGCCTATAGCCAACATCAATCTAAATGGAGAGAAAATTAATCAGTCCCACTGAACTCAGGGACAAGGCAGGGCTGCCCACTCTCTCCATATCTCTTCAACATAGTACTTGAAGTCCTAGCGAGAGCAATCAGAAAATAAAGGCAATCACGGGGATACACATCCGAAAGGAAGAAGTCAAAGTATCTCTATTTGCAGATGATATGATAGTATATTTGATCAACCCCCAAAACAAAGGACACTGTTGTCAGAACAGAACAACAGCCTACAGACTGAGAAAGGCTCTTCACCAACCCTATATCTGACAGAGGGCTAATATCTTTAATAAATAAATAATGCAAGAAATTAAACACCAAAAAGTCAAGAAGCCCAATTTAAAAATGGGGTACAGATCTAAACAGATAATTCTCAAAAGAGCAATATCAAATGGTAGAGAAAACCTTAAAGAAATGCTCAGCACCTTGAGTCATCAGGGAAATGCTAATAAAAAAGATAGTGAAATTTACCTTACACCCTTCAGAATGGCTGAGATAAAAAAAAAAAAATTCATGTGAGAACACATGCTGGGGAGGATGTGGAGAAAAGGGAACCCTCCTCCATTGCTGGTGGGAATGCAAACTCATACAACCACTCTGGAAATCAATTTGGCGCTTTCTTAGACAATTAGGAATAGTGATTCCACAAGACCCAGCTATACCACTCTTAGCCATATATCCAAATGATGCTCAAGTAGACAACAAGGACATTTGCTCAACTATGTTCGTGGCTGCTTTATTTGTAATAGCCCGAACCAGGAAGCAACCCCGATGTCCCGCAGTTGAGGAATGGATACAGAAATTGTGGTACTTTTACACAATGGAATACTACTCAGCAATTAAGAAGGAGGAAATCATGAAATTCGCAGGCAAATGGTGGGACCTGGAAACGATCATCCTGAGTGAGGAATCCCAAAAGCAGAAAGAAACATATGGTATATACTCACTTATATAGACCCATAGGATAGGAAGTCAAGCTGAAATCTACACACCTAGAGAGGATATACAGGAAGGAGGACCCAGGGTGGTAAGATCAAT
>CM053742.1:69975064-69994578 GCA_028658305.1 Pachyuromys duprasi
AAATAAATAAATAAATAAATAAATAAATAAAGTAAAAATGGGGTACAGGTCTAAACAGATAATTCTAAAAAGAGCAATATCAAATGGCAGAGAAATCCTTAAAGAAATGCTCAGCATCTTGAGTCATCAGGGAAATGCTAATAAAAAAGATAGTGAAATTTACCTTACACCCTTCAGAATGGCTGAGATAAAAAAATTCATGCGAGAACACATGCTGGGGAGGATGTGGAGAAAAGGGAACCCTCCTCCATTGCTGGTGGGAATGTAAACTTGTACAACCACTTGGAAATCAATCCAGTCCTTTCTCAGACAATTAGGAATAGTGCTTCCTCAAGATACAAATATAACACTCCCAAGCATATATCCAAAACATTCTCAAGTATACAAGGACATTTGCTCTACTATGTTCATTGCACATTTATTTGTTATATCTATAATTTGGAAACAAACCAGATGCCCTTCAACTGACAAGGGATACAGAAATTGTGGGACATTTACACAATGGAATACCACTCAGCAATTAAAAACAAGGAAATTATGAAATTTGCAGGCAAATGGTGATATCTAGGAAAGATCATTGTGAGTGAGGTATCTCAGAAGCAGAAAGACACACATGGTATATACTCACTTAAAAGAGGATACTAGACATATAATATAGGATAAACCTACACAAATCTGCATACTTAAAGAAACCAAGCAAGAAGGAAGACCCTGGGTAGGATGATCAATCCTCACTCAAAAAGACAAACAGGATAGATATTTGAAGAAGGATAAAACAGGAAATAGGACAGGAGCCTACCACAAAGGGCATCAGTGTATCAAAGCAGATGCTGAAACTCACAGCCAAACTTTGGATAGAGTGCAGTGCATCGTATAAAAGAAGGGAGAGTTAGTAAGACCTGGAGAGGACAGCAGCTCCACAAGGAGAGCAACAGTACTAAAATGCCTGGATACAGGGCTCTTTTCTCTGACCAATACTCCAACAACAGACCATTCATGGATATTACTTAGAACCCCTGCTCAGATGTAGCCTATGGTAGCTTATATCCAAGTGGGTTCCGTAGTAAGAGGAACAAGGACTGTCTCTGACATGAACTCTATGGCTGTTTCTTTGACCAATTGCTCCTGAGGGGGGAACAGCCTTGCCAGGCCACAAAGGAAAACAATGCAGCCACTCCTGATGAGACCTGATAAGCTAGCGTCAGGAGGAAGGGGAGGAGGACCTTCCATCTCAGTGAACTTGGAGAGGGGCTTGGGAGGAGAAGAGGTAGGAAGGGTGGGATTGGGAGGGAATGAGGGAGGAGGCTACAGCTGGGATACAAAGCAAATAAACAGTAATTAATATAAAATTATATATTTTTAATTGAAAAAAATCTGTAGCCAGTGTGTAAAAATCCATATAAGTGAGAAACCAGGAAGGTTGCAGTCAGTGAGAGCATGGAGAGATTGCTATTCTCAAGTTTTTGGAGCTCACATCATTCTTTCACATGCCTGGAATGCAGACAGGGAGCTAAAAGAGTTAATCATGCATTGTTGAATTTGGTCCAGTCCATAATACACTTTTTCTATTTTTCAACATTCTCATGGGGACCTTTACCATTTTCCACTTTGTCTAAGAATTGTGGGTCTTTCTTTTGTTCTTTACGGGTGCAATGATTTTTATTGAAAATAAGATAAGGTATTGATAGTGACTTAAATGTAAATATGAAAGTTAAGATTTTCAGAACTCTCAGGTGTAAACTCAGTAGATTTTGGCTTAGAGATAAAAGTTAGCTTCTGAAAGCAAGAAGTAAAATGTAGTGGTTTAGATGTTAAGTTACCTTGCAATGCTCATGTGTAAAATACTTGCATCCTAGCTGTTAACATCATTTGGAACTAAGATAATAATTTATTTTTTTCTGTATTATTATTTATTACAATTTATTCAATTTGTAGCCTTGCTGTGGCCCATTCCCTTATCTCTCCCCTGGTCCCACCTTTCTTCCTTCTTTCCCCGCTTTGTCCCTCCCCTAGTCCAGTGATAGTCCCTGCTCCCCTACTATCTGACCCTAGCATATAAGGTCTCATTAGTGCTGTCTGGAACCTGTTTCTTTGTGGCCTAATTAGGCCACCTCACCTGGGGGAGGTGAGGAAAGCCTGCCACTGAGTCCATGTCAGAGACAGCCCCTCCTCTACTTACTAAAGAACCCACATGGAGAAAGAGCTGCCAAAGGGCTACAACTGAGCATGGGGTCTAGGTTCTCTCCATGCATGGTCTTTGGTTTATTCATCAGTCACTGCAGGAACCCTTGAGTCCAGATATTTTTGGCTTTGTTGGTCTCTTTGTGGAGAGACCTGCTGCAGAGAATCTTACAGAGGCCCCCTGATGAAGGCTCCTGTCCTGTACCCTGTCTTCTGCTGCTCCCCATGTCCACCCTGTTTGACCTTCTGAATGAGGATTAAGCCTCTTCCCTAGGGTCCTCCTTGTTCTTTATCTTCTTTAAGCCTGTACATTTTAGTGTGTTTATCCTATATTATATGGCTAATAGCCACTTATAAGTGAGTATGTACCATATGTTTCTTTCTGCTTCTTGGTTTCCTCACTTAGGATGATTGTTTCTAGTTCCATCAGTTTGCCTGCATATTTCATGGTTTCCTTGATAAAGGGGACCTCATGAAACTTAAAATCTTCTGCAAAGCAAAGAACAAAATGACCAACTACAGCCTGGAAAAAGATCTTCACTAATTATACATCTAAGAGGGGGCTAATATCCGTAATGTATAAAGAAGTTAAACACCAAAAAACCAAATAATCCAATTTAAAAATGGGTTGCAGAGATAAACAGAGAATTCTTTTTTTATTTATCTTTATATCAATCACAGGTTAGGTACTTTGCATCCCAGGCGTAGCCCCCTCCCTCATTCCCTCCCACCTTCCCACTCCCTCCCTCATCTCCCTCCTCCAAGCCCCCTCCAAGTCCACCAACAGGGGAGGACCTCCTCCCCTTCTATCCAACCCCCGCTCATCCTGTCTCCTCAGGGCTGGCTACAATGTCCTCCCCTGGGATCTAGCCAGGAATTCTTAATGGAGGTATACCAAATGGTAGAGAAACAATTAAATGCTCAGCTTCTTAAGGTGTACAGCTTTTGGTAGGTTTATTCTATATTATTTGTCTAATATCTTCTTATAAGTGAGTATATATCATGATTGTCTTTCTGCTTCTGGGATACCTCACTCAGGATGATATTTTCTAGATCTCACCATTTGCCTGCAAATTTCATGATTTCTTTGTTTTTAGTTGTTAACTAGTATTCCATTTTGTAAATATACAAGAAGGAGGACCCTGGGTAAAATGATCAGTCCTCTCTCTCAGAAAGAAAAAAAAAGGGGGGGGGGTGGACTTTGGAAGAAGGAGAAAACAGGAAACAGGACAGGAAACTACCACAGAGGGCCTCTGAAAGACTCTGCTCAGCAGTGTATCAAAACAGATGCTGAGACTCAAAACCAAACTCTGGGCAGAGTGCAGGAATCTTATGAAAGAAACGGGAGAGAGTAAGACCTGGAGAGGACAGCAGCTCCACAAGGACAGCAACAGAACCAAAAATTCTGGGCATAGGAGTCTTTTCTGAGACTGATAGTCCAACCATGGACCGTTCATGGATATAACTTAGAACTCCTGCTCAGATGTAGTCCATGGCAGCTCAGTATCCAAGTGGGTTTCCCTAGTAAGGGGAACAGTACTGTCTGTGACATTAACTCTGTGGCTGGCTCTTTAACCACCTCTGTCTGTGGGGGAAACGGCCTTGCCAGGCCACAGAGGAGGACAATGCAGCCAGTCCAGATGAGACCTGATAAGCTAAGGTCATATGGAATGGGAGGAAGACCTCCCCTATCAGTGGACTTGGAGAGGGTTATGGGAGGAGATGAGGGAGGGAGGGAATGAGGGAGGGAACTATAGCTGGGATACAAATTGAAAAAAAAACTGTAATTAAAATAAAAAATAATTAATTTAAAAAAGAAATTCTCAGTTACCTTAGTCACCAGAGGAATGCATGTCAAAATAACTCTGAGATTCCACCTTATACCCATCAGAATGTCTGAGATCAAAAACTGAAGTCATGACACATGACTTGAGAGGTTGTAGAGAGAGGATAACCCTCCTACAATTCTTGTGGTAATGTAAACTTGTACAACCACTTTGGAAATAAATCTGGTAATTTCTCAGAAAATTAAAAATAGTGGTACTTCAAGATTCAGCTATACTAACCCTAGATATATATCTGAAAGATATCCCACCATTCAGTTACGACATTTAGTCATATATGTTCATAGAAACTTTATTTCTAATAGTCAGAATCTGGAAACAACCTCCCTGTCCTTTAACTGAAGAATGGATTCAGAAATTGTGGTACATTTACACAAGAGAACCAAGAGGAATTTTATGAGGTGGTGCCTGCTAGAAGGAAGTTAGATTTCTAGAGGTGTGCTTTTGAAAAGAACATAGGAAGTTTGTTTACACTTCCTTCTGTATTTGTTGTACTCTCTGAGGTGTGCACTTTACCACATGTTCATTGTATTAATGTTCTACCCATATATAGACCCAGTAACAATATAGACAAACAACCGTGAATGAAACCCCTTTAACCATGAGCCATATTAAGTTGTTAATAATTTTATAACAACTACCTTAAATATTTTTATTGTTATTGCAAAGTGACAAAAGCACTAAAACTCAATGACACAATTCTAAGAAAATTGAATTTAATTAATTAAATACATACACTAGCTAATACAAAACTGTAAGATCAAATATCTAAATTCCTTACCATAGAAAGTAAAATAAATTTTACTACAAAACTTAATCAAATAGAAATAAAAATAAGCATAAGGAATAAATCAATAATATTTTACTCAGGGAGACAGTAAATCCAAATCAAAGGTGTATTTTGTAAATAATAAATTTTAAAAGCTTTTTCTATATTGATCAGAAAGAAAAAAACACTCAAACAATCTTAGCATCTGAACAGGAAAACTACTAAAGATCTTTCAGATGATAAGAGCAAGATGAAGACACTGGGATCACTGACAAACATATCAATTCAAGAGCTTGATGAAAATAATGTATTTTTTTCAAATTTGCATGTTATTATGATCTGGCTTGAATTGAGTGGCAGGCTCTCTGATCACTTCTCCCTGAGGGGTGCAGCCTTGCCAGGCCACAGAGGTAATCCTGCTGTAGCCCCCTCCCTCAGCTCCCACCTGGTCCCATTATTAAAATTATTATTAACTTTAATAATAATTAAATATTAATAATAAAATAATCAAATCCCTCTTTTAAAACTTGTAAAATACAAAATTTTATCTGAATACCATTATAGTTAGTAAAAAAATCAATCAAACTTTGTAATATTTCCATCAATAAAATTTCCATTTATTCGCTGCTGACATAAGAATGTCACTTATTTTGTTCTTTTTTATTATTATAATTTGTTGAATTTGTATCCTGGTTGTGGCCCCGTCCATCATCTCCTCCCAATCCTACCCTTCCTCTCTCTTCTCCCCCTATGCCCCTCCCCTAGTCCAGTGATAGGGGAAGTCATCCCTTGTATTTGACATTAACCTATCAGGTCTCATCAGGACTGGTTGCATTGTCTTCCTCTGTGGACTGGCAAGGATGGATCCCCATCCAGGCTGTGGAGGGTGATCAGAGAGCCTGTCACTGAGTTCATGCCAGAGAAATCCCTTCTCTCCGTACTAAGGCCCTGAGCTGTAGACTGAGTCTATGATCTATATCTGAGAAGAGTTTTTTAGTGCTTTATGTGTAACTTGTCGTGCTGGTAACTGTCATGGTTCATGGTATTGCAGGTGGCTATTACTGTTTATGACAACTTGCACAGTATTTTCTAGAACTATGGAAGCTAGATCACAGGGGTTTTTCAATCAAATTCAGCTGGCATTATTTATGTCCTTTGTCCTAAGTGTGTGGCCTTTTCAGCAGTAGAGGCCCACCCTCAACCTGTAAAAAAGCAATAATATCTATATCACTATTATGTATTGTTTTGGAAGTCATTTTGATTATCCTAACAAGCCAGATTTATCATGCCTAGTACCAGGGATTTGCTAGTCTATGGTTTTTTGAGGGGAACATTGATAGCCCAAATAGCTTAACATATTTTAAGACAAACACACACATATTATATACAAGTTAGATAAATATAACTCCTTGAAGCTTCATAAAACAACTGTGGCATTATTCTCCTTTTTTTTTTTTACTTGACAAGTACTTAATTTATCCTTCTTTCTTCTATATGGACCTCCCTCTCTGCTCCCCAGTTAGGTGCTCCTCCCAGTTTTTCTCCTTCCCACTTCATAACACCTGTACTCTGCTATTTTGACCCCAAGCATCTGCCTTTGATCCCATGTCTAGGCAAGGAATGACAGTCAATGAATAACTGCTGGGAGCATAATCAGCCTCTCCTGGGATGAGGTCGCTTAAAAGTTGTTCAGTGCAGAATGTCCTGCTCTGAAGCCATATACACACACAAAATGGACTCAAAAAGTTGTATTTATAACATTTTTGTGTATACACAGCCATACATAAACATAGATGTACACAGTATAATCAAAGAAAAAGATTATATGAACTTGAGAATGGGACGATGTATAAGGGATTTGAGAGAGGGCCTCGGGGAATATCTTGAGAGATGAAAGAAAGGTTGAATGTAATGAAAATCTATTTCAATTAAAGAGATATCATTAAAAATATAAAAAAATATGGCCCAAAGATTTTAAGTAAGAACATTCTAAAAATCAATAATTAATAAATTAAAACTCCATATGCATAATCAATTTCAATTAATAAATCCATCAATATATTTAAAACAACATTATATGATACCCTATTGATATAAAAATGGAACATATAAAAATTTGTTGTTGAAATATGTCTTTGCAATAAGTAAAAAATATAAGATGTATAAGGCAACACATAAAGCTTTAGTTTTCATAACTACAAAATTCCAAATAAAATATTAGAAAACCATATATTAAGGAAGAGGTTGTATATTTTCATGTTCTGGACTACCACATTATGTATACTTGATTTCAGTTTCATTCATTCATTCATCTGCAAAATTCATAATTTCATTTTTTCTTTAAGTGTAACAAGTTTTTTGTGTAGATATACCACATTTTCTTTATCTGTTCATCACTTGATGGCTTCCAAGGCTTATTCCATTTCTAACTATTGTGAACAGTCACAAATAAACATGAAAAGCTATGAGCACTGTAGTAGTAAAATATAAAGTTCTTTGAGTATACCAGATGTGGAAAATTGGTGGTGGTAGTTCTTTTTCTTGCTTCACAAATATTTCCATAGTGTCTGTACTAGCTTGGGTATGTGTATCTTAGATTTAAATTTTTAATTGTATGTGTTCAGAATTTTATATGTTCAGTTTAAGGTCAATATAAGGGCCAGGTATCAAGAAAGGGGTCATTCAATAGGGCACTGCCTCAATGGAGGGGGTGATAGTTAACATGAAATTAGAGAGAGAAAGTACTATGAGATGAAAGATTTAAGTAGGGGGAGAGTGGATAAATAGGGGAGATGAAGGGTCTGAGGAAAGTTACTAAAATGAAATCCATATGCAAAAGGCATAGGTAACCTACTATCTTACAGTCAACCTTAAAAAGCAATCTATATTTAAAACGACTTAGCAGATACCGTGTATGGTTGGAGAAACCTTCTCCTATAAATTATGGGTTATTTATATAGAAAATCTTAATTCTGGATACACAATACCTTCTTATAAGTTGCTGGTCATAAAGTTCTAGAGGTTTTTCAAACATCATATGGTACAGTCATTCCTCTTGGTTGCTGAATAAACCTAACTGTTAAGTCTCTGTTGCTTAAGACTTTTCATATCTTGCTTGTGTGGTGTTAATAAATAAAGATGGAAGTTAATCTTGAAGCTTCTTTCTGCTAACTAGCCTTGATAGTGCTGGGATATGCTATTTAGAATACTGTGTGAGAAAATACATCAACAGTTTACCTAAGGGGAAAACTGAACTTTGGTACCAACCTGCACAACCTGCGACACAAATGTGCTCAATTATATAATAGTGAGATAACTCTTAGAAGAATAACCATGTGCTCTGTGATTTGATTTAAGACCCATTACAAAGATGGGAATCTATATCTATTATTGTAAACCTGTTAAAAAAAACCAAGGTCTAGAAGGTCATAGGGCTCAAGTAAGAAGTTAATTCAGTTGATTAGTTGGGTAAATTGACATAGCATTGAGCTGCTTCCAAAACATATTTGTTAGCCTACAGGTGATTAGCACCCTGTTGTAACCAAAGATGCTTTTCTTTCCAGGTAAACAGAGTGAATAAAAAAAAATCCTACTCAGTACATTATAACTATAAAAGGAAGTAGAAACATACAAATTAACAAATCACAAAACATTCTCTCTTTTTTTGCACATATACTTAATAAGGAAAATTCAGTAAAATGGCAGTTTGTAAGATAAATATATTAGATAAACATTTAAATTTTTTCTTTATTGTTATTATTACAAATTATTCACTTTCTAACCCTGCTGTAGCACCCACTCACTCATCTCCTTGTAGTCCCAGGTTCTCTCCATCTCCCCCAACCCATCTTTTCCTTGTCTACTGAAGGGGCGGTCCACTTCCCATATTATCTGACCTTAGCCTATCAGGTCTCCTCAGGACTGTCTGCATCCTCTTTTTCTGTGACCTAGTTACGACAACTCACCAGGCAGAGGTGATCAAAGAGCCAACCACTCATTCCATGTCAGAGACAGCCCTGCTCCCCTTACTAGGAAAGTGAGTTTCCCATGAGCTATATCTGAGCAGGGGATCTAGAGTGAGGTAACCTAGAAGCAGGAAGACTCACATGGTATATACTCACTTATAGGCGAATATTAGCCATAAAATACAAACATACTAAAATCTATATTCCTAAAGAAGCTAAAAACCAAGGAGGGAAGAGGCTTACTCTTCATTCAGAAGAGCAAATAGGATAGACATCAGAAGCAGGAGAAGACAAGGAACAGAACAGGAGCCTTCTACAGGTGGCCTCTGTAAGAAGCTACCCAGAAGGGTATTGAAGCAGATCTTGAGACTCATTGCCAAATGTTGGGCAGAGTGCAGGGAATCTTATAGAAGAAACGAGAGATAGAAAGACTTGGAGTGGACAGGAACTCCACAAAGAGACCTACAGAGCCAAAAAAAATCTGGGCTCATGGGGTCCTATGAAGACTGATGAATCAACCAAGGACCATGCATGGAGAGTACCTAGACCCTCTGATCAGATGCTTCTGTTACCTCCCTCTGGATCTCATTTCCCTAGCAGAGTTGCCTTGTATTTCCTCAGTGAAAGAGGAGGTACTTATTCCTTATGCAACTTGATATGCCAGGGTGGGTTGGTAACTGGCAGGGGCGGTGAAGGATGAGGAGGTGCAGATGATATGGTGGAGGGAGGGACAAGAAGAAGACAAGGAAGTGGAGTTGCAATTGTGATATAATATGAACAAATAATTTAATGAAGAAAAATAGTTCACATCCCTAGTCATCAGGGAAATGTCAATCAAAATATCTCATGCTGGTGAGTTTGTGGAGCAAGTAGAATATTCCATTGCTGGTGGGAGTGGAAACTTGTACAGATGCTTTGGAAATCAATATAATAGTTTTTTTAGAAAATTTGAAATAGTTCTATCTCAAGCCCCAGCTGCACTACTCCTGGGCAAATAACCAAAGAATGTTCCATCCTACTGTAGGAAAACTTGCTCATCTATATTCACAGCAGCTTTATTCGTAATAGCCAGAAATAGGAAACAACGTAGATGTCCCTCAACTGAAAAATGGATAAGCAGAATATAGTATATTTACACAATGGACTATTATTCACCTGTTAAAAAAAAAGGAAATGTCTCTCAGTTGAGGAATGGATACAGAAATTATGGTACGTTTACACAATGGAATACTACTCAGCAATTAAAAATGAGGAAATCATGAAATTCGCAGGCAAATGGTGGGACCTGGAAACGATCATCCTAAATGAGGTATCCCAAAAGCAGGAAGAAACATATGGTATATACTCACTTATCTAGTCCTATAGGATAGGAAGGTCATGCTGAAATCTATACACCTAGGGAAGATATACAAGAAGGAGGACCCCAGGTTAGTATGATCAATGCTTGTTTAGATGAACCAGTGGGATGGATATTGAATGGAGGATAAAACAAGCAACAGGACAGAAGCATACCAAAGAGGGCCTCTGAAAAAATCAATATAGCAATGCATCAAAGTGGATATTTCGAATCACAACCAAGCCTTCGGCAGAGGGTGGGAAATAATAATAAAAATAGGGGAAGTTAATAAGACTTGTGGAGAACAAGAGCTCCACAAAGACCAAACTCAGCAGGGCACAGGGGTCTTCTATGGGACAATTTCTCCAACCAAGGACCATGTATGGATATGTCCTAGAATCCCCGCTCAGAAGTAGCCCATAGTAGCTCGGTATCCAACTGAAGACCCTAGTAAGGGGAACAGGGACTGTTTCAGACATGAACTCGATGGCTGGCTCTTTGACTCTCCCCCATACATGCCAGGGAGCAACAGCCTGGCTAGATCCCAGGGGAGGACATTGTAGCCAGCCCTGAGGAGACAAGATGAACTGGGGTCAGATGGAAGGGGAGGAGATCCTCCCCTGTAGGTGGACTTGGAGTGGGCGGGGAGGAGATGAGGGAGGGATGGGGAGAGTGGGAGGGAAAGAGGGAAGGGGCTACACAGGGGATGCAAAGTACCTAACCTCTGATTGATATAAAAATAAAAATAAAATAAAAAAAGGAAAGGATCTTTTCTAGTTCCCACCATTTGCCTACAAATTTCATAATTTCCTTGTTTTTAATTCCTGAGAAGTATTCCATTGTGTAGATGCACCACAAAATCTTTATCCATTCCTCCATTGAGGGACATCTGGATTGTTTCCAGATTCTGCCTATAATGAATAAAGCTTCTAAGAGCATGAACGAGCAAATATCTTTGTTGTAAAGTTTAGCATATTTTGGCTATATGCCTAGGAGAGTTACAGCTGGATATTGATTTAGCATTATTTCTAATTGTCTGAGAAAGTTTCAGATTGATTTCCAAAGTGGCTGTACAAGTTTACATTCCCACAAGCAATGGAGGAGGGTTCTGCTTTCTCCACATCCTCTCCAGCATGTATTGTCACATGAGGTTTTTTTTTTTTTTGCTTTCGTCTTTTTAAATTTAAATTATTTTTGATTCATTACAATTTATTCACTTTGTATCCCAGCTGTAACTTCCTCTCTCATCCCCTCCAAATGCACCCTCCCTCCTTCTTCTCCACCCATGCCCCTCTCCCAGTCCACTGATAGGGGAGGTTCTCCTTCCCTTCCATCTGATACTAGTCTTATCAGGCCTCATCAGGAATGGCTGCATTGCCTTCCTCTATGGCCTGCTAAGGCTGCTTCCTTCTCGGGGGAGGTGATCTAAGAGCCAGCCACTGAGTTCATGTCAGGGACAGTCCTTATTCCCCTTACTAGGGAACCCACTTTTAGACTGAATTGTCATGGGCTACATCTGTGCAGGCACTCTAGGGATTCTAGATTATCTCCATGTGTAGTCATTGGTTAGAGTATCAGTCTCAGAAAAGTAGTACATGGTGGGAACTAGAAAAGATCTTCTTGAATGAGGTATTTCAGAAGCAGAAGGAGATACATGATATATACTCACTTATAAGTGCATATTAGACACATAATATAGAAAAAACATACTAAAATCTGCACACCTAAGGAAACTGGGCAAGAAGGAGGACCCTAGGTAAGATGATCAATCCACACTCAGATAGGCAAACAGGACAGGCATGAGAAAAGGGAGAAAAAAAGGCACAGGACAGAAGCGTACCACAGAGCATCTCTGAAAGACTACACAGCAGTCTTTCAAAGCAGATGCTGAGATTCATAGTCAAACTTTGGGCAGAGTGCAGGGGTTCTTTTGAAAGAAGGGGTGGGGGGATAAAAAGACCTGGGACCAGAGCTATACAAGGAGAACAAGAGAATCAAAATATCTGGGCACAGGTTTTTTTTGTTTTGTTTCATATTGTTTTGTTTTGTTTTTCTGAGACTGATATTCCAGCCCAGGACCATTCATTGAGATAACCTAGAACCCATGCACAGATGCAGCCCATGGCTGCTCAGTGTCCAGGAGGGTTCCCTAGTAATGGGAACAGGGACTGTTTCTGACATAAACTGATTGGCCTGCTCTTTGATCACCTCTCCCTGAGGGGGGAGCAGTCTTACCAAGACACAGAGGAAGACAAAGCAGAGAGTCCTGATGAGACCTGATAGGCTAAGGTCAGAGGGAAGAGGAGTGGACATCCCTATCAATGGACTTGGGGATTGTATGGGGAGGGATGATGAAGAGTGGGTCCATGATTGGGAATATTTGACATGTTTATATTTATTTTTTTATTTTTTTTAGTATTTCTACATGTGACTACCCTTATTACTAATGTGTTATGAACTGTTGTTTTACTGAATAACACCCCCAAATTTTTTATTTTTCTTCAGGTTCAATATTTTAAATAACCTGCAGATTTTTAAAATATTACCACTAAAATGTGTCTTCATGAACATTGAACATTTAAACATTATATAATACAATATAAACACACCAAATAGAAGTGAATACTAGTTCATATTTTCAAAATTTCCAACACTTTGTGAATATATGAGGGCAGTAATGATGTGAAGAAAAATGTTTGGAATTATTTTCAGATGAAAATTCTTCCTGGTCTTTCTGAGGCCCTCTGTGGTAGGCTCTTGTCCTGCTACTTGTTTTCTCCTACATCCAATGTCTGTCCCATTTGACTTTCAAAGTGAGGATTAACCTTCTTACCTCAGGTGCTCTTTCTTGTTTATCTTCTTTAGGTGTATAGATTTCAGTATGCTTATCCTATCTTATAGGTCTATATAAGTGAGTATGCACCATGTGCATCTTTCTGCTTTTGGGATACCTCACTCAGGATGATCCTTTCCAGGTCCCACCATTTGCCTGTGAATTTCATGATTTCCTCATTTTTTAAATGCTGAGTAATATTCCATTGTGTAAAAGTACCACAAATTCTGTATCCATTCCTCAACTGAGGGAAATCTAGGTTGTTTCCAGGTTCTGGCAATTATGAATAAAGCAGCTATGAACATATCAAAGCAAATATTAAGAAACATAACCAACCCTTTGGCAGAGTGCAGGGAATCATATGAAAGAAGGGGGAGTTAGTATGACCTGGAGAGGTCAGGGGCTCCGCAAGGACCAAATATATGAGGGCACAGGAGTCTTTTATGAGACTGTCTCTCCAACCAAAGACTATGTATAGTTATAACATAGAACCCCTGCTTGTATGTAGCAAATAGTAGCTCAATACCCAAGTGGGTATACTAGTAAGGAGAACAGGGACTATTTTGGACATGAACTCAATGGCTGGCTCTTCGACCTCCCTACCCCCTGAGGGAGGAACAGCCTTGCTAGGCCACAGAAGAGGACATTGCAGCCATTCCTGAAGAGACTTGATAAGCTAGAGTTAGATGGAAGGGGAGAAGGTCCTCCCCTGTCAGTGGACTTGGAAAGGTGCAGGGAGGAGATGAGGGAGGGATGGGGGCGATAGGGAGGGAATGCAGGAGGGGGTTATGGCTGGGATACAGAGTACATAACCTGTGATTAATATAAAAAATAAATAAAAAGGAAAGAAAAAAATAATCACAAAAAAAACCAACCAGCCAAACAAACAAACAAAATCCTTCATGGTTTTCTTTCTAGGGGTGGTCTCAGAGGTGGGAAGACAGTGAGATCACCACCAAAGGGACATGAGACACAATGTCATAACGGTCAATTGACTTGGTTAATTTATTTTGCAAGGTCTACAGAAAGATAAAATATAATCCTCAATTTCTACAATTATTTAGTTTAGTTAGATCATTTGAATCAAATAAAAACTGTCAGTTTAATGAACCATTTTGGAAGGAGTCTGAAAGGATTTCGTTGTGAGGAAATCACAAAGCACATAAACTTTTACACCCTCCATATTAATGTCTCATGCAAAATTCAAATTATCATTTGAGACATGTATTATAATACCAGTCACATTGTTTTGCAAGGTGCAGAAATCATTATGCCACATGAAAAATAGCATTACTTTTTCATTTTCAGAATTTTGTTAATAATGATAATGTTGGCATTTTGTAGTTTCCAGAACCATAAATCATATTTAAAATCATGATATTATTCTAAGCAGATGAGAAAGCATGTGTTTGCTATAACTGTATGAAATGCTTACTTGTCATACTCAGTAAATGTTGAGACTTTGTAACTTGTTCCCTTTCGATAACTGAGGTCTGTTTGAAAAGAAAAATGTTTTTGCCTTACTATCACAAATATGATAGGTTGACATGGAAAGTCAATTTTTAAAGAAAAATTTCCATTATAACTTGGATGTAGTTTAACATACTTGCTGCTGTCTATGAATGCCCTCCTCAATATATGACCACACTATTTGAGGAAAATGAGTTAACGCTGTCATTCCCAAGCAATAAAGAAATACAATCAACCCTATCTCATGAAAATAGGTTGATGTGCCTATATCCTTCCGACTTTGTTTAAAAAAAAAGTGGTCTCAGGAAAAAATTGTTGGATTAAGAATGAAGTTTCTTTCTTAACTGGAAATTCATTATTTGCCTAAGAGTTTAAGTACACTAATATACCAAACCTTACTTGTTCCTTTCTGATAATTATTCTAAAATTAATCATTTGCATGGTGGAGTTTCTGAGGGTATGGTCTCAGTGTCTGGCTAAGAAAATTGTAAACATGTGGCAAAAAAAGAAACCATGGACCAATGAAATCAAAATCATACACTTTTACAAATTACAGTTAAAGTGTTCACCTATCACCTAAGTAATAATAAAGCAAGGTCAGCCTTCAGAAGAAAGAGATAATTGTCTATTAACTATTCATCACAATGAATCTTACATTCTGAGTAATATGAACATTTTGATAGATATAGAAAATGTTTCCTTATATATAAATGATCCTTAAAACAGATCATTTAATGATATTATATGTAAGTATAAACTACTATCCACCGTATAGCAAAAATAATGTACAGATTATACCAAAAGATTTTGTATCTTCCTTTATTTGTATGTTTTAGCCTTCAGTTCGGGGAGAATCACTTCAAATTTTCTTACTCCATAACTTCTACAAAGATTTATTTTGAGATATATGCTTTGGCATATAATAAGCAAGCATGAGGACAATTCTCTCTGTACTCCAAATAAGTACTCAATGGGTTATCTTGTTAAGATTTTTTTTGAAATGTCTAAATTGGTATACATCAATAATATGTTTGGAGTAAGTAAAAGAGTAACCTTTTCCTATGAAAACAACTCAGATTTTATGAATGCAAAATTTAAATGGTGAGTCATATAACTATATTTAATAAACTCTACAAATAATATATACATACATATAATACATATATCTTAAGAAGGCATTCTAAAACTACATAGGGTAAAACTTTTCAACCATAAGCATGAAAAATTTAGGTTAATTTTAAATCAATAACAGCAATTAAACATCTGTACAAAGTATTTTCACAACCAAAAGAATTTATCCATAGCCAGTATTAATCTACTCTGACATGGATAGATACCAGTTCAGAAATACAACACTGCAGTACTGAGTTAGTTTTTGGTTGTTAGTTTGATCTTCATATGTATATCAAGCCAAAATCATTTTACCTTCATTATCCCTTTGGATTTTTTTTATGCTTTGTCCATTATCTTGGTCAACAATAAGTTCTTCTCTATTGTTGGGTATCATAACTAAAAATGAAAAAGGGGAACTGGGTGTACTTTCATGCAAAATACCCAAAGAATTGCATAAAAGCACGTAAATGGCTAACATATTCTAGCAACTTATATGCATTTTCTATACTTCTGGAACATAAGAAAGATTTGCTATGATAGCCAAGTATCTTGAATATCAGTAAGATGATTAATCATGCACAATGTAAAGTATATTTACACTTAGTACTAGCACTGTTTTAATATATACTATTCAAATCATGTATGCATTTCTTATTTTAAAACAATCATGAAAATTAGTATTTAGCTCCATAAATAATACTCAGAAGACATTTCAGAAAACAATTTATAAGTTAATAAGTAAGGGTTAAAATAAATATGCTTTAAACTTATGAAATTTTTCTAAATTTATACAAAATTGACAAAGTAGAATATAATTTTCTGATACTTATTGTGAGTGTTTGAGAAACATTTAGACTTAGAAGAAAAACATACACATACACATTTTTAATTTACCATTTCATTCTCTGTAGTGATATTTCATTTAAACATTACAACTCTATAAATAAGATACAATCATTTACAGCTAAATTCTATTAAACCTCTCCATTCAATTGTAGATAACATTTCTATCATGGTTGGGCAACTGTAAACTGTGCACATAGTGACTAACCACTGTCAGTAGAATTACATGTGCACTATTTTCAATAACTTTTCTAAGATATTATAGTGCCTATGAAATGTTTTATTTTACTTTGCAATATAAGTTACCTATTCTCCTATGCCATAACATTTGCAGGTATATTTCTGTATGTTAAACTTTTATCCAGCACTCAATAATAGATTATCTTTCTCCTGCATAGATACATAGAGATTATATAGAAATAAATAGCTTCCATATTTTCTTTCAATATTCCGATACAAAAATTATCCCAACAGTATAATATATGCTTTAGTTTCTAGATTGGTTCAATTTTTTTCAGGTATAGCTTTTTGTCTTGCTCAGATTTCCTATAATCACTTGTATTCACATTTGTAAAAACAAAGTGGTCTCTGTCCATAAACTAAAGGAAATACTAAATTTCTCTTTCTGGAATATAAAAATTCATCAATAAAGAACAGATTTCTCAAGGTGTTATTCATCATTTCTTTATCATCACTCTGTATTAAGATCTCCCAAAGAGATATTGAAATACTATGCATGTTGCTGCTCAAACTGTGTTCTAGATCAAGTGAATTAAATTCATAGTGTATTGCAAAAAACTCCAAAGGTGATTATAATATAGAGCTTTCTTTAAGCATCACCAAGCTAAGTACAAAACTAGAAACACAGACAATATGTAATGCTGATAAACATAGACTTGGATAAAGTTCCACAAAGGAAATAAATCATCTTCATCTTTACATAATACAAATCCACAACTGAATACATATCTAATCTCCTAAATTTCTCTCCTTCAAAATCTAATTGTTTTTACAGAGCCTAAAACAAGCACTACTATGAGCTGTGAAAAAATCTAAAGGACATAAAACATCTCTGGATATAGATTGCATGCAAAAAATGCAAAAATAATGTCCCTTAAAGGAAATATATACATAGGTTACTGGATTCTGGATTGTGTAGATATGGAAGAGTTATGAACCTTTTGACAAACAAAAAAGTTAATTGTTATTTTACACTGGAAATTTATTGTAGTTGAGTGTTCCTCAAAATTTGTCTATAGAAGAGTAAGATCTTAGAGAATGAAAGGTTATATAAAGAAAAAATAAAAACAGCAAACGTATATTTAATTCTTCATATTCTCTTAGCACTTTGACTTTCATAAGTGTTTTTTTTCATAGATAGTCAAGGTTGTATGTTCTCAAAATAATTCAGTACAACATGCATGAAAGTAAACATTTCCATATTATAGAGATAGGCATTAATAATGTTTAAATTGCTTGCTTAATATATTTTAATTTTTATTTTTTATATTAACTACGGTTTATTCACTTTGTATCCCTCCGTCATCCCCTCTCAATCCCATGCTCCATCCTTCATCTCTTATGTCCCTCTCCAGGTCCACGGATAAGAGAGGTCCTCCTACCATTCCATCTGACCCTACCTTATCTGGTCTCATCTGAGCTGGTTGCCTAAGATTTTTAAAGATAGCTACTATAATAGTCATATGGACAAATTCAGGTGTCATACAGGCTCTATCACAACCAATTTATAAAATGGAAATTTTATGAAACAGAAATATAGAGAAAAATATTTTCCAACATGGTGATATATAACTGTCTAAAGGATATATTATCTCAAATATCCTAGAGATACTGTGCCTATTATAACTATAGGCTCTAATAGTAAGTAGCATATACCAACATATTCATCATTATTTGGTACATACTGTACCAAAAAAAACCTCATGGTATCAGGCCCATGAGAGTGAGAAATATATTAAAGGAAAGCCTAGTGGGAGTAAGAAAATTGTGACATTTTCCAGTGTTTCCTGTATTGCTTCACAAACCAGGATTACTCAAGAAGGCATTTATTTTTAAAAAAGGGACACTTTCTCCATGATTTCCTTCTGTTTCACTTGTGTAATATGGAATTGCATAAAAGACTATCTTCCACATTCTTGCTTTGGACAGACACTCACCCATTCTCTCAGAATTATGATCCATCTGGGAAGGAGAGCTGGACACACTGCTGCTTGGGTCAGAGGAGGTCTGGCTCCCAGGACGATGACTCTCTTCCAGAGAGGGAGCAGGGGAAGGGCTCTCTTGGATCCGCTCCTGATACAAAATTAACCAGAAAAGGATTCACATGAGTGCCGAAATTTTCACAAATGTTTTCACAGTAACATTGCGAATATGTGTCTCTCATATATCCTGAAAGTATGCACAGCACACTTAAGTACTTAAAACAAACTAACAGATTTAGTGTGTTTGGTTTTATGTTGAGGTCTTTGATCCACTTGGACTTGACTTTAGTGCAGGGTGATAAATATGGGTCTATTTGCATTTTTCTAACTGTAGGCCTCTAGTTAGACCACCAGCATTTGTTGAAAACGATATCCCAAATATGCTCAACTGTACAAGGACATTTACTCAACCATATTCTTAGCAGCTTTGTTTATAATAGTCAAAATCTGGAAACAAACAATATGTCCCTCAGCCGATGAAAGGTTACAGAAACTGTGGTACAAATTTGACACAATGGAATACTACTCAACAATTAAAAACAAGGAAATCATGAAATTTGCAGACCAATGGATGGAACTAGAAACTATCATCCCTAGTGAGATAACACAGAAGAAGACACACATGGTATATACACACTTACAAGTGGATATTAAACATATCATATAGAATGAACATAATAATATCTATAGTACTAAAGAAGCTAAACAAAAAAAAGAAGACTCTAGGGAAGAGGCTTAATCCTCATTTATTTTATTTTTTTATTTTTTTATTTTTTGTTGTTGAAGATGCTGTTTTTTTTTTCCACTGAATGGTTTTGGCTTCTTTGTCAAAAATCAAGTTTCCATAGGTGTGTGGGTTCATTTCTGGGTCTTCTATTTGGTTCCATTGATCCACTATTCTGCTATTATGCCAATACCATGCAGTTTTTATTACTATT
>CM053742.1:69995078-70024480 GCA_028658305.1 Pachyuromys duprasi
AAAAATTGGTCCAAGGAAGGCCGGTAGAAACTGATACTCCAACCAAAGACCATGCATGGATAAATGGATAAGACCTAAACCCCCTACTCAGATGAAGCCCACAGGCTGTTCAGTTTCTGAGTGGGTTCCCTAGTAAGGGGATCAGTGGCTATCTCTGACATGATCAGTGGCTGGCTCCCTGGGGGGTGCAAAATTGCAAGGCCATAGGGGAGGAGTATCTAGGTAGTCCTGATGAGCCCTCATAGGCTAGGATCAGATAGAAGGTCCTCCCCTATCAGTGGACTAGGGAAGGTGCAAAGAGGGAAAAGAGTCAGGCTGGGTGGGACTGGGAAGACACAACGGCGGGGGCTACAGCCATGATACAAAATGAATAAATTGTTATAAATAATAATAATAATAATAATAGTTACAGTTAAAATACTTTTAAAATCTTTTGAGATATAAATGACAAGTTATTAGAATTGATAGACATTTGAATGTGGTTGAAAGGAAGTTAGGTTAAGTATTCTTTCTTAAAATTGCATAAATGTGAACATGAAGAGGTAGGTACCTTAGCTGATCAAGTGCTGTGTGTATGTGTAGAACCTGAATTCATATTTAAGGACTCCACACACAACAGAGCCAAAATAACTATACACAGGGGAGACTGCAGAGCCTGAAACTCCAACGAAGGACCACACATGGAGAGGACTTAGACTCCTGTTCAAAGGAAGCCCATAGGCTGCTTAGTTTCTAAGTGAGTTGCCTACTAAGGGATACAGGTACTGTCTCTGATATGAACTCAGTGGTTAGCTCTTTGATTACATTCCCCTGGGGGACAGGGTGCAGCCTTGCCAGCCACATAGGAAGATGATGGAACGAGTTCTGATGAAACCTGATAGGCTAGGGTCAAATAGAAGGGGAGGAGGTCGTCCCCTATTAGTGGACTAGGGGAAGGGCATAGAAGAGGGCTCTACAGCCAGGATACATATTGAATAAATTGTAATAAATAATAATAATAGAGGAAATATCATCAAACTCAGTAATGTGTTTTACAAACTGGGAATACAGTCTGTCATTGTCAATTTTTTAAGTATTGCTTAAAGTTTAATATTTTAAATAATCTATTGTAATAAAAATCAAATATTTTATATGCTTTCATACTATCTGGTATGACTTCTATAATTTATTCATATAATAATTTCTATGAAATAATGAATATATTCAATATCTTTATGAATTTCATACTTACAAATCAATCTGTTCATTAAGTTAAAATGATCCAATGTGAAAACTGAATTGTAGTGCTTATGCATTATAGAAAAATATGATTCACGAATATAAATGCAGAGATAGTGAATGTTCTATAAAGTGTTTACTTCATCTATAATAAATTCCTTACACTAAATGCTCTGTCTAATTCTCTGTAATTACATTATCACTATTTTTATCCTAATAATGTTAAAAATTAGTTTATCAATTTTCTGCTTGTATATTTTCACATTGGTTTCATATGACATACTCTAAATTTATAAATCAGAAAGAAAATCTTGAACTTAAAATAATTAAATGACAATTAAGTTATCACTTCATTTAGTAGTTAACATTTTAAAATATCTGTCATTTCAACAGGCAGGATGTTGCCACTCTCCTTTCAAAGGTGACTATTTTATATCTCAATTGCCAGGAAATTGAATATATATTATACATTATATTACATAGCCAAAGGGACTGCACAGATGTGATTGAAAATATTACATTAAGCTTATCATATTAGTTTCAATAAGTCTTATTCTATCGAAAGATTTTCTAAAAATTTCAAAGATCAAAAAAGAGAGTTAGAATGATTCAATATTGTTGGCATTAGAGGTAAAACAGACCATGAGTCAAGAAGCAAAATGGTTTGTAGAAGCTGAAAAAGACAAAGAAACATATTCACTTTGGGGCCCTAGAAAAAGGAATATGGGCTTGTTTGTGCCTTGATTTTGGCTTCATTAAATCGTACCTTATTTTTGACCTAGAGAATTATAACAAAGCAAATTGAAATTGATTGAAGCCGCTGAGTTGGTGTTGACTTGTTATAGTAGTGTGAAAAATGTGCTGGTTATTTTTTGCCAACTTGACACAAACGGAGAAAGAGAAACCTCAGTTGTGGGATTGCACATATTTGATTGCCCTCTAAGCACATCTATGGTGTATTTTCTTGATTAATGGTTAAAAAGAATACCCCCAAGTTGTTCTTTGGTATGATGTTTATAATAGGGGGGAAAACTAGGGCAAATACTAATACAGTTATTATTGTGCCATGTTTATTTTAAGTTATTACTTATCATGTAGGCCACATTAAATAATTTTACTGAAATGAGTTATAGACATTTAATATTTAAGCAATAGTACATAACTGAAAAACAGTTTTTGTAAATAGTACACTTGTAATCCTTTACTGTTGTTTGCAAGCCTAAAACAATGAAGTTCTAAGGAGTGTAAAATACATCAAAATGTATAGTTTCTTCAAAGCACATAAGGCAATACAGCAAAGCAGATAGAAAAATTTACAAAAAAAAAAGCTTTATTTATTTATTTCTTTTTATTTTTTTGGTTTGGAGAGATACATGGGGAAGGTCTGAAAGACTTATGTAGAGACTTTATACAACAAATCCTTCTATCATTGGAGAGTATGGAAGTTTATAAGTCAAAATTCAAATGTGGTCAGTCATGTTTGGTAATATATATTTCCATGTAGTTCACATTTGTGCACACAAACATTTATCAGTGAAATTAATTTCATATGTGAAGATTTAGAGATGGCTTATCAGTTAAAAGTGCAGGCTGCTCCTTCAGAGGATTCAGGCTCAATTACCAGCACTCACACTGCAGTTCACAACTGTTTATAACTCCTGTCCCAGGGAATCTAACACCCTCTTTGGGCCTCCATGGACAGCAGACACGTACATGATACAAAGACATACAAAAACATCCATACACATAAACATAAATTAATTAAATTAAAAAATAATTCCAAATACAAGACTTTTTTTCACTTTATTGTATTGTAATATCAATAGCCTTAGGACAGACTATATATTTAAAATACAAAAGAATTCAGTGATTGCCTTTGAATTTTAATACTGAAAATTTGCTTAAAAACTTAATTTAATTAATTATGTCTGTCAATGGAATTTTAAATGAATGAATAAAAAGCAAATACAGCAGATGCTGTGAAAATTAACACTGAAGAAGCACTATCAATCTGTAGTTATAGAAGGAATCACACATACACACCTCCACACCCCCACACCCTTATATCCTACTATAATATAAGCAGATTGTTTTAAAGATTAATATTGTTGATGATTTGGAAAAACAGGATAATCCAACTGTCAATGATATTAACATATTCCACTACCTTTTAAGAAGTGGCAACTCATAATGAATAAAGGTTGGAGGAACATCTACACAAATACCACAAATAGTTAGAAAATACATAATGCTATGAAAAAAGATGTTCCCAACATATTTAAAAGTAGTATTTCATATGCACTTGAATAATTTACCTCCCAAAATCATGTTATGATTGCCCTGGCAATTACAGCAACCTCCGACAGTACAGCTTCAATTGCATGCTTTGTTTTTCATGCAAGAGACACACAACACTTACCTCCAAGGTTATTTTTACTTATGCCATACCCAGCACTGGGTGCTAATTTGTTGCTTTAACTTTTCCTGGTAATATGTAAACAGCTACTCACTGCAGATAGGGTACAGGTGACAAAACAATGGAAAATTCCTTAATGCCCAGTGTACCGAACAAATGAGGTTTTTGGTCTTTATTATAGGGAGTTGGGGATGGGTTACTTACAGGAATTAGGTGGCCCTCAAACAGTTGCATCATTGTAATACCACATTCCATGGTATGACATCATAAAAGCTGTATCATGCTCTCAACCTTTTATTTAACCTTCTTCTTTGTAACAGGTTAAGGTTTGTAACATGTGCTTGTACTTAATTACACCAAGGAATGTCAGTATCTCCTTTACCATCATGCTGTTTAGTGCTCACAGCTAACTGACCAAAGTATTCACTATTCTAACATGCCTCAACAGTTTCCATTGGATAGTTCTAAACTCATGGCCACACAGTTGCTCCTAGTAAATTCAGTGGCTCACAAAACAGAAAAAAAATGCATGAATGTATATAATGGACAATTAGGCAGGAGGTAGTTTGTCAACATAGAAAGGATGGTATGAGAATAACTCAAATAGATTATATAAGTATATGAATTTGTTAAAGAACAAATTTAGCAATAAAACAGTCTAATGCATTCAGAAAACCAGATATTTTTTTTGTATTTCAAATCAATTTAGAGAAGTCCAATGTTATATATCAATTTATAGATATGAGTTTCTTTTTTATAAAAGGCTTTTAAAACTAGAAGATTAATTTCCTCCCCCCAAAAATGATAATTCTGTGAACAATTTCATCTTTGCATGTGAACACAACCATTTTTCAATTCTGTAAGCAGTATGCATCTATTTAGATACTTAACTGCAATGTGCTCTGGTTCATTAGGTAGTTACTCTTGTGTCTCAATCTAGTTATAATTTCACAGCAAGTTAATATTTTTTATTACAAATGAGAATGCAAGTGATAACGTCTTTACCATTTGCCAAATGCAGGGTTAACAGTATTTGCAACAAATCAATAAGGACATTTTAAAAGAAAACTGTAAATCTAAAAGCCAATCACTTTTATTCATTGATGACTTTACTTTATGTGTAATTTAATGGTTTTTACAACCCTGTTCTCCTTCATGTATTTCATTTACATCCACTCAAAAACAGCTGTAGTCGCTGAACAGCACTGCATGGTTGTCCAGATTCAAAACTGCACAGGAGAAGAATTTTTGGAATCAGCATATTAGCACATAATCAAATTCCTATTTTTCTACAATCATTAAAATTATCTTTAACCACAACTCCAACTGTACATACATAGTTCTATGATTAGAAATAAAAACAAACAAAGCATCACTATAAGAAATACTATACCTTTTATTTAGAGGTGTATCACTAATTATCAAAGGAGACAAATATCATATTAAATCATTTGGAATTACATTGATTCCTTAGACAAAGTAGGAGAAATGCTTAGAAGATTCAGTTTTTACATGGTTTAAACACAGTAAAACTTGTACAATTTAATTTATTAATATTAAAGTATTAATCATTTATGGAGATCATTTTTCATCTCCATATATACTTTTACTTCTTTAGAAAAATGCTAATATACACAGAACTTATACAGGACTAATGTGTTTGAATTAAATTTAGTCAACACAGGGCTTTTAGTGATTATTCAAATTCACTAAAAATTATTACTTAAATATTATTCTAAGTGTTCTACAGCAAAACAAATCTATTACTACCTTTTAGGACATGAGATGAAGTGACACTATATCTGAATGAAGGGTTGTTTGTCTGTCATTTGGTTATATGGAAGTGCACATGTAATTCATTGATTTTTAATGATTACTACCACATTGGTGACCTTTTCATTCTGGTAGTTTACTGTATTGATTTTTTAAAGCATTCAATGAAATTTTGTAGTATATAACTTGCCTTATTAATTTTATTTAATTTTAATTCTACTCAAACTCTAATAATCTCTCCAAGTGTTAATCTATTAATGAGTTCCCAAGTGATTTAATAGTATTTTACTAATTAGTGCTGGCTTTTGGAAGCTTTTCTGAATGTTAGGTATTTTATTTATGTATTTGTCCTGATATTCTTTATTGATACCAGAGTTCTCCAGAAGGGGAATAGCTTGAAACTTGACATATTTTAGTAATGAAAGAAAGAGAGTGAAATAAGAAGTTTGTTTATTTTTTGCTATTTACTTAGAATACCACTGACTCTACTGCATAATTTAATGTCTAGACAACTGCTAATACAATCAGTACATTTTACGGATCTTCATATATACAACATTCAGTATTTGTTTGTTTCACAATCACAAATTCACATCTTATTTAAGTTACATAAATGAGTATATTACTTTTTACAAAGTTCAAAGAAAATAGGTTAAAAGTATATAGTGGAGAAATATTGAAAAAATTGCAGTATGGTAATTATGAATTTCCCTATCCTAGAATTAGATGTTATATATGTATATGTGTATAAGTATAGTATTTATTAATTTATTAAACAATTACTCATATTTTTAGCTCCAAATGTGGTTAAGTAATTTGCCACTAATAAAGAATACTTTAGATATTAGTGATTTTCATCTGTCAGTTTTGGAATGACAGGATCAATCCTAAATTGGAAAAGGCAACATAATATGGCACATTAGAAATGATGCCAGATTTGTGGTGCAGATAGCACGTACAGTCATGAAAACTATAAAATGTTATACACACTCTAAATGTGGAGCCTATGTGACATTTAGATAAAGAGCTTTCCACCTCACTTATGTGATCTACTTATCTTGGAAGAGGATGACAGATTAATAAAATCAGCTGTAATATCTGTTCATAGTATGTAAATGGAATCAAGTGGCAGAATGCATAAATTCAGTGAAAATGCATCGCTTCTAAATAATGTTGTGGACTTGGAATTCTGCCACCCGTCCATCCAAAAAAACAAACAACCCTTCATTCAGATCCAGTGTATCTTCATCTAAAGATTTAAGTGTATCTTCATCTACAGATTTAAGCAGTTAAGTTTTAGTAAATTTGAATAATCACCAAAATAAAACCTCATCTAAAGATTTAAGTGAATCTTCATCTAAAGATTTAAATAGCGAGTTTTAGAAAATTTGAATAAGCACCAAAAAACCCTGTGTTGACTAATTTTAATACCAGATGCTCACATGCTAATGCCACTGCCTTGTGACCATTTCCTATCAATTCATTAATTGCCAGATGCTCAGCCAAACAAGAAACATAGCTAAACAGATGATATTGGTAAACAGCCAGGTAACTGCTTCCTACTTAAATTTCTTAGATTTATCAAAGAAAACTATGGCACAAAGAAAGTGCAGAGTTTCTGAAAAATAGTGAAAATAATACAGAAGACAACAGAAAATCAAACATGAAATATACCTATGTATCAGTCTTGATTTTGTTTTCAGAACTTTGCCACATACAATGATATGTAATACTTGCCAGCCTAATGATCATAATGCAATTTTTTCAATTCACATAATAGTTATATTACTTGTTAGCTATAAATCCTAATAGCTTAACTGACACTAAAAGGATCTGAGCTAGAACTAAAATCTACTATGTGCTACGCATAACAGCATTCCCAAAATAGTTTCTGAAAAATAACAAGGACAGCTAAAGCAAACATGTGTTTAAAACTGTTATCTTGTCCACTTTTGAAATTAAAGACTATATTGCTGATTGCTTATATTGAAAACATGTCCCCAAGATTAATAAACTTTATATTCTTAACCTGAATTAAAATGTTTTTTATTTCCTAATAATTCATATTATAGAGAGATGGAAGAGCTATGGTTGTTATATGGCATACAGATGACTAACCTTCAAAGCAAAGGCTAAATAGTCAAAATGAAACCATTTGATAATTACTTAAAGTAAATTAGAACTGATATCAACATTTTCATTGTTTTTGACATGTTCATGCATTTATATAACGAATTTTAGTATTTTTTTAGCCCTCATTCTCATTTCTTATATCCGATCTTGTCTGACTGAAATTCTTCTGTCTGTTTTACTTTAATACCTTCTTTCTTGTGTGTGACTCATGGGTTTTAACTAGTCTCTTGTCCAGGCATAAGTTGGTGATTATTTACTGAAACAATGACAACTTTCCAGTGACTAGGTAACTGAAGAAACTTTTAGCAGTCTCTCAGAATGAGGAGCAGATCAACTTTGTTATTGGTATTGGTATGTGCACATGTGGACTAGGGAGATGGCCCATCCTTTAAAAGCAGCATATACTTCTTTTTCAGAGGACCCGAGTTTGGATACTACGTTCTAGTTTAGAAAGAATACAATTGTATGTGACTCCAGGTTCAGAGATATCTACAACTTTTCTTCTTTGTAGGCACCTTCATACATATACCCATACTGATACAGACACACAAATGTGCTCATTTCTACAAGCACACACACATTATAAAAGAAATATTTTTTTCTTTTTTTTCTTTTTTATTTTTATATGAATCACAGGTTATGTACTTTGTATTCCAGCCATAGGCCCCTCACTCATTCCCTCCCACTGCCCCCTTCTTTCACTCATCTCCTCCCAGCCACTTTCCAAGTAAATTGATAAGGGAGGGCCTCCTCTCATTCCATCTGACCCTAGATTATCAGGTCTCTTCAGGGCTGGCTGCAATGTCCTCTTCTGTGGTCTATCAAGGCTGTTCCTTCCTGTGGAAGGGGGGGTGTCGAAGAACCAGCCATTGAGTTCATGTCAGAAATAGTCCCTGATCCCCTTACTAGGGAACCCAGTTGGATACTGAGCTACCATGGGGCACATCTGAGCAGGGGTTCTAGATTATAACCATACATGGTCCTTGCTTGGAGAAACAGTCTCATAGAAGATGCCTGTGCCCTGATCTATTTGGTCCTTGTGGAGCTCCTGTCATTTCCAGGTCTAACTAACTCCCCCTTCTTTCATATGATTCCCTACATTCTCCCGAAGTTTTGGTTGTGAGTCTTAATATCTGCTTTGATACACTGCCAGGAAGAGTCTTTCAGAGGCATTCTGAGGTAGGCTTCTGTCCTGATGCTTGTTTTCTCCTACATTCAATGCTCATCCCATTTGTCTGTCTAAGTGAAGATTGATCATCTTACCCAGGGTCATCTTTCTTGTTTATCTTCTTTAGGTGTATAGATTTCAGTATGTTTATCCTATCTTATAGGTCTATATAAATGAGTATATATCATGTGTTTCTTTCTGCTTCTGGGATACCTCACTCAGGATGATCTTTTCCGGATCCCAACATTTCCCTGCAAATTTCATGATTCTTCATTTTTAATTGCTGAATGGTATTCCGTTGTGTAAAAGTACCATAATTTCTGTATTCATTCCTCTACTGAGGGAAATCTGGATTGTTTCCAGGTTCTGGTTATTACAAATGAAGCTGCTACGAACGTGGTTGAGCAAATGTCCTTGTTGTATACATGAGCATCTCTGAAGAAAAAAATGAAGAAGATATCAGAAAATGGAAAGACCTCCAGTGCACATGAATTGGTAGGATTAACATAGTGAAAATGACCATTCCTCCAAAAGCAATCTACAGATTCAATGCAATTCCCATCAAAATAGCAACACAGTTCTTTACAGAACTTGAAAGAAAAATTCTCAACTACATATGGAGAAACAAAAAATGCAGAATTTCCAAAATGATCCTGTACAAAAACAGATCATCTGGAGGTATCTCCATCTCTGATCTCAAGCTGTACTACAGAACAATAGTAATACAAACTGCATGATATTGGCATAGAAACAGAATAGTGGATCAATGGAACCAAATAGAAGACCCAGAAATGAACCCACACACCTATGGAAATTGGATTTTTGATAAAGAAGCCAAAATCATTTAAGAGTAAAACGACAGCATCTTCAACAAATGGTGCTGGTCCAACTGGCAGTCTACATGTAGAAAAATGAAAATAGATCCATATTTATCACCTTGCACAAAACTAAAGTCTAACTGGATCAAAGACATCAACATAAAACCAGACACACTAAACCAGTTAGAAGAAAAATTAGGGAAGACCCTAGAAGTCATTGGCACAGGAGACTACTTGCTGAACAGAACACCAACAGCACAGGCTCTAAGATCAACAATAAATAAATGGGACCTCATGAAACTGTAAAGCTTCTGTAAAGAAAAAGACACTATCATCAAAACAAATCGACAGCTTACCGACTGGGAAAAGATCTTCACCAACCCTACATCTGACAGAGGGTTAATATCCAATATATATAAAGAACTCAAGAAGTTAAAAAGCAAGAAATCAAGTAATCCAATTAAAAACGGGGTACGGAGCTAACCAGAGAACTCTCTGTAGAGAATTGTAGAATGGCAGAAAAAACACCAACAGAAATGCTCAATGTCCTTAGTCTTCAGGGAGATGCAAATCAAAAGGACCGTGAGATTTCACCTTACACCCATCAGAATGGCTGAAATCAAAAACTCAAGTGGCAACACATGCTGGAGAAGTAGTTGAGAAAGGGGAACCTTCCTCCATTGCTGGTGGGAATGTAAATTTGTACAACTACTCTTGAAATCAATTTGGGGCTTTCTTAGACAATTAGTAATAGTGATTTCTCAAGATCCAGCTATACCACTCTTAGGCATATATCTTTTTATCTTAAAGCATTTTTAATTTTTTATTATTAACATTTATTACAATTAATTCTATTTGTATCCTGGATGTGCCCCCTCCCTCATCTCCTCCCAATGCTATCCTCCCTCCGTCTTCCCCCCACCCCCTTTGCCTTTCCCCTAGTACACTGGTAGGTGAGATCTTGCTCTCCTTCTATTCCACCCTAGGCTATCAGCTCTCATCAACACTGGCTGCCTTGTCTTCCTCTGTGGCCTGGCTAGGCTGTACCCCAGAGGGGGAGGTGATCAGAGAGCCAGTCACTGAGTTCATGCCAGAGAAAGACCCTGCTCCCCTATATTTTTAATTAAATTTTTATTTTTATATTAATTACAGTTTATTTATTTTTTATCCCAGCTGAATCTCCTTCCTTCTTTCCCTCCCAATCCCATCCTCCCTCCGTCATCTCCTCCCTGCCCCTATACAAGTCCACTGATAGAGGAGGTCCTCTTCCCCTACCATATGACTTTAGCTTATCAGGTCTCATCAGGACTGGCTGCATTATCCTCCTCTGTGGGCTGACAAGGCTGCTTTCCCCTCAGAGGTGGTGGTCAAAGAGCCAGTCATTGAGTTCATATCAGAGTCCATCCCTGTTCTGTTTACTAGGGAAACCCACTTGGATAATAAGCTTCCATGGGCTACATCTGAGCAGAGGTTTAGGTAATATCCATGAATGACCTTTGGGTGGAGTATCAGTCTCAGAAAAGACCCCTGTGCCCAGATTTTTTGGTTCTGTTGCTCTCCTTGTAGAGCTCTTGTCCTATACAGGTCTTACTATCTCTCCCTTCTTTCATAGGACTCCCTGCACTCTGTCCAAAGTTTGGTTATGAGTCTCAGCATCTGCTTTGATACACTACTAGTTAGAGTCTTTCAGAGACCCTCTGTGGTAGGCTCCTGTCTTGTTTCCTGTTTTATCCCTCTTCCAATGTCCATCCCTTTTGTTTTTCTGAGTGAGGATTGATCTTCTTACCCAGGGTACTCCTTCTTGGTTAGCTTCTTTTGGTGTATATATTCTAGTATGTTTATCCCATCTTATAGGTCTAGTATCCACTCATAAGTGAGTTTATACCATGTGTGTCTTTCTGCTACTGGAATACTTCAATGTACATGAACTTTTCTAGATCCCACCATTTGCTTGCTCCCCTATCTCAAATACTGTTTGTGCCCTTGTTTAGCTCCTACCAAAATAAAACATATTTCTTTGAGTAATAAAAGCACAAACAACCACCAAGGCAAGAAAGGGCAAGCCATCTGTTAAAATAAGCTGAATGAGTGAGGAACCTGTTCCCATATACTAAAATGGAATATCTCTTAAAACCTATTTAAAGTTCTTCACGCACAGTCTACAGGTCATATTTCGTGACTATTACTATGTGAATTATGGCTTATAAAACATAATAAATTAAAATTACCTAATATATGCTAAACCTTATATACCAAACATTGATTCAAGGATATTTACATATTTTATATAATTTACCATTATATTAATGTTCAAAAATAGGTAAAATTATCATGCTCATTTCATTGGGTAAAGAGGCAAACTAAGACACAAGGAGTTTATTTAATTTGACTCAGGACAAATGACAAGAATTTGCAGTAGCAGGATTCACATCTTCACAAATAACCGTTATATCACACCATCTTTTTTATTATTGTTATTTTTAAATGTAATTTATTTATTTTATATTAATCACAGGTTAAGTACTTTGTATCCCAGGTGTAGCCCCCTCCCTCCCACTTTCCACATCCCTCCCTCATCTCCTCCATTCCCCCCTCCAAGTCCACTGACGGGGGAGGACCTCCTCCCCTTCCATCTGACTCTAGTTTATCTTGTCTCTTCAGGGCTGGCTGCAATGTCCTCTTTTGGGATCTAGCTAAGCTGTTACTCCTGGGCGTGTGTGTGGGAGGGTCAAAGAGCCAGCCATTGAGTTCATGACAGAAATAGTCCCTGTTCCCCTTACTAGGGTTTCCAGATGGATACTGAGGTACCATTGGAAACATATGAGCGGAGGTTCTAGGTTATATCCATACATAATCCTTGGTTGGAGAAACTGTCTCATAAAAGACCCCTGTGCCCTGATCTATTTGGTCTTTGTGGAGCTCTTGTTCTCCACAAGTCTTACTAATTCCCCCTATTTTCATTATTATTCCTAGCCCTCTGCCCAAGGCTTGGTTGTGAGTCTTAACATCTGTTTTGATACATTGCTACATTGATTCTTTCAGAGGCCCTCTTTGGTATGCTCTTGTCCTGTTGCTTGTTTTCTCCTACATTCAATGTCCATCCCATTTGTCCACCTAAATGAGCATTGATCATACCAACCTGGATCATCTTCCTTGTTTATCTTTCCTTGGTGTATAGATTTCAGCATGACCTTCCTATCCTATAGGTCTATATAAGCGAGTATATACCATATGTTTCTTTCTGCTTTGGGGATACCTCGCTTAGGATGATCATTTCCAGGTCCTACCATTTGCCTGCGAATTTGATGATTTCCTCGTTTTTAATTGCTGAGTAGTGTTCCATTGTGTAAAAGTACCATAATTTCTGTATCCATTCCTTAACTGAGGGATATCTGGGTTGTTTCCAGGTTCTGGCTATTACAAATAAAGCAACTACGAACATAGTTGAGCAAATGTCCTTGTTGTGTACTTGAGCAACATTTGGATATATGCCTAAGAGTGGTATAGCTGGGTCTTTAGGAATCATTATTCCTAATTGTCTAAAAAAGCGCCAAATTGATTTCCAGAGTGGTAGTGCAAGTTTGCATTCCCACAAACAGTGGAGGAGGGATCCTCTTTCTCCACTTCTCCAGCATGGTTGGTCTCTTGAGTTTTTGATCTTAGCCACTCTTGAAGGTGTAGGATGAAATCTCAGGGTCCTTTTGATTTTCATCTCCCTGATGGCTAATGATGTTGAACAGTTCTTCAATTGTTTTTCTGCCATTCTATAATCCATTGATATTGATATATAATAGTGACCAATGACTCTTAGTTCCTTTTATTGTGGAGTTGGTGGTCTTACTGTGATTCATTGCTCTTTTGTTGTTGGGAAATTATCTGTGTCTTATATTTTCTTTGGTGTAGTTGTTTTCATTAGACTGAAGTTTTCCTTCTAGTACCTTCTGTAGGGCTGGGTTGCTGTGTAGATATTGCTTAAATTTTGTTTTGTCATGGAATATTTTGTTTTCTCCATCTATGTTGATTGAAAGCTTTGCTGGGTATAGTAGTCTTGGTTGGCACCTGTGTTCCCTTAAAGACTGCATGACTTCTGCCTATGCCCTTCTGGCTTTCATAGTTTCTGATGAGAAGTCTGGTGTGATTCTGATCTGTCTAACTTTATGTGTTACTTGACCTTTTTCCTCTGCTGCCTTTAATATTTTTTCTTTGTTTTGTATATTTAGTGTTTTGACTATGATGTGACAAGAGGTATTTCTTTTCTGATCTAGTCTATTTGGTGTTCTGTAGGCTTCTTGTATGTTTATGGGCAATTCTTTTTTTAAGTTGGGAAAATTTTCTTCTATGATTTTCTTAAAAATATTTTCTGGTCCTTGGAACCTGGAGTCTTCTTTTTCTTCTATTCCAATTATTCTTAGGTTTCGTCTTTTCATGGCATCCTTGATTTCTTGGATGTTGTGTGTTTGGGACTTTTCCGATTTTATTGTTTCCTTGAGTGAGGAATCCATTTCAGCCAGCATATCTTCAGCTCCCGAGATTCTCTCTTCCATCTCTTGTATTCTATTGGTGATGCTTACCTTTGTGGTTCCTGATCTTTTCTCTAAGTTCTCCAGTTCCAGTTTCTTCTCTGTTTGTGTCTTCTTTATAAAATCTAATTCTGTTTTCATGCTTTGTATCGTTTCCTTCATCTGATTGACTGTGGCTCCTATTTTTTTGATTGTTTCCTCTCTGTATATCTTTAATTGTTCCTTTATGTGGTCAGTTATATTCTTCTGAATTTCTTTGAGGGCCTTGTTCATTTCCTCTTTTTGTCCCTGTTTTTATTCCTCTAATATCTGCATTATCATATCTTTAACATAATTTTCCTGTGTCTCCGCTGAAATAAAATCTACATTGCTTTTGGGTGTTTTTGGCACGGCCATGGTGTCTTGATTTTTGTTGGGTGAGTTCTTATGTCTACCTTTGGCCATTTGTTTATATATAATCAAGGAGCTGTTTGTGCTTTGAGGCTGAACTTCAGACTGGAACTGTCAATCTCTTGTGTCAGGAGTATTCTTCAAAAAGATCAGATAGTTCCAGTGGTTTGATAGTGTGTGTTGATGCCTCTGTTGAACTCTGTTGTGGGATCTGTGTGCCTAGCTTTGTGCTCTGTGCTAGAAGCTGTGAGCAACACAGGCTGGTCACCCTTCTGGTCTGGAGGCTTGGCTCCTCACTCTGTGCCAGAGGCTGAGTGTCCTGGTTTGAGATGGCAGCTGGGGGCGCTGCTCTGGTCTGGAGGCTCTGTACTCTGACCTGGGCTTAGTGCTAGGGGTTCCCCTTTGGTCTGGAGACTTGGCGCCTCCTTCTTGGCCAGGGGCTGTGCACTACCGTCTGAGATGATATTTGGAGGCATCTCAGTCTGTACCTGATACTATGTGTCCCAGTCCGGGGTGGCGGCTAGCACCCCCAAGGTGAGTGTCTCTGCCTGATGCAGCCCATTCTGGGGAATGGAATCTGGGGACCTCTCAGTCTGGCCCAGGGACATACACATGGTCTGGGGTGGTTGCGGGCAGTGTCGCACAGTGTGCCCACTGGATACAGGCCAGTCTGGAATGGTACTTGGGGCCCTCTCAGTCTGTCCCAGAGACTGTGTGACCCAGTCTGGTATGGCGGCTCTTGGGGCCCAGGGCAGCTGCTTGTTTAGATCAGGGCTGTGCGCAGCCAGTCACCTGGAGTTTTTCCGGGGAATAATTGGATGTCCCTAGCATTTTCCCACTTGATTTCCTCACCGTAGGAATTCTGCTCAACTGGCAGTCACAAATGCTGGTGTTTTAGGTCCCAGATTTCAGTCTCCTGGTCGCTGCGCTGTTACTGCTGTCCTACTCCTGAGACACAGTGTCCTCTCATGGCAGCCATCTTGGATCTATAATCCATACCCTCTTTTAATAAACCTGTTTATACCCAACTCCAAGATGGCAGAGACCAGTGTGCACTGTATCTGAAAGACAGAGGACCCTAAACTCCAAAATTTGTGAGTGGAGGAGTAGATCAAGCCAGAGCATTGACTTTGAGGCATCCCAGGCTAGAGGGAAAAGCAATGAGCTGGGACAGATTAGATCTAGGCCTCCCACAGTGGTTTTTTTCTTGGGGGGGGGCGGTTCTGAGAGTGGCAAACTATCAGTCCCTTGCACTTTCATCGACCCCTTTCCTTGCCCATGAGGCACAGAAGCTGCAGGGAGTAGATAACCTCAGTTATTGGGCACCCTTATCCTACCATCCTAAAAGGGGACCCAAATATGAGAATAGAAAACTGTGGGCCCCCTGAGCTTAACATATACTTCTGCAAGAGACATTTTAGACCCTCTCTGTTTTCCACACATCTGTGAGTGATTGCAATAAAGCACTCTGTGCTTTGCACAGTAGCCTGTTAGGGAATGCTTGCAGGCACTCTACATTTTCCACACACACCTGTGAGTGAGTGCTTCTATGATAGTGTGAACAAAGGCCCAGATTGGGAACCCTCTACACTAGCAGCCAGACATAGATCCCTCCAACTGACACACCATGTGTAGGCAACATAGGGATGCTTTGGACAGTGATCTCAACATTGAAGCACCTGTTCTGTGGGTCTCCCAGTGGAGTCCAGCCAAATAATTCCTAGAAATAATTCTCGGAAACAATTCCTAGAGCCAAGATGATACAGCCCAGAGAGATCTAAGCTCTTGGAGTAAATTACCAAGACAAGCCTGTGGGCCACTGAGCCATTCGTCGAGCCTGCTCAAACACACTATGCCCAGGAAACTTGCCTGCAATTAAGTTCCTCCCTTACAGCTCCACCCTTCCAGTCAGGTACACTCCTACACACACAGCTGTTCTTGTGCACATGTGCTTGCAACCTTCCTCTTTTAGCTACATCTGAAACACCAACACCCACTCTCAAACCAGTGGACTTCCCTCATTTTCCTGCAGAATACTCCAGAGACCAAAAGATCCAGTCTGCAGTACAGGGTCCAGGAATAAACAGCAAAGGCTATTGACCAACAAATAACTAAAGACCAGCATAAGAATATATCCAACAAAAATTAGTAAATCATAGCTTCACAGCAACCCCCAAAATCAATGAATATTGTAATTCATCTAAAACACAGGAAAATATTTTAAATACACACTTTTTGAGTATTTAGAGGCACATAAAAAGGAAACAAACAAAACTCTTAAAGAAATAAAGGCAAATATAGCCACACGAATAGATGCACATAAAGGGAAAACAAACAAAGCTCTCAAATAAACATGGGAAAACACAAATAGAGGCACATGAAGAAGAAACAAATAAAAAATAGATGCCATCGTGGAAAAAAAGGAATACACATGTAATTAAATGAAGGAAATGGTGCAAGGCATGAATACAGAATTAGAATCAATAAAAAAGCACAAACAAAGAAAACCTTAGAGCTAGAGAACTTAGAAAAGAGATCAGGAACCACAAAAATAAGCATCATCAAAAGAATATAAGAGATGAAAGAGAGAATCTTAGGGGCTAAAGATACAATAGGAGAAACTGGTACATCTCTCAAAGAAAAAATAAATTCGGAAGAGTTCAAACACAAAACTTCCAAAAAAATTAAGAATGCCATGCAAAGATGAAATCTAAGAATAATAGAAATTGACAGAAAAGAAGATTCCATGCTGTAAGTCCAGAAAATAGTTTCAAAAAAATCATAGAAGAAAAATTTCCAAAATTAAAGTTAGAGATGTCCATGAACACGTAAGAGGCTTATAGAATGCCAAATAGACCAGAACAGAAAAGAAACTCCTTATGTCACATAATAGTCAAAACACTAAATCAGCAGAACAAAGAAAAAAATATTAAAAGCAGCGAGGGAAAAAGGCCAAGTAACATACAATTAGCCCAAAAGAAAGAATCACACCAGATTAGCAGCAGAAACTCTGAAAGCTAGCAGATGTCATGCAGATTCTAAAAGAACACAATGTCAAACCAGATTACTATACCGAGCAAAACTTTCAGTGAACATAGCCTGAGGAAACAAAACATTCCATGACAAAAGTAAACTTAAACAATATTTACAGAGAAACCAAGCCCTACCAAAGACAATTGAAGGAAAACCTCAAGCTAACAAAATCAACTACAGACAAGAAAACACAGGATATAGATAACTTCACAACAAAATTTACAAGAAACCACGCATAAAAACACAGTAATATCACCAATTCCACAATAAACATAACTAACACTCATTAGTCACTGTTATCTATCAGCATCAATAGACTTAACTCTCCAATAAAAAGACACAGACTAATATAATGTTTGCAGAATCAGGATCCAATGTTCTGCTGCATCCAGGAAACACACCTCTACAACAAAGACAGACAGTTCCTTAGAGTAAAAGGCTGTAAAAATGTTTTTCAAGCAAAGGAACACAGAAAACAAGCTAGAGTAGCAATCAAATTATGTAATAAAATAGGTTTTTAACAAAAAATAATCAAACAAAAATAATCAAAAATAAGGAGGGACACTTCATTTTCATCAAAGGAAAAATCCACCAGGAAGACATAACAGTCCTGAACATATATTCCCCAAATAGAAGAGCATCTGTATTTGTAAATGAAACTTTATTAAAGTTCAGTTCATACATCACTTACAACACCTTAATAGTGGGGGACTTCAACACTCCACTCTCACCAAGGGACAGATCATTTAGACAGAAGCTAAGTAGGGAAATAATGACACAGAGTTCTTACTAAACCCTTTACCCAAATTCAAAAGAGTATACCTTCTTCTCAGCACCCCACCATGGCCTAAAACTAGACCTAAATAACAACAGAAATAACAACAACCTGCACATGCCTGGGACCTAAACAATTCTCTATGCAATGACAGTTAGATACCGGAAGGGGGAAAAAAAAGAGAAATTATAGACTTCCTAAAATTCAATGAAAATGAAGACATAACTTACCCATACTTATGGGACACAATTAACGTAGTGCTAAGAGGAAAGTTCATAGCATTAAGTGCCTCCAGAAAGAAGTTTGAGACATCTCATACAAGCAACATAAGAGCACACCTGAAAGCCCCAGAAAAGAACAGACACGCCGAAGAGGAACAGACTATAACAAGTAATCAAAATCAGGGCAAAAAGCAATACATTAGAAACAAATAACAAAATTCAAAGAATCAATGAAACCAAGAGTTGGTTCTTTGAGAAAATCAACAAGATAGGCAAAACCTTAACCAAACTAACTAAAAGGCAGAGAAAAAAATCTATCCAAATCAGCAAAATCAGAAATGAAAAGGGGTCATAACAGCAAACACTGAAAATTCAAAGAACATTAAGTCTTACTTCAAAAATATATATGATGTAAAATTTGAAAATCTAAATGAAATGAACAATATTCTTGATCAATTCCACTTACCAAAGCTAAATCAAGATCAGGTAAATAATTTAAACAGTCTTATATACCCCAAGGAAATAGAAAAGTTATCAAAAGCCTTCCTGCCAGAACAAAAACAAAAATAAAACAAAACAAAATTAAAAAAGCCCAGCTCAGAAGTCAAAGAAGTGCTGATACGGAAACTCTTCAAAGTATTCCACAAAATAGAAACAGAAGAAATATTACCAAACTCATTCTATGAGTTACCTTAACACCTAAACAATACAAACACCCAATAAAAAAGGAGAACTTCAGACCTGTCTCTGTCATGAACATTGATGCAAAAAGACTCTATACAATACCAAGAACACGAAAGAGATATCATTCACCTCAACCAGGTTGACTTCATCCCCGGCATGCAAGAGAGGTTTGATATATGGAAATCTCCCAATGTAATCCACCATATAAACAAAATGAAGGAGAAAAAACACATGATCATCTCTTTAGATGCTGAAAAAGCATTTGACAAAATCCAACACCCATTCATGTTTAAAGTCTTGGGGAGATCAGGAATACAAGGCACATACCTAAATACAGTAAAGACAATATAGAGCAAGCCTATATCCAACATTAAACTAAATGGAGAGAAACTTAAATCAATCTCACTGAAATCAGGGACAAGGCAAGGCTGACCACTCTCTTTCTATCTCTTAAACATAGTACTTGAAGTCCTAGTTGGAGCACTAGACAACGAAAAGTGTTCAAGGGAATTCAAAAGGAGGAAGTCAATGTAACACTATTTGCAGATGATAGGATAGTATACATGAGTGTCCCCAAAATTTCTAACAGGGAACACCTTTAGCTGATTAATGCTTTCAGCAAGTGGCTGGATACAAAATTACCTAAATAAAAATCAGTAGCCCTCCTGATACAAAATAAAAATTGGCTGAGAAAGATATAAGGAAAATAACACCTTTTACAATAGCCACAAAAAGCATAAAGTACTTTGGTGTGACTCTAAACTAGCAAGTGAAAGATCTGTATGAAAAAAAAAAAAAACTTCAGGTCTCTGAAGAAAGAAATTGAAGAAAATATCAGAAGTTGGAAAAATCTCCTGTGCTCATGGATTTGATAAGATTAACATAGTGAAAATATTTATTCTACCAAAAGCAATCTAGAGATTCAATCACTTCCCAACAACTTACAAACACAATTCTTTACAGACCTTGAAAGAAAATTCACAATTTCAAATGGAAAAAAAACCAGAATTGCTAAATCAGTACTCTACAATAACAGATCTTCTAAAGGTATCTCCATCCCTGATGTCAAGTTGTACTATAGAGAAACAGTAATAAAAACTGCATGGTGCTGGCATAGAAATAGAGGGTGTATCAGTGGAATTGAATAGAAGACCCAGAAATGAACCCACACACTTATGGACATTTGATTTTTGACAAAGAAACCAAAACAATAAAATGTCTACATGTGGAAAAGTCTACATAGATCCATAGTTATCACCCTTCACAAAACTAAAGTTTAAGTGGATCAAACACCTCAATATTAAACCAGACACCCTAAAAGTGTTAGAAGAAAAACTGTGGAAGAGCCTAGAAGTCATTGGCACAGGGGATAGTTTCCTGAACAAAATACCAAAAACACAGGCTCCAATATCAGCAATCAATAAATGTGACGTCGTGAAACTGAAAAGCTTCTGTAAAGCAAAGGATACTGTCAACAGAACAAAATGATAAGCTATGCACTGGGAAAGGCTCTTCACCAACCCTATATCTGACAGAGGGCTAATATCCAGATTATATAAATAGCATATGAAGTTATTATTAAACACCAACAAAGCAAGTTAATCCAATTAAAAATGGGATGAAGAGCTAAACAGAGAATTCTCAATAGAGGAATATCGAATGATAGATAAACTCTTAACTAGATGTTCAACATCCTTAGTCATCAGGGACATGCAAATCAAAACAACCCTTTACACCTATCAGAATGGCTGTGATTAAAAACTCAGGTGACAACACATGCTGGAGTGTTTATGTAGAAAGGGAACACTTCTCCACTGCTGGTTGGAATGTAAATTTGTACAACCACTTTGGAAATCAATCTGGGGTTTTCTCAGAAAATTAGCAGTATTTGGATCTTGCTACATCAAGATCCAGATATACCACTCTTAGGCATATATCTGAAACATGCTCAATGACACAATCACAACATTAGCTCAAACATTTTCCTGGTAGCTCTATTCATAATAGCCAGAATCTGGGAAAGACTCAGAGGTTCCTCAATGGTTGAATGGATACAGATACTTCAGAACGTTTATACAATGAAATACTACACAGGTAATAAAAACAAGGTAATCATGAAATTTGCAGGCAAATGGTGGGAACTAGAGAAGATCATCTTGAGTGAGGTAACCCAGAAACATAAAGACATACATGGTATATACTCAGTCGTATGTGATTATTAGATATATAGAATAAACATAGTAAAATCAATATTCCTAAGGAAGCTAACCAACAAGGAAGACCATAGGAAAGATGCTCAATCATCATTCAAAAAGGGAAACGTGATGTATATCAGAAGCAGTAGAAGACAGGGAACAGGAAAGAAACCTACCATAGAGGGCACCTGAAAAACTCTACTGATCTATTTATTGAAGCAGAGGCAGAGACTCTTAGCCAAACATTGGGAAGAGGGCATGGAGTTTTATGAAAGAAGGGAGAGATATAAAGAACTGGAGGGGACAGGAAATCCAAAAGGAGACCAACAGAGCCAAAAAAGGAACCTGGTTGGCCCTGAAAGTATGATACCCCAACCAAGGACCATGCATATAGAGGACCTAAAACCCCTGCTCAGATGTAGACCGTATACTCCTTCTCTAAGTGAGTTTCTTAGTAAGGGGAGTATTAAGGCTTATAAGACTCAGGAAGCAAATGTCCTTGTTGTGTACTTGAGCATCTTTTGGATATATGCCTAAGAGTGGTATAGCTGGGTCTTGAGGAATCACTATTCCTAATTGTCTACGAAAGCACCAGATTGATTACCAGAGTGGTTGTGCAAGTTTGCATTCCCACCAGCAATGAAGGAGGGCTCCCCTTTCTCCACAACCTCTCCAGCATGTGTTGTCATAACAAGGACATTTGCTCAACCATCTTCATAGCAGCTTTATTTGTAATAGCCAGAACCTGGAAACAACCCAGATGTCCCTCAGTCGAGGAATGGATACAGAAATTATGGTACTTTTACACAATGGAATACTACTTAGAAATTAAAAATGAGGAAATCATGAAATTCGCAGGCAAATGGTGGGACCTGGAAATGATCATCCTGAGTGAGGTATCCCAGTAGCAGAAAGACACACATGGTATGTACTCACTTTTATAGACCTATACAATAGGATAAACATACTGAAATCTATACAACTAAAAATGATAAACAAGAAAGAGGACCGGAAACAATCAGGCTGAGTGAGGAATCCCAAAAGCAGAAAGAAATACTTGGTATATACTCACTTGTATAGACCTATAGGATAGAATGGACATGCTGAAATCTATACACCTAGATAAGCAAGAAGGAGAACCCAGGATGGGATGATCAATCATCAGTTAGATGGACAAATGGGATGGACATTGAATGTAGGAGAAAACAAGCAACAGGATAGGATCCTACCACAGAGGGCCTCTGAAAGACTCTAACTAGCAATGTATCAATGCAGATAATAAGACTCTCAACGAAGCCTTAGGCAGAGTGCAGGAAATCATATGAAAAAAGGGGGAGTTAGTGAGACTTGGCGAGGACAAGAACTCCACAAAGACCAAACACATCAGGGCACAGAGGTCTTCTATGAGACTGTTTCTCCAACCAAGGACCATGTATGGTTATAACATAGAACTCCTGCTTGGATGTGGCCCATGGTAGCTCAGTATCCAACTGGCTACCCTAGTAAGGGGAACAGGGACTATTTCTGTCATGAACTTAATGGCTGGCTTGTAGACCATCCCCCACACCTCCCTCCAAGGGCAGAGCAGCCTAGCCAGATCCCAGAAGAGGACATTGCAGCCAGCCCTGAAGAGACATGATAAGCTAGGGTCAGATGAAGGGGAGTCCCCTATCAGTGGAGTTGGAGGGGGGCAGGGAGAAGATAAGGGAGGGATGGGGAAGGTGGGAGGGAATCAGGGAGGGGGCTACGGCTGGGATACAAAATATGTAACCTGTGATTAATACAAAAATAAAAAGACTCAGGAAGCAAACAAAACTAATGCATTTCCTAAAGAAATCAAGATTGGAAAAGCACCTTCCAAAAATTACATAATTAGGAAAAATTGCTTAGGAGAATAGGTTTTACGATCAACATATCTGCCTGTAAATTGTAGAGGGAGCTTAATATTTACAGCTTCCTTGAATTATTACCAGTCCTGTGGTATACTTCTCAGTAACAAGGCTGACTTTGAATCACTTATTATTTGATAAGTAGCTCCTCAACCACACTCCTATAAGTCAACCCAATAATTAAATGGTTCTTTAAGCCAGATTTGGCAATCATTTTCGGTTCTTTGAGGATCATCCACCTATCTGAGATAAGCAATTGTTTGCATATCTTGAGCAGCACACAACACAGCTAATTCCCAAATATGGTCTGCAGAACCAACAATAAATTGGGTAAAAATGACTACATGGTTCCCTGAAATGGGTGCACCATCCAACTGATGGTGAGCACCATAAGTGGGTCAAGTCATCCTAGACCATCTAGACATTTCTAACTTTCTCTACTTAGTATGGGATGATAGGGATGATATATTTTGCATGTTAAGGTCTTTGCTATGTCTTTGTGTTGAGAAAAATTGGTTTTGTTGTTGTTGTTCTTTGTTTTGTTTTGTTTTCAAGACAAGGTTTCTCTGTGTAACCTTGGCTGTCCTGGACTCATTTTGTAGAACAGATTGGTCTCAACTCACAGAGGATCCTCCTGACTTTTCCTCCTCCAGTATTGGGATAACAAGTATAGGCCACCAGTCTCAGCTTAAAATGGAGTTATTCTTAAGGAGGTTATCCATCCCTGGTTTAATTTAATACCTCTATGGCTTCTGGAATTGTCTTTTCCCACCCTTACAGAATACTTTATTTCAAACTCTTGAGCTTTTTCTACTGTTCTTCCTGGTTCTTTTTCAGATCTCTAACATTCTTTACTTTCCATGTAATGAAACTTTTAACAGGAGGTATGGGCCAGCCTTAAGAAAAGAATAACCACCATCCCATTCAAAAAAGTACTAGTTGATACCAGGAGTCTGTAACTAAGAAGATACTAAATATACACATCAATATGGTCTAATACAGCATGAAAAGATCCCATGACTTGTATGAATTTTTCATTAAAAGAATAATATTAGATATAGCAATATGAATGGCAGGCCTTGTCATATGAATCTCTCTATAATCTGTAATCATTTTTCATGAGCCATCCACATTCCTTATTCTAGGATGCTGCTATGGGGCATCTTTCATATGCCTATGTCCAATCATGATGGGCTCACTGGGGTCTGCTCAAGCTGCTTGGCTTGGCACAGAGCCTACAGGCAATGAGTTAATTATCTCACCTACTGTGGCTGTCACTATGATGAAATCTTGGGTCTGACAGAGTGTAGGACTCTGCAGTGACAGAAACTGGAACTTCTTTCTTGAACAGAATTGCTAAGAGTTTCACATGTTGAATGAACAATCTCAGTATACCTTTCTGAATTAGAAAAATGAACATAATGTACACAACTGTATGTGGGACAAGATTAATCTTTTAAATTTGTACTGTCCTATCATTGCAACATTTATGAACTATTACTAAAATATAAGTTCTTACTGAAGTTTAATAGCACAGAATTTTTTCTTTCTGTAATTTTTCCCTAATTCCAGCTCAACAAAAAGCATGCATATTAGCTTTCTAGTGATGCAGAAAAGCCCTGCTGCATAGCTTTCAAGTTTCTTTCTTCCTTTCTTTCTCTTTCTTTCTTTCTTTCTTTCTTTCTTTCTTTCTTTCTTTCTTTCTTTCTTATTGCTTTAACACACTACTGAGCTAAATTACATGTAAGATTAAGTCACTCAAATTTACCAAATTTTCTCCTTCTTCTAATAATGATCATGCCCTATCATTTGGATCAAGAAAGCCACTAAAGCACATAGCCACCCCTAGGATTCTTCTCAATTTAATTCTTTCTTAACTGTCTTGCTTATACATCCACATCAGTCTCAGTGATGTGAGCATTAAATACTGCCTCACTCATGCCCATTTCTCTAAGTAATATCTATCTCAATATCTGAATATTCCAATAGTCAGCAAATGATAACAAAATGTTCCTATATTAGCCAGTCTATCAGGAACTTGTTCCCCTTGCATTGCCTTTTATTACTAAGCCTTTGTTTTAAAGAGGAATGAGTAGTTACACTTATTTTCTTTCCTGAGATTGATTCAGTCTGCTTCTATGTCCCGGGCTATGAGAGACTTTTTTTTCACTATCTAAAACTGTTTTCCAGTTTAAGCAGTTCAGATGTGAAACACTCTCTGTATATGGTTTTCCTGTAGTGAGCCATTACTAAAGAACCTCTCTTTTCAGTATTAGGCTGTTTGTTTTACTATTATATAAGGTCATATGTGAGGGGAATTGTCCAACATTTATACCATGATCTTTATTTGCTATCCAACTCTTCCCATATGGTTTATGCTTTTGGATCTGAAGAAGAGCACTATACCACAGAAATAATTTGTGGACATCTTTTCCTTTTGTCCCCTCAGTTGTAAGAAGTGACAAAATTGCAACTCTCTATCATATTTTCTTTTATCTAATTTGCCTCCCAGGTGGATTTTTAAATAAGATTATTATTTATTTTTAAAATATACTTGATAATTTTGGACTTTTAAACTATATGGTTAATGCAATTCAATAAAATGTTACTGCAAACATAGAAATCTTATTTGTTTTTACTGCCTAATATATTAACTACAAACAACACATTGTTCTAGAGTAATTGAAATGTGACTACTTTCAACTGAGGAATTAAATTCATTTTAATTGATTTTAATTCATCTTAAGTCATCTGTGGAAGAATGAAAAGAAGGATTGTAAGAGCCAGAGGGGTCAAGGAAACCATAAGAAAAACCACCGAATAAACTAACTAGGACACATAGAGGCTCACAGAGATTGAACCAATATTCAAGTAGGCTCTATGGGTCTGCATATGTGTTATGGTTGTATAGCTTGGTGTTCTCGTGGTATTCTTAACACTGGGATCAGGGGATGTATCTGATTCTTTTGCCCACTTTGGGGAACTTATTTTCTGCTATCAGGTTGCCTTATCCAGCTTTTATATAAAGGGATGTGCCTGCTCTTATTGTAACTTGTTATGTCATGTTTGGTTAATACCACTGGGAAGCCTTTTCCTTTCTGAAGGAAAACATAGGAGGAGTTTATCTGTGGCAGAGAAGAGACAGGGTTAGGGAGAAGGACTAAGAAAGGAGGGGGGAGAAAAACTGCAATAAGGATGTAATATATAAGAGAATACATTTTTCAAGAGATGACATATGCTGAAGAGGCTGTGGAGAATGGCTCCTCCATTGCTGGTGGGAACGTAAATGTGTACTACCATTTTGGAAATCAATCTGATGCTTTCTCAGAAAATTAGGAATAGGGCTATCTCAAGATTCAGCTATACCACTCCTGGGTATATATCTGAAAGATGCTCAACCATACAACAAATAAATTTGGTCAACTATATTCATAGCAGCTTTGTTCATAACATCCAGAATCTGGATAAAACCAAAAGATCATCCTGAGAGAGATAACCCAGAAGCAGAAAGACACTCATGGTACACGCACAATTATAAGTGGATGTTATACATATAATATAGGATAAACATACTAATATCTATAGTCCTAAAGAAGCTAAAAAACAAGGAGGACCATAGAGAAGAGGCTTAACCCTCATTCAAAAGGGCAAACACGGTGGACATCGGAAGCAGGAGAAGATAGGGAACAAGACATGAGCAATCTACAGGGAGCCTCTGAAATACTCTACCAGTCAGGGAATTGAAGCAGATGCTGAGACTCATAGCCAAACTTTGGGCAAAGTACAGGGAATCTTATAGAAGAATGGAGAGATAGAAAGACCTGGAGGGGACAGGAGCTTCACAAGAAACCAACAGCCAAAAATCTGGGTTCATGGTGTTACGCAGAGACTGATAAATCATCCAAGGATCATGCATGAAGAGGACCTGGATCGCCTGCTCAGATGTAGCTCATGGGCAGCTCAGTCTCCATGTGGGTTCTATAGTAAGGGAAGCAGGAGCTGTCTATGACATAGACTCAGTGGCTGGCTCTTTGATCACCTCCCCCTGGTGAGGTGGCTTAACTAGGCTACAGAGAAAGAGGATCTGGACAGTCCTGATGAGACCTGAGAGGCTAGGGTCAGGTAGTAGGGCTGGATGCCCTCCCTTATCAGTTGACAAGGGAAGGGACATAATGGGGGAAGGAAGAAGGAGGGTGGTCTGGGAGGAGATAAGGGATGGGGTTACAGCAAGGACACAAAGTGAATAAATTAAAATTGTAATAAATAATAAAAATTAAGAAAAAATGAAAAGGTAAGTAGATTCTATTAGTTAATAAACAGAAACTTTTATGAAGCAAGCCACGGTGACACTCCCTAATATAAGATATGTTTGTCATAAAGAAGTACTTATGAACATGTAATTCTGTATACTAGATGTTAGAAATTGTTCTGTGTTCATGTGTTCTGTATACTTAGAACATGTAATTCTGTATACTAGATGTTAGAAGTTGTGATTATGTAGTTTTGAAAAATAATGACTTTAATTCAGACATTCTGTTAAACAATAAGCAACATTTATTTAAATAGAATCTGTTAAATTTCTGACAAAAGTATTCTATGATTGTAATGAAGACTTAATGGCTTTCTTCTAATAGTTTCTATATCCCTCAAGTATTATTATAATAAAAATTCCCAATATGTATGCTTGTCCAAGGCCCACACAATTTAACAGGTTGAACTTTGAGACTGTGCTTCACAATTAACCTCTTTTGAAGCAGTTTTTTTCTTTCTTTTCTTTCTTTCTTCCTTCCTTTCTTTTCTTCTTATAAAAAAGAGTTTATTTGGGCTCACATCTTCAAACCACAAGCAGAAAGCAGAGAAAGTGAACTGTAAGTGGCAGAAAGATGTTAGCTTTTAGAGCCTACCTTAGTGATGTACTTCTTTCAGCAAGGCTTTATTACATCAACACCCCCAATATACCAATAGGAAAGCAAGTATGTAAATCCCTGAGATTGTGAGAGACATCTGCCATGCCATCCACCACAGCAACACACTTAAGTTGACCTTACATGTGACTACAAAGGGAAAATTCCAAGATGTAAGTGTGATTATGGCACTTGGAACACTGGGAAAGCATGAATAACTGAACGCATCTACCAAATCAATGTTTGGGTCTGACTGCCTCATCAACATGTAAAACCATTAAGACAGGAAACAAATCATATTCATCCCATCGATACTACGCGGCATTGAAAATATCTTTCATAAATATTTATTGAATAAATCAGTGTTAGGTATTCAGAGCCATAGACTCTCAAAAAATGATGATTAAGAAAAAAAGCAGGCTTTCTCAGGGAGAGGCACAGAACCAAAATATCTGGCCATTGGGGTCTTTTCTAAGACTAATACTCCAACCAAGGACCATGTATGGAGATAATCTAGAACCCCTACACAGTTGTTGCCATGGTAGCTCAGTGTCCAAGTGGGTTCGCTAGTAATGGCAACCGGGATTGTCTCTGACATGAACTCAGCTGCTGGCTCTTTGATCACCTCCCCCTGAAAGGGGAGCATCCTCACCAGGCCTCAGAAGAAGGCAATGCAGCCAATCCTGATAAGACCTAATAGGCTTGGGTCAGAGAGAAGTGGAGGAGGATCTCCCCTCTCAGTGGACTTGGGGAGGGCCATGGGAGGAGATGAGGGAAGGAGGATAGGATTGGGAGGGGACAAGGAAGGGGGCTACAGCTGGGATACAAAGTGAATAAAATGTAATAAATAAATAAGTTTAAGAAAAGAAAGTACCAAAAACAGACAAAAATGACACACAGAAAAACTGTAGGTTTTCTTTCACATCTTCTCCATGTGCTTCAGAAAAGTTGAGCTATTTATCTCAGATAAATATATTTTATATATAAGTTTATATTACAACCTTCTGCTACACCCAGGGCTTTTGAAATAATCTTGCACTTTCAGTGATATTCGAGGAAATCATACTACAAGGTAGCACCTAAAGAACACTGTTATGCTCTAGGTTGGCCCTGGCTGTTCTTCTAAAGTTCTTTGCTTAGTTCCCAGCAACCACATAATGGCTCATAATCATCTATTATGAGTTCTGGTGCCATCTTTTGGGTTGTGGGCATACATGCAGACAAAATGCTGTGAAAATAATAAATAAATAAATAAATAAATAAAT
>CM053742.1:70024980-70061397 GCA_028658305.1 Pachyuromys duprasi
GGTTCCTCTTTCTCCACAGCCTCTCCAACACGCATTGTCACTAGAGTTTTTGATCTTAGGTATTCTGGAGGGTGTAAGGTGAAATCTCAGAGTCGTTTTGATTTGCAATATTTTAAAATAAACATGAAAGTCCAAAACTCATATTCTGACAATTGAGTATTATATGACTGGTAACATATCATAAATTTTTGTTTTTTTTTTTTTAAAGAGAATTTCTTAACTTTATGTGAAGGTTGTCTCTTGTCTCTTCCTTCTTTCCTTCCTTCCTTCCTTCTTTCTTTCTTTCTTTTTTTCTTTCTTTTCTTCCTTCCATCCTTCCTTCCTCCCTTTCTTTTCTTTTATGCTTTTAGTTCTTTGACACAAGGTTTCTCTGTTTAATGCCCCGACCCTCCTGGAACTCACTGTGTAGATCAGGTTTGTCTCATGCTCTGAGATCCACCTGCCCCTGCCTCCTATTGCTGGGATTAAAGACATATGTCACCCCTGCTATGTTACAAAGGTGGTGTGAGATTCCAAGTGGATGCTGGGCACTGAATACCCAGGTCCTCTGCAACTCTGCAAGGAATGGAAGTCATTTAAACCACTAGACCAGCTCTTCTGAGGCCTATTCCATTTTTGAAATAATGACTTCAGGCAGTTTGTTCGTAAAAGGACTGTTATTCTCACTGAAAATATTCAAACAAGTAGCACACTTCCACTTGACCACTGAAATATATGAGACTGTATAAAAGATCAATTTTCAAGTTGAAGTCCATCAACTGTAATGCATTTCCTGATATCATATCACTTTTCCTCCAAGCTTGATATCATCTATCTCTCCTCTGAATACCTCTGATATTTGGTTACCCAAATTTATCATCCATTGTCTTCTTAATACAAGTTGTTAGTACTTACTTACCTCATATTTATGTTGAATGATCTTGTAAGAGAGTATATATTATCCCTTTCCCTTATTGTCTAATATGTATGAATAGTAAAGTATTTCTTCAATACATGAAGAGAAGAAAGAATTAACGGGTTTGAATGATTGACTCTTATCCTTCTATCATATATACTTTTATGTCATCTACTCACCCAAATTTGAAACATAAGAACATCATAATTACTTCATAAGTGCATCATCAACTGAGCCATTTTCCCAGCTATTCTTTATTACGTAATAAATGCTTTGTTCATATCATCTCTAGTTAACCAATGGGTAAGTGAGGAAGAAAGTTATTGTGACTTTCATTTTACAATTGAAGAAACACATTCAGGAGAGAAAATTATCATATTTCAGGTCATTCGATCAATCAGTAGCAAACTAGAATTAGGACCAAAGCCTGCCTGAGTTTAAATACTGTACAATAAAGAATTTTCACTAAAACTTCAAACAGATGTATATTGTTGCATCACCCCAAGACACAAATAAAAATATGAAAAACTCCTCCTTGTGATTAGTTTGACTGCACATTCTATATACAATGCACTTAACTTCAAGACACAAGACACAAGTCTTGAATAAAAGAGAATTTTGGCAGTAGAAAGAAAACAAAGGCAAACAATAACAAAATTGGGCAGGCCTAGTCAGCAACCAGTCTAAAAACACAGCATAATATAGGATTCAATGATCTATGTCCTTTTACTAAAGATTTAGTGGTACTGCTAATATTTATCAAAGCTTGTATTAATAAATACTTTTATCTTCTTCAAAATCACGACCCCTACCTTTATAACAGAAGCACCAGCTCTGGAGCAAGGACTGTGAATCTGAGCTGCAGCCGCCATGTTGGCAATAGTATTGAGATGGTTCATCTGATTCATTGCCATGGCAACTGATGCATGAGGTAAGCTGACTGGAAGTAGGGGATGAGGCATCATCATAAATGGCAGATCCAGACCTAAAAGAAACAGTGCACATTAAATTTTTTACATAATGGCACAAGGAAGATTTTCTAAAAATCTTTGTTCATTATTACTATTATTTTAAAATTGTTTTATGATACAACAGTAAACACTGGGGCCAGAAGTACTAGCGATAGTAGCTTGAGAGGTACACATAGTTTCTGGTATTTAACTTTCCTTAACAGATTCAAAAGGTGAGTTAGTAAGAAAAAAAAAAACAGATTTCCTAAGATTCACATTATTAAACATATTCCTTCAACCGAAGTAATGCTTATAACTCTAATTTTAAATTTTGTGATAGAGTAAGTATTATGCTAAAATAATAGCATAAAGTACATTCTAATAGCAAATGTTAATATTGTTTATTATTACCAGGAATCCAATGCTTTCTGATACCAGTTGAAATAATTTTCATGTGCTTTTGATATCTGAAAGAATAACTCTCAAATATTACCTATACTACATATTGTGGTGAGATATTTCATTAGGTAAAATTTTGCAAACTGAAATAGTTGTCTCCTTATTGATTTTCAAGTTGTCAGAGTTCAGAAGTATCTTTAAGCAGATGTAAAATAAAGTTGGACTAACCAGGTGAATTTTAGCATTTTATAAAGGATTTTAATTAATTTTTTCTTCTACAGTACTTTCCTATTTTGGAAAGAGCTCAAAAACCAGTATCCCTTAACAGATGTTCCAAAATAGTACTACCTATTTTTACAATTTGCAATTGGCTATGGAAATATTATTATGGATAGCACTCATATTGATCCTACTTACTACGATTTTTTTCTTCACATGTATTAACAAAAATGGAACAAGGAATACTTTCAGAAGACACTGATGTCTAATTTATCAAAACAGTAGTAGTAGCAATATCATCAACAAATTATTTAGAATATAGTTTCTTCCACTCTGTGAATATGTGTGTTTCCTATAAAATTTTAAAATAAACTACAGCTTAACAAGAAGACAAAGGAAAAAGTGGTGTTATTTGAAGTCTGCCTTCTGAATTCAAATGTGATGGTTTATTTAAAATTGTCAGAAAGTAGGCTGGGAGCACAAAGAATATAAAACACAATTTTAATTTGTAGGTTCTTACAACATATAAGTGACCATTGGAATTTTAAAACCTTTCTAAATAGCTGGATCTTGAGGTAGCACTATTCTGAATAGTCTGAGAAAGCATCAGATTGATTTTCAAAGTGGTTGTAAAAATTTACATTCCTTGATTTGAGTATTGCCACCAACTCTTCTTTGAACTCTGGTAGAATTATGAGCTAAAATGCTTTGGCCATGGGCTTATTTGGTTGGGAAACATTCAATAAGTGTTTATATTTCATTAGGGGTTACTTGTTTGTTTAAATTTCATATCTAGTCTGAATCCAATATAGATAGCGGTTAGGTATTCAGGATATTATACATTAGTTTCAGAATTTCCAATTTTATGGATTACAAATTTTCAAAGTATTTCCTGATGATTCTCTGAATTTCTTTGGTCTGTTGTGTTGTCCCCATTTTCATCTTAAATTGGTTAATTTTAGTCTTCTCTCTATATATTTTAGGTAATTTGAATAAAGGCTTGTTAATATTTTTTAAAGAGTTTACATTCTCACCAGCTATGGAGGAAGGTTCCTCTTTCTCCACATCGTCTCTAGCATGTGTTCTCACTCAAGTTTTGATCTTAGCTATTCTGATGGGTGTAAGGTGAAATTTCAGAGTCATTTTGATTTGTATCTCCCTGATGACTCTGAAATTTCACCTTACACCCATCAGAATAGCTAAGATCAAAACTTGATCATATCTTTAAGTGTTCCTCTGCCATTCGATGTTCTCAGTGAGAATTCACTGTTTAGTTCCGGACCCCATTTTTAATTGGGTTACTTGATTTGTTACTATTTTAATTAAGTTTTTTATATAATCTGGATCTTAGCCCTCTGTCACATATAGGATTGGTGAAGATCCTTTCCCAGTCTGTAGGCTGTTGTTTTGTTCTGAACACAGTGTCCTTTGCTTTACAGAAGATTTTCAGCCTCATGAGGTCCCATTAATTTATTGTTGATCTTAGAGCCTGTGTTGTTGGTGTTCTGTTCATGAAGTTGTCTCCTGTGCCCATGAGTTTAAGGCTCTTCCCCACTTTTTTTTCTAACACACTTAGTGTGTCTGTTTTTATGTTGAGGTCTTTGATCCACTTGGACTTTAGTTTTGTGCAGGGTGACAAGTATGGCTCTATTTGCATTTTTCTACATGAAGGCATCCAGTTAGACCAACACCATTTGTTGAAGATGATATATTTTTTCCATTGTATGATTTTGTCATCTTAGTCAAAAATCAGGTGCACATAATTGTGTGGGTTTATTTCTGGGTCTTATATTTGATTCCACTGATCCACCATTCTGTTTCTTTGCCATTACTATGCAGTTTTTAATACTGTTGATCCATAGTACAGCTTGAGGTCAGGGATGGAGATACCTCCAGAAGATCTTTTATTGTAGAGGATTGTTTTAGAGTTTCTGAGCTTTTTATTCCATATGAAGTTGAGAATTATTCTTTCAAGTTCTGTAAAGAATTGTGTTGGTAATGTGATGGGAATTGCATTGAATCTGTAGATTGCTTTTAGCAGAATAGCCAAAAGATGGCCATTTTAACTAGGTTAATCCTGCCAAGCCATGAGCATGGGAGATCTTTCCATCTTCTGATATCAACTTCTATTTCGTTCTTCAAAGACTGAATTTTTTTTTTTTTTGTAGAAGTCTTTGTCTTGCTTGTTTAGAGTTACATGAAAGTATGTTAAATCCATCGTGGCTATTGTTAAGAATGTTGTTTCTCTAATTTATTTCTCAGCTCTTTTGTATTTTGTATACAGGTGTGCTACTGATTTTTTGATGTTTATTTTGTATCCAGCCACTTGACTGAAGGTGTTTATCAGCTCTAGGGTTTCCCTGGTAGAATTTTTGGGGTCACTCATGTATATTATCATATCATCTGCAAATACTGATACTTTGACTTCTTCCTTTGCTAAGTGAATACCCTTGATCTCCTTTAATTACCTAATTGCTCTAGCAAGGACTTCAGGTACTATGCTAAGTGGGCAGCCTTGCCTTGTTCCTGATATCAGTGGGATTGACTTAAGTTTCTCTCCATTTATTTTGATGTTGGCTATAGGCTTGCAGTACATTGCCTTTACTATGTTTAGGTAAGTGGCTTGTATCCCTGATCTCTCCAGGACTTTAAACATAAATGAATGTTGAATTTTATCAAATGGTTTTCAGCATCTACGGAGGTTATCATGTGGTCTTTTTCTTGCTACCTCAAGATCTAGCTATACCACTCCTAGACATATACACAAATGATGCTCAAGTGTAAACAAAAGGACATTTGCAAGACCATGTTTGTAGCAAATTTATTTGTAATCACCAAAATGTGAAAACAATCCAGATGTCCCTCAGTTGAGGAATGGATACAGAAATTGTTGTACATTTACACAATGGAACACTACTCAACAATAATAACAAAGAAATCACGAAATTTGTAAGCAAATGGTGGCATCTAGAAATTAGTGAGTGAGGTATCCCAGAAGCAAAAATGTATACATGGTGTATACTCACTTACAAATGGATATTAGACATATAACATTGGATAATAATATTAAAATCTATACACCTGATGAAGCTAATCAAGAAGTATGTCCATGGGTAATTGAGATGGACTTCAGAAGAGAGAGAAAACAGGGAACAAGGCAGAACCTATCAGAGAGGGCCTCCGAAAGACTCTCCTGAACAGGGTATCAAAACATATGCTGAGATTCATAGCCAAACATTTTGCAATATGCGGGGCATCTTATGAAAGAAGGGGGATATAGAAAGACCTGGTTCGGACAGGAACTCCACGAGGAGAGCAACAGAACCGAAAAATCTGGGCACAGGGGTCTTTTCTGAGACTGATACTCAAAACAAGGACCATGCATGGAGATAACTTAGAACCCCTGCACAGAAGTAGCCCAAGGCAGCTCAGTGTCCAAGAGGGTTCCCCAATATTAGGTACAGATACTGTCTCTGACATGAACTCATGGGCTGGCACTTTGATCACCTCCACCTGAGGGCAGTGCAGCCTTACCAGTCCACAGAGGACGAAAATGAAGCCAGTCCTGATGAAACCTGATATACTAGGATAAGTTGGAAGGTGAGGCAGATCTCCTCTATCACTGAACTGGGAGAGGGGCATAGGAGAAGAAGAGGGAGGGTAGGATTGGGAGGGGATGGGAGAGGGGTCTACAGCCAGGATACAAAGTGAATAAACTATAGTTAATAAAAATAAAATATAAAATTATAAAAAACCTCGTAAATAATAAATACATTTGTCCCCATTGCAGACAGCCATGAAATGCACTCATGATAGCTGTTCAGGGGCTAAATGATTCCTAGAAATTTAAATTTTACATGACAATCAAGAAAGAGAATGTTTTTGTTTTCCTTATGACTATATACTGGATAAGACATATTAAATTTCCCAATCCATGTTGGGCTATAGCTTTCAACATTTAATACATTTTAGGAGCTATTTACCACAGCAATGTATTAGCTATAACAGATGTTTTCATGGGATTATTAAGTTATTGTCAGCACAAGGCTAACAACAATGACTTCAAAATGGCCTTCCCTGTTATATTGCATTTATTTTTATTTCTCAAATGAATAGTAAAAATAAGTATTAATTTTAATTGACAACTTGTTTATAATACATTTTTATGTAATCCACAACGTTCTGTAGGTAGTTATTATTTGAGATTTCTCTTTAAGGATTTAAATGTAAATTGATATATAATCACAATTATATTAATTATGAGTATAAAGTGACATTATAATGAAGTATTGGATGTGGTCAACAGCATTCACCTATTCATCTTTTCAAATACATATAATTCTGAAGAATATTATCCTAATTGAAATAAACTAGACACAAAGATCACATGATCTCTCATATATGTGGAAACTCTAGAAATTACTTGTCAGTCATACTAAATTATTTCCATGTTCATTTATTCATATACCACCTTAATAGTACATTTTAATCTATGATGATGGAATATTAAGTACCACAATAATTAAGTAGAATTCCACTATATAAGTAGCTGCTTACATGCAATAGACAGTGTTTTCTGAATGATGCATTTTAATAAGAGTTTGTTTCTTTAAATTTGTTAATGTGAATTTTATGACCCATAGTGAGTTTATCTTCATGCTGTCCTATGTGAATTTAAGAATTTGTATTCTTATGTTATTGGATAAAGTAATTTAAAATCTGTATTTAATTCAGTTGTTAAATTGTGCTGCTCAGTTCAATTATACCCTTCTAGATGTATCAATTACTTGTAGGTAGGTGACAAAGGATCCAAGAGTAGACTCATTTGTTTCCTTGAAGTTATCAGTTTTTCTTAAATAATTCAAGTTATTCAGTGCAAGAACAGGTAAGTTATGGGATTTTAAAAGAAATTGATAACTTGATTTTATTGCTCTGAATTTGGAAATACATACAGTTACTCTAGTTTTTTAAATTACTACTGCATGGTAGTTATTACTCCTTTCCTTGTGATTATTAAATATATCAATATTCATATTTAAAATACTTTCCTTTAGGATATATGTATGTTTTTTTCTTTTGTTACAATTTCTTAATATCTTTGTTGTTTGTAATATTTTATGGCTGCTGTTAGTTACTACATTTTGGTCAGTTTTCATATATATTTAGAACTCATCTAAATGAGGTTGGAAATATTCCTACAATAATATATGGACAGTAAAAGGACCATGTAAAAGAGTATTTTCAAATCTTCTCTCCTAGTGTAAGTTATTTCACTTACTTACAAGGGTTAATCATGAAATTGGCTTTGTTTATGAACAACCTATTATGTTACATTAAGAATAAGAAAAGTTTCCCTAAATTCTTTCTCAGTTTCTTTGTCTTTTGTATACAGGAGGGTTTCTGATTTTTTTTTTTTTTACTTAATTTTGTATCCAGCCACTTTGCTGAAGGGGTTGATCAGTTGAAGGATCTCTCTGTTAGAATATTTGGAGTCACTCATGTATTATATCATATCATCTGCTAATAGTGATACTTTGACTACATTCAATCTGATTTGTATCTCTCTGATTTGCTTTAGTTTTCTTATTGCTCTAGCTAGGAGTTGAAGTACTACGTTGAAGAGATAAAGAGAGAGTGGACATCCTTGATTTATCCCTGATTTAAGTTTCTCTCCATTTAGTTTGATGTTGACTATAAGCTTGTTTTATATTGACTTTACTGTGTTTAGGTAGGTGCTTTGTATCCCAGGTATGTCTAAGACATTAAACATGAACAAGTGCTGGGTTTTGTCAAATATTTTTTCGTCATCTGAAGAAATGATCATGCATTTATTTTCACTTTGTTTACACGATGATTTCATTGATAGATTTCTGTATATTCACCCACCCCTGCATACCTGAAATGAAGCCTATTTGGTCATGGTGGATGATATCTTTGATGTGTTCTTGTCTGCCATTTGCAAGTATTGTGCTGAGTATTTTTTGTGTCAACATTCATAAGAGAGATTGATCTAAAGTACACTTTCTTTGTAGGGTCTTTGTGCAGTGTATGTATCAAGGTGACTGTGGCCTCATAGGATGAGGTTGGTAATATTACTTCTATTTCTATTTTGTGGAATAGTTTAAAGAGTATTCGTATTAGCTCTTCTTTGAAGACCTGGTAGGATTCTGTGCTGAAACTGTCTGGCCCTGAGCCTTTTTTTTTTGGGGGGGGGGGCTTTTTGACGACTGCTTCTATTTCCTTAGGGTATATAGGGCTATTTCATTTATTTACCTGATCTTGATTAAGCTTTGGTAAATGGAATCTATCAATAAAATATTTATTTCATTTATATTTTCAAATTTTGTTGATTATCCAATTTTAAAATTGGAACTAATGAGTCTTTGAATTTCCTCAGTGTCTGTTACTATGTCCCTATTTTCATTTCTGATTTTGTTGATTTGTGCCCTCTGCCTTTTAGTTATTTTGGCTAAGTCTTTGTCTATCTTGTTGATTTTCTCAAAGAACCAACTCTTGGTTTCTCTGAGTCTCTGAATTATTCTTTTGTTTTCTAATTTATTGATTTCAGCCATGAGTTTTATTATTTACAAATGTCTATTCCTCTTGGGTGTGTCAACTTCTATTTATTCTAGTGTTTCCAGATGTACAATTAAGAGGCATATATGAAATGTCTTAACTTTTTTTTATGAAGGCACATAGTCCATGAACATTCCTTTAGAAACAACACCCTTCACAATAGCCACAAATAACATAAAGAAACTTGGTGTGACTTTAACCAAGCATGTGAAAGAAAGAAAGAAATTTAATAAGAAGTACAATTAACATAGTAAAAATGACCATTCTACCAAAAGCAATCTACAGATTCAATGCAATCCCCATCAAAACAGAATTTGAAGGAACAATGCTTTTTAAAATTCTATTATATTAATTACAGTTTATTCACTTTGTATAGCAGCTGCAGCCCCCTCTCTCATTCCCTCTGATTCACACCCTCCATCTCTCAACTCCTCCCATGCACCTCTTCAAGTCCACTGATAAAGGGGGTCCTCTTCCCATTCCATCTGACCCTAGCCTAACAGGTCTAATCAGGACTGGCTGCATTGTCTTCCTCTGTGGGGAGGTGATTAAAGAGTCAGCCCATGAGTTTATGTCAGAGACAGGCCCTGTTCCCCTTATTGGAAAACCCACTTTCATACTACATCTGAGCAGGGGTTCTAGGTTATATCCATGAATGGTCCTTGGTTGGAGTACCAGTCTCAGAAAAGACCCCTGTGCCCAGATTTCTTGGTCCTGTCCCCTCCAGGTCTTACTATCTCCCACTTCTTTCATAGGATTCCCTGCACTCAACCCAAAGTTTAGTTATGAGTCTCAGCATCTGCTTTGATACACTGCTGGGTAGAGTCTTTCAAGTAATCCAATTAAAAATGGTGTACAGAGCTAAACAGAATTCTCAACTGAAGAATAGCAAAGTGCAGAGAAATGCTTAAAGAAATGCTCAATATCCTTAGTCATCAGGGAAATGCAAATCAAAACTAAACTGCAATTTCAACTTACACCCATCCGAATGGCTAAGAAAAAAAAAAACTCAAGTGACAATACATGCTGGAGAGGATGTGTAGAAAGGGAAACCCTCCTCCATTGCTGGTGGGAATGTAAAATTACACAACCACTTTGGAAAGAATAATTCTTAGTTTCATATGGATAAACAAAACAACACAGAACTGCTAAAATAATCCTGTACAATAGAAGATCTGGAGGTATCTCTATCTATGACCTCACACGGTACTATACAGTAACAGTAATAAAAAACTGCATGGTATTGGCATAAATACAGATTGGTGCATCAATGGAATCAAATAGAAGATCCACAGATAAACGATAAACTCTCTCTCTCTCTCACATACACACACACACATACACACACACACACACACACACACACACACACCTGGATACTTGGTTTTTGACAAAAAAAAACAAAATCATATAACAGAAAAAAAGCATCTTCAAAGAATGATATTGGTCTAACTGGATGTCTAAATCTTGAAAAATACAAATAGATCCATACTTATCACCCTGCATTGAAGTCAAATACACATGGGTCAAATACCTCAACATAAAACTAGACATTCTAAATCTATTAGAAGAAAATGTGAGAAAGAGCCTTGAACGTCCTGAACAGAACAACAACAACAACACAGGCTCTAAGATTATCAATCAATAAATTGGACCTCATAAAATTGAAAATCTTCTGTAAAGCCAAGAACAAAATTACAGCCTACAGATTGGTAAAAGATCTTCACCAACCTTCTATTTGACAGAGGGTTAATATCCAGAATATATAAAGAACTCAGGATGTTAAACACCAACAAACCAAGTAATTCAATTAACAAGTGGTTTACAGACACTCACTGTCCTTAGTCATCAGGAGAATGCCAATCAAAACAGATGCTGTGGTTCCAGCTTTTACTCATTACAATGACTAAGATCAACAACTCAAGTGACAACACATGCTGGAGAGGAGGTGGAGAAAGGGGAACCCTTCTCCATTGCTGGTGGGAATGTAATCTTGTACAATCACTTTGGAAATCTGGCACTTTCTCTAACAATTAGGAATAGCACTTTCTCAAGTTCCAGCTATACCATTCCAAGGCATATATTCAAAATATGCTCAAGTACACAAGGACATTTGCTCAACCATGTTTGTAGCAGCTTTATCCGTAATAGCCAGAATCTGGAAACAAACCAGATATCCCTCAACTGAGGAATCAATACAGTAATTGTGGTACATTAACACAATGGAATACTACTCAGCAATTAAAAACAAGGAAATCATGACATTTGCAGGCAAATGGTGGGAACTAGAAAAGATCATACTGAATGAGGTGTCCCAGAAACAGAAAGACACACATGGTATATTTTCACTTATAAGTGGATATTAGACCTGTAATATAGGACAAACAAACTAAAATCTGTACATCTAAGAAAGCTGGGCAAGAAGAAGGACCCTGGGTAAGATGATCAATCCACACTCAGATAGGCAAATAGGACAGATATTGGAAGAGTTCGAAAACATAGAATAAGACAGTAGCCTACCACAGAGGTCCTCTGAAAGACTCTTCACAGCAGGGTATCAAAGCAGATGCTGAGACTCATAACCAAATTTTGGGCAGAGTGCAGGGGATCTTATGAAAGAAAGGGGATAGAAAGCATGGCAGGGACAGGAACTCCACAAACAAAGCAACAGAACCAAAAAATCTGGGCACAGAAGTCTTTTCAGAGACTGATACTCCAACCCAGGACCATTCATAGATATAACCTAGAACCCTTGTACATATGTAACCCTTGACAGCTCAGTCGTCAAGATGGTTCCCTAATAAAGGAAACGGGGACTGTCTCTGACATGAACGCAGTGGCTGGCTTTTTGATCACCTCTCCCTGAGGGTGTAGCAGCCTTACAAGCCCAAAGAGGAAGATAGTGCATCCAGTCCTGAGGAGACCTAATAGGCTAGAGTCACAGGGAAGGAGAAGAATACCTCCCCTATCAGTGGACATGAGGAGGGTTATGGGTAGAGATGAGGGAGACAGGGTATGATTGGAAGAAAGTGAGTGAGGGTACTACAGCTGGGATACAAAGTGAATAAACTGTAATTAATATAAATTAAAAACAATAAAAATATTACAAAGGGGATAATGAAAATATGTGGCAGAGAACTAAACAGGGAATTCTCAATAGAAGAATATCCAATAGCAAAGAAACACTTAAAGAAATGGTCAAAGTCCTTAGTCATCAGGGAAATGCAAATCAAAATGACCCTGAGATCTCACCTTACACCCACCAGAATAGCTAAGATCACAAACTCAAGTGACACCACATGCTGGAGAGGATGTGGAGAAAGGGGAACCCTCCTCCATTGCTGGTTGCAATGAAATCTTCTACAACCGCTTTCAATCTGACGCTTTCTCAGAAAATTGGAAATAATGGTACTTCAAGATCGAGCTATACCACTCCTGGGTATACATATGTAATATACTCAACCATATAACAAGGACATTTGCTCAACTATGTTCAATGTAGCTTTATTCATAATAGCCAGAATCTGGAAACAACCTAGATGTCCCTCAACCAATAAATGGATATAGAAATTGTGGTGCATGTATACAATGCAGTACTATCAGCAATTAAAAGCAAGGAAATCATGAAATTTGCAGGCAAATGGAAGAAACTAACAAAAGTTATCCTGAGTGAGGTAACCCAGAGCAGGAAGACACACGTGGTTCATATTCACTTATAAGCGGATATTAGTCATATAATATAGGATAAACATATTAAAATCTATAGTCCTAAAGAAACTAAATCACAAGGAGGATCTTAGGGAAGAGGCTTAATTCTCATTCAGAAGGACAAACAGGATAGACATTGAAAGTAGAAGAAGATAGGGAACAGGACAGGAGCCTTCCACAGAGGGCCCCTGAAAGACTCTATTAGCAGGGTATCAAAGTAGATGTTGAGACTCAAACTTTGGGCAGAGTGTAGGGAATCTTATGAAAGAAAGGGGGATAGAAAGACCTGGCAGGAACAGGAACTCCACAAGGATATCAACAGAGCCAACAAAGCAGTGCCCATGGGGTCCTGCAGAGACTGATACACCAAGCAAGGACCATGCATAAAGAGAACCTAGAACCCCTGCACAGATATAGCCCATAAGAGCTCAGTCTTCATGTGGGTTCCCTGGTAAGGGAAGCAGGGGTTGTCTCTGACAGGGATTCTGTTCCCTACTCTTTGATCACACCCCCCTGGTGACCGTCAATTTGCCAGGCCATAGAGGAAGGTGAATATAGTCCTGAGAAGACCTGGTAGGCTGGGATGAGATGGTAGAGAAAGAGGAATCCCCCTTTCTGAGCAATAGTGTAGGGGAATGAGGGGATAAATGGAGGGAGATTGGAACCAGGAAGAGATGAGGGAGGGGTTAAAATCAGAATGTAAAGTGAATAAGTTATAAAAAATGGATTTAAATTTAAAAAAGAATAAGAACATTATTTATGTCTTTTTTCTGATTTCAGAATGTTCCAGCTGTATCATTTTTCTTCTTTCTGAATTACTGTCCACCCTGCATTTCTTGCATGTCAGGTCTGTGGCCATAACATTATATTTTTTCACTTTCATGAGAGAACTATGATATTTCATCTACTGACTTTTACATTATTGCTTACTCTTTCAATACTTTAATAGCTCATTGAACTACATGTTGCCTAGTTTTTGGACAGTAATTCAATGAATTTCTTAGCTTGCTTCTAGGCAAGGAAATACTTCCATTTCTTCTGTCATCTTCTTTCATTTTCTCTGTCATTATTTTCTGCAGTTTGAGTGATATTCAGAGTTGTAGAATGCTCTGGCATTTAACATACAAGTGCATTTTGATATACCTTGACATCTTTTCTTTCTCTCTCACTGATTTTAGAAAAAAAAAACATTACTTGTTCAAACATCTATGGATTCATGAAGCAGTGTGAGATTTCTGAGAGCTTTTAAGAAAATTTTAAGTAAAAAAAAGCCTGGTAACCTCTTTTTCTTCATAATATATGTTGTTCTTGGAATGTGTTTTTGTACTGCTTCCAGGTGTAATGAATATGAGTGAATTTATTTTAGATTACCCATTACCTAACTCAATATTGTTCATAAAGCTGTTTCCAAGCACAACTTGTCCTCTTGACTAAATACAGGCTAAACTAATGTGGCCTTGCCTTTGTGAGTGCATACAACTTGAAGTAAAGTTAACTTTGCTCATATGACTTTCCCTAACTCTCAAAATATAAATTGTCTGATGCCCTGAATAAAGTTGGCTATTACATGAGACCTTAGTCTAGTTCATTTTTAGGCTCCACTCTCCCAAAATCACACAATTAGAGTAGCAACAATCACTAATAATTCAAATAATTTTCCATTTATGTTTGTTTATTTTTTCTTAAATATTACTATTTCCATAATTCTACATCCCTTGTAACTAATCCATGACTTTTGTTTTTCAGTTGGGATTTTTCAATAATATAATTTAATATATATTATATTATTAAACAAAAACTAATAAATCACAACAGATGAAACAAACATAAAAAAGAGTCCAAGAAAATCCCCAAGAAACATATATGGACTCAGAGAATGACTTATTCATATACTCCAGCATCTCATATAAACACCAAATTCTAAGCCATAAAACATAAATGTGAAAAAAAAACATGAATGTGCAAAGTACACTATTTCTGCTTCCTTTTCCCCAGGATGCCCTGAGCCCTGAGTGGGAAGATTTGATGTATCAGCTGTATCTTATATATCAGCTAAGTGTTCTAAGGTTTCTCATCATCTGCATAATGTTGCCTATGGGTCCATGTTTGGTTCCATCTGCTATAGGAATGAAGCTTCTCTGGTGATGGCTGAGTAATCCCTTATGTATGAGTATATCAGAATGCCACTAGAAGTTATTTTATTGTTTGACTTTTTGTTGTTGTTGTTTAGACCAGTTGTATTTGGTTTTACCTTCAGTCAGCAGGTATCTAGTCCCACATTCTTGGCTACCTGAGTACTGTCAGGTATGGGTTGCATTTTGTGGAGTGGCCTTTAATTCAAATTAGATATTGGTTAGTGGTTGGTTACTCACATTTTATACCATCTTTGCCTTAGCATACATTGCAGAGAGGTCATTATTGTAAATCAAAGGGTTTTTGTGTCTGGGTTGGTGTTTGTTTCTCTTTTGATAACTTGTAAAGTACCTACCTTTCTATACCAAAAATACTAGCACATAGGGATGAAGGCTCTCTGTAGGCACCAGATCAATTTCTTCTTATTCAATGAGTTGTATTAGTGTTGTCTTCAGTAGTAAGGCTTTGTCATTCATTTGGAAAGAGCAATCTATAGTACTGGCAACAGCATGGATTATGTAGATATTCTAATGGAACTCTTTGACTAACAACTTAATTAGATGTAACTGAATCTGGTTCTGGAAGCATCATTTGGTGACAAGGGATATCCAGTTGAGACTCTTTCTTCACATTTATTTAGAATTTTCATTTTGACCACCTTCATGTATGTATGTATTTTTGGAAGCTTCTACTGTATTAGGGTTTCATAGTACCATTTAATGGCCCTTTGAGCTTGTCCTCTTCCCTCCCTAATACTCTCTTCCATTTCTCTCCTTATTTGATCTTCTCATTCAAGCCCTGCCCTTATCCTTATCCACTCCTAAATATCATATCAGTTCCCTAGGAAAATCTAACTGTGCCTCCTATCCCCTAGCGCTTTATATTTATACTCTATAATTATATATATTGTAGCTTGGTTATCATTGACTTAAGACCTAATATCCACATATAGATGAATGAATACAAACCATGTTAGTCTTTCTGGGTTTGAGTTGCCTCTCACAGGATGATTTTTTGAGTTCTATTCATTTACCTTTGAATTTGACAATTTCGCTTCTTTAAATGCCTAATATTCTGTTATATAATCTATCACATTTTCTTTGTCCATCCATCTGTTGAATGACATCAAGTTTCTAGTTTATTACTATTATATAGAGAACAGCAAAGATGGTTAAGCAAGTATCTTTGAGGTAGGATGAAGCGTTGTTTGGGTACATGCTCAGGAGTGATATAGCTGGGACTTGATGTAGATCTACTCTAAACTTCCTGAAACAGCACTATATTGATTTCCATAGTGGTTTTAAAAGTTGCAGTCCCATCAGCAAAGAATGAGCGTTCGTTCCCCTTGCTCCAAATCCTTACTATTGTGAACTGACACATGTGTTATTGATCTTAGCCATTCTGACAGGTGTAAGATAAAATCACAAAGTAGTTTTGATTTGCCTCTCCCTTTTGGCTGATGCTGTTGAACATTTCTCTAATTATCACACAGACATTTAACTTTCTTATTTTGGGAATTCTCTGTTTAGATACATATCCCATTTTCCATTGTGTTGTTTGTTTCCTTGATATCTAGTTCTCTGATTTCTTTTTTCTTTCGTTTAAATAGTAGTTCTCTATAGGATTTGGAGTTGATAAAAATCATTGCTCATTTTGTAGTCTGTCACTTTTTTCTGAATGATAATGTCCTTGGCTGTGTGCTGATCAATTTCATGAGGTCCATTTATTAACTGTGAATCTCAGTGACTTTGTTAATGGTGTTTGGTCCAAAAAGTCTTTTCCTGTGCCAGTGAATTCAGGACTTTTCTCCACTTTCTCTTCTACCATATTTATTCTATCAAGTTTTATGTTGATATCATTGATCCATTTGAAGCTGATTTTTGTTTAGGGTAATAAGTATGGATCTATTTGGATTCTTCTACATGTGACTATCCAGTTTACGTAGCAGCATTTGTTTAAAAAAAACTGTCTTTTTTTGCTTGTTTATCAAAAATCAGGTGTCCAAAGGTATGTGGAGTAATGTCTGGGTCTTCATTTAGATTCCTTTGATCAGTGTGTCTGTTTTGTGCCAATAAGTTGCTGATTTTATTATTATAGCTCTGTAGTACAAGTTGAGTTCAGGGATGGTGATGCTTCCAACAGTTTACTATTCAGGATTATTTTAGCCATCCTTAGTGTGTGTGTGTGTATGTGTGTTTCCATAGGAAGCTAAAGTTATCTTTTTAAAATCTACAAAGAATGTTGCTGGAATTTTTAAAGGGTTTGTATTGAGATTCAGATTGCTTTTAGTAGGAATGAACACATTTTATGTTAATCCTACCAATCCATGAGGCTAGAAGATCTTTCCATCTTCTGATATCTTCTTTAATTTTGTTCTTCAAAGACTAAACGTTTTCATCATACAAATTACCCCAAGATATTTTATATTGTTTGAGGTTATTGTGAAGGTTGTTGTTTCCCTTATTTCTTCCTCAGTCCATTTGTCATTTGTATATAGAAGGGCTTTTGATTTTGTTTTAAAGTAATATTGTATCCAGCCACTTCCCTGAAGGTGTTTATCAACTGGAGAATTTCCCAGGTAGAATTTTGGGGGTCATTTAAGAGACTATGGTATCATTTGTAAGTAATGATACTTTGACTTATTCTTTTACAATTTGTATCCTCTTGATCCCCTTTAGTTGTTTTATTTCTCTACTGAGACTTTAGGTGCTTTACTGAATAGATTGGGAACAAGAGGACAGTGTTGTCTTGTTCCTAACTTCAGTGGAATTGCATTCAGTTTCCTTCTGATGTTGTCTATGGGCTGTTGTATACTGCTACATTATCTTCAGATATGTCCTTGGTATCCCCAATCTCTCTGGGACTTTAATCATGGTGTAGTGTTGTATTTTGTCAAAACATACATTTAATGAGATGATCATGTAGGTGTTTTTCTATCAGTTTGTTTATATGGTTGTTTACATTTATTGATTTATTTATGTGAAACTATCCCCTGTGTCTCTGGGATAAAGCCTACATTATCACAGTGAAAGATCTTCGTTGTGTTCTTAGATTTTGTTTGTATTTTATTTAGAATTTTTATTTCTTTTTTCATAAGAAAACTTGGTCTATAAACCTCTTACTTTGATGGATCTTTATGTGGTGTGGGTATCACAGTAACTGTGGCTTCATAAAACAAATTGGACAATGTCCTGTGTCTACTTTGTGGAAAAATTTAAGAATTGGATAAACTTGTTTCATTTGAAAATTTTATATTGACTAATTTTAGGTTCACAGACTACATAGATTTCAATAAAAACTACTCATAATGTTATTGGGATGTTTTTTTTCTTTTCTAGTCTATCATTTTACTCCTTTTGAGCTGTTAATTATTTTATATCTTTTGTGTTTTTATATGTTATGCCACATTTCCATTATTATAGCACATTCACCAGTAATTTAAATTGTCAGTGGATAATTCTAAATACTTGTTATATCTGAATTTACTGTTGTTGTTTCCTTTGTCTGTTTAGACTACATTTTAATTTGTTTCTTGTGTGTTTATGTGCGGATGTGTTTACATATGTATTTTGAGGCCTGAGGTCAAAATATTCTGCCTTCCTCAACATCTCTCAACCTCAATTTTTGAAGCATGATTTTTCACTGAATCTAGATCTCACTGATTCCATTAGACTTGCTTAAGAAGAGATTCAGGAATTCATGTGCCTCTGGTCTCATCCCATGGGATGCTCAGAATATAGACCCACTACTCTGCTCAGCTTTGTCATATGATGGAGTTCTATGTTCTCAAGATCTCATGACAAGTACTGAGATAGGAAACCCTGATAAACATTTCAAGCATTTTTTTTCATGAACTGTGTTTACTTTTTACTTGTAGAAAGTTCCAAATGATTTATCACTTGCATAAGGGCAAAACCAACAACAACAACAACAAAAACCTATGTCTTTAGGGAATTGTTTTAGGTTGAACGGGATTTGAGTTAGACTATGTTAAGTGTGAAATGTCTGGTATTCAACTTTTCTCCTTTCTTATGGTGTTCTTGTTTCTGTACCCCAGATGTTTAGAGGATTCTTAATACATAGTACTTGAAACTTTTGGGTCTTTCTGCTACAACAAACATATTATAAAAGGCCCTTATTCTAGTGATGGTATATTATGAGATGGAACTATTTCAAAATTTTATTGCTTCAACCCAGGGTTTAGAGGAGGAATAAAACTCCAAGAAAAAGGAATAATGAAATTCTTTTCCAGGAATTCTGGTTTTCAAGAAATGCAGTATTTTACCCTATCAAATTGATGCAAGATCTATTTTGCAGCAAGATTTAAGAGTATTTTAAGTCCTTGTAAAAGTCATATAAACTGAAATGTGTAAAACACATCTGTATTCATATTCTAAGAATTATTAATGATTATAATTTACATAGAAATTATTTATGCAATTAATTGTTAATGTTTTTATCTTTGTCAATTTGTAGCACTCAGAATAACCTGAAGTAAGCGTATTTCTACTGCTTACTTGCAAGTGTATAAACCAAGACTTGGTCACTCTTGGTTACTTCTCCAAAGTAACATAATTATATAATTTTGTAAAAAATAAAAAAAAATTGAAATCCTTTCTTTGCTATTCTGTTTAACAGGCTCACACATTCTAACATACTTTCATTTTACTCTGGTACTATCCTTCCCTGTTACCTGTATGATATGAATTTCATGTTTTCAAAGAAGTCATTCTTTACTTCTTAGTATGGTTTCGAACAATGTTATACCTTGTTTAAGAGAAGTAAACTAAATTTTGCCATTACAAGATATCTAGACTTTTTTGCATTTTTATCAATTATTATTTATTACAATCTATTCATTTTTTGTCAGCATAATATACATACGATTGCTTAGCAGGCGATTCTGCTGAAGCGGATTGAGAGTAGGAGCACCCCCAAGGCCTGGCTGGCCAGCCAGTGCTGCATGAGCAATTCCATGTTGAGTTCCAGGAGCAACAAGTGGAGATGTTATCTTATCTTTATCCCAGGAGGATTCACTTCCACCTAAATATAATATTGAAATGAAAATATTTCAGTTGAAAGATATTTTTCAATGAAAAGTTTTTTTTTAAAAATCTTCATTGTAGAACTGTAAATCAATAGTATCTCTTAGAATTTATTTCTTGATCTGCAAACATACAGTCCTAGTTCTAGACCACTAAGGGCCCACACTCTTTATGTGGTGTCTACCGTTCTTGGGTAAGTTGATCATCTTTTTTTTTTTCAGATTTTCCCAATCCTCTGTCACTTGAAAAACCATAAGCCTTGTTAGTTCCAGACATGTGGCCTGTATACCATTTATATGCGAGCTACCTTTCCTGGGTAAGTAGCTTCTTCCCTTTACCTTTGCTTTCAAAACACTGAAATATACACACTCACAGGCCTAGATCCTGACAAGTTGCCCTTAAATATCTTTATTTGTGAACTCCCTATGCTTAACTTAGTACACTCATCAGTGTAACCTAACCCTCCTTAGGTGACACATTTCTTTCCACTGACCCAATCCAAAGAAGGGCAGATTATCATATCAGAAAAGGAAACAAGTTCACATGCCTAGGTCAAATCAGATAAAACAACAACAAAACCAACAGCAACAAAACAAAAGCAATAGCAGGGACAACAAAACCATGAGTGATTATGTCTCCCATAAAACATACTAGTATTATGCAAATGTTCTCTAGTGAAATCTACCCAGTGGAGCCCCAGAACACAAAGTCTTTAAAAATAACTGTAAACTTAAGAAAAGGATTCAAGAAATTTAAAGAAGACAAGAAGAAAGGCTTCTTTGAACTCAATTAGTATAATAATGCCCAAGAAAATACAAATCCACATCTGAATGAAAAAAAAATAAAAAAGAAAGCTAAATCAGGATATAAAAACTGAATTCAATAAAGAAATCAAAGATAATATAAGCTGAAATGTAGATGGATTTGAAAAACTCCATATCCCTGTTAGAAAAGTCAGTGGAAAGTTGTATAAGCAGAATGAACCAAAAGAACAAAGAATGCAGGGACTCAAATATAAAATAGAGAACTTATGTGAAATAGCAAAAAATATTTAAAAGTAAAAAGAATAGGATAGACCCCTTGAATATAAACCCAGATCTAAAAAGACAAGCGATGCATGTTCTCTCTGATCTGAGGCTCCTACCTGCAGATACTGGGATAACTGCCAACACTAATAAAGTAAAAAGGGACCATTGCTAGGGTTGTGGTAGGAGAGGAATAAAGAAGGAAATAGTGTGCTTCAGGTGATATGATTGGGCAGTGTGTAAAATAGGAAAATTTAATCAGGTAAGAAAAGGGATATAAACCCAGAAAAAAGGATAGAGAATGTAAAATAGCAACAAGAAACTGATATTAAAACTTAAAACTGATATTTATTAAACCAGCATAAACTCTAATTACACTCAAATTATTTGTTCCTATACCCACAGATAACTGTAGATGGCACCCTTCATCAAAAAAACTTTTCTTTGCAACATTTGGAGACCATTATAGAAAATCACAAGCAATCAAAATAGAGTTGGGGAGCCAGGAACCAAATGATACTGTACAACACAAGTCCCAAGATAAACATTAAGGAAGACTCTAGGGAGGATGCTTAAATCTCATTCAGAGTGGCAAACAGGATAGATACCAGAAGTGGTAAAAGAGAGATAATAGGATAGAAGCCTACTATAGAGGGTCCTCTGATAGAATCCACCCAACAGGGGATGGAAGCAGATGCTGAGACTCACTGCAAAATTTTGGGCAGAATGCAGGGAGTCTTACAGAAGAAGAGAGGGATAGGGATAGAGGGACATGGAGGGGACAGGAGCCCCAGAAATGGAGCAACAAATCTAAAGGATCTGAGCCCAGAGGGTCTTGCAGAGGCTGATACACCAATCAATGACCATGCATGGAGAGGACTGAGACACCATGTCAGATGTGGCCTATTGGCAGTTCAGTCTCCATGTGGCTCTCTGAGTAAGGAGAGCAGAGGCTGCCTCTATCCGAATTCAGCTGACTGCTTTTGAATCACTCACCCCTACTGATGCAGCCTTGCCAGGCTGTGGCAGAGGAGGATCCAAGCAGTCCTGATAAGACTTAACAAGCTATGGGCAGTTAGCAATGGTGAAGAACTCCCCCTGTCAGTGGGCTAGGGGAAGGAGATAGGGGGAAAGAACGAGCATGAGTGGTGCCAGGAAAGGATTTGATGGAAGGAGCTTCAATGGGGAGATATAATGAATAAATTGTGAAAAAAATAAAAATGAAAATAGAAACAAAGGAAAAAAGTGTCAAGGAAAACTACAGAAGACGGAAATAAATGATTATAACAGTCAAAGTATTATACTCCCTCCTCCCTCATCTCCTCCCTGCCCCTCTCAAAGTCCACTGATATGGGAAGTCCTAGTCCCATTCCATCTAACCCCATTTTATCATGTCTCCTCAGGAATGGCTGCAATGAACTCCTCTGTGGCCTAGCAAGGCAGCCCCTCCCTCGGAGGATGGGCGAGGTCAAAGAGGCAGCCAAGAGGTCAAAGAGCCAGCCACTGAGTTCATGTCAGAGACAGATCCTTCTCCCCTTATTAGGGAAACCCACTTGGATACTGAGCTGCCATGGACAACATCTGAGCAGGGCTTCTAGGTTATATCCAAGCATGGTCCTTGGTTGGAGAATCAGTCTCAGAAAAGACCCATGTGCCCAGATATATTTGGTCCTTGTGGAGCTCCTGTCCTCTCCAGGTCATACTAACTCCCCCTTATTTCGTATGATTCCCTGCACTCTGCCCATGGTTTGGTTATGAGTCTCAGCATCTTCTTTGATACACTGCTAGGTAGAGTATTTCAGAGGACCTCTATGGTAGGCTCCTGTCTTGTTTCTTGTTTTCTCCTACTTCAAATGTCCATACCATTTGTCTTTCTAAGATTGATCATCTTGCCCTGGGTCCTCCTTTTTTAGCTTCTTCGGGTATACAGATTTTAGTATGTACCCTGTCTTATAGGTCTAGCATACACTTATATGTGAATATATACCATGTGTGTCTTTCTGCTTCTTGGATTCCACACTAGGGATGATCTTTTCTAGGTCCCACTATTTGCCTGCAAATTTCATGATTTCCTTGTTTTTAATTGCTAAGTAGTATTCCATTGTGTAAATGTACCACAATTTCTTTATCCATTCCACTGTTGATGGACATCTGGGTTATTTCCAGATCCTGGCTATTACAAATAGAGCTGCTATGAACATGATTGAGTAAATGTCCTTGTTGTGTACTTGAGCATGTTTTGGATATATTCCTAGGAGTGGTATAGATGGATCTTGGGGAAGCACTATTCCTAATTGTCTGTGAAAGTGCCAGATTGATTTCCAAAGTGGTTGTACATTTTACATTCCCACCACCAATGAAGGATGGTTCCACTTTCTCCATACCCTCTCGAGCATGTGTTGTCAATTGAGTTTTTTATTTTAGCCATTCTAATGAGTGTAAGGTGAAATCTCAGGGTTGTTTTGATTTGCATCTCCTTAATGGTTGAGGACATTGAGTATTTCTTCAGGTATTTCTCTGCTATTCTATATTCCTCTACAGAGAATTCTGTTTAGTTCCATAGCCCATTTTTAATTGCATTAATTGTTTTGTTGATTTTTAACTTTTTAGTTCTTTATATATTCTGGATATTAGCCCTCTGTCAGATGTAGGTTTCCCGAAGAACCTTTCCTGGTCCGTAGGCTGTCATTTTGTTCTGAGGACGATGTCCGTTGCTTTGCAGAAGCTTTTTAATTTCATGAGTTCCCATTTATTGATTGTTGATCTTAAAGCTTATGCTGTTAGTCTTCGGTTCAGGAAGTTGTCTCCTTTGCAAAAGAATTCTAGGCTCTTCCCCACTTTTCCTTCTAACCAATTTAGTGTGTATGGTTTTATGTTGAGGTCTTTGATCCACTGGGAATTTAGTTTTGTGCAGGGTAATAAATATGGATCTACTTTCATTTTTCTGCATGCAGACATCCAGTTGGACAAGCACCTTTTGTTGAAGATGCTTTTGTCTTTTGGATGGTTTTGGATTTTTTTGTCAAAAATCAACCATCCATAGGTGTGTGAATTTATTTCTGGGTTTTCTATTCTATTCCATTGATCCACCGTTTTGTGTCTATGGCAATACCATGCCATTTTTATTACTATTACACTGTAATATAGCTTGAGATAAGGATGGAGATACCTCCAGATGATCTGTTGTTGTTCAGTATATTTTTTGGAAATTCTGGGTCCCTTTCTTTTTCCATATGAAGTTGAAAATTTTTCTTTCAAGGTCTATAAAGAATTGTGTTGGTATTTTGATGGGAATTGCATTGAATCTGTAGATTACTTTTGAAAGGATGGTCATTTTCATGATGTTAATCCAGTCAATCTAAGCACGGGAGGTCTTTCCATCTTCTGATATCTTCTTCAATTTCTTTCTTCAGAGGCTTGAAGTTTTTTTTCAAACAGGTCTTTCACTTGCTTGGTTAGAGTCATAGCAAAGTAACTTTCTAGTTTTTAGTGGCTATCTTGAAGGGTATTGTTTCCCTAATTTCTTTCTCAGCCCCTTTTTCTTTGTTACACAGGAGGGCTTCTGATTTTTTGAGTTAATTCTATATCCATCCACTTTGGTGAAGATGATTATCAGTGGAAGAAGTTCTCTGGTTGAATTTTTGGGGTCTCTCATTTATACTATCATATCATCTGCGAACAGTGATTCGTTGACTTCTGATTTGTATCCCCATGATCTCCTTTAGTTCTCTTATTGCTCTAGCTAGGGTTTCAAGTACTATGTTGAAGAGATATGGAGAGAATGGTCAGCATTGCCTTGTCCCTGATTTCAATGGAATTTATTTAAGTTTCTCTCCATTGAGTTTGATGTTGGCTATAGGCTTGTTGTATATTGCCTTTACTATGTTTAGGTTTGTGCCTTGTAACACTGATCTCTCTAAGACTTTAAACATGAATGGGTGTTAGAAGTGCCAAATGCTTTTTCAGTATCTGAGGAAATGATCATGTGTTTTTCTTTTCACTTTCAGGTTTTTATATGGTGGATTACACTGATGGATTTCTGTATATTGAAACACCATGGCATGCCTGGGATGAAGCCTGCTTGGTCATGGTTCATGATATCTTTTATGTGTTCTTGAATTTGGTTTGCACGTATTTTATTGAGTATTTTTGCATCAAAGTTCATAAGAGGTTTAGGTCTGAACTTCTTTTTTTTTCTGTTTGGTCTTTGTGTGGTTTAGGTAACAAGGTGACTGACGCTTCACAGAATGAGTTTGGTAGTGCTCCTTCTGTTTCTATTTTGTGGAATAATTTGAAGAGTATTGGTGTTAGCCCTTCTTTGAAAGTCTGATACAATTGTGTGCTGAAGCCATCTGGCCCTGGGCTTTTTTTTTGGATGGGAGACTTTCGATTACTGCTTCTATTTCCTTAGAGGATATGGGAATATTTAATTGATTTACCTTGTCTTGATTCAGCTTTGGTAAGTGGAGTTGATCAAGAAAATTTTCCATTTCATTCAGATTTTCAAATTTTGTGGCATATAGTCTTTTGATGTAAGACCTAATAATTATTTGGATTTACTCAATGTCTGTCATTATGTCCCCCTTTTCATTTCTGATTTTGTTGATTTGTATAGTATCTCTCAGCCTTTTAGTTAGTTTGGCTAAGGGTTTGTCTATTTTATTGATTTTCCCAAAGAACCAGCTCTTGGTTTCATTGATTCTTTGAATTGTTTAATTTGTTTCTAATTTTTTGATTTCAGCCTTGAGTTTGATTATTTCCAGCTGTCTACTCTTCTTTGGTGTGTCTCCTTCTTCTTTTGTTTTTCCCTTTAGGGCTTATAGGTTAGCCATTAATTTGCTTGTATGAGATGTTAGAAATTTCTTCTTGAAGGCACTTACTGCTATGAACTTTCCTCTTAAAACTGCTTTCATTGTGTCCCATAAGTTTGGGTATTTGTGCCTACATTTTCATTGAATTCTAGTAAGTCTTTAATATCTTTCTCTGTTTCTTCCCTAACCCAACTGTCACTGAGTAGCATTGTTTCAGTTTCCATGTATGTGTAGGCGTTTTGCTATTTCTGTTGTTGTTGAGTTTCAGCTTTAGACCATGGTGGTCAAATAGGATACAAGGGATTGTTTCTATCTCTTTGTATCTGCTGAGGCTTGCTTTCTGACCAACTATATAGTCTATTTTGGAGAAGGTTCCATGAGGTGCTGAAAAGAAGGTATACTCTTGAATTTGGGTGAAAAATTCTGTAGAGATCTATTAGGTCCATTTGATGTAGGGCTTCTGTAACTGCCCTTATTTCCCTGTTTAGTTTCTCTCTAGATGTTTGCCCCTTGGTGAGAGTGGAGGGTTGAAGTCTCCCACTATTAAGGTGTTGCAATCGATGAGTGTTTTCAGCTTTAATAATGTTTCATTTAAAAATGTACTTGGTCTTATATTTGGGGCATAGATATTCAAAATTGTGATGTTCTCCTGGTGGAATTTTCTTTCATGAGAATGGAGTGCCCCTCCTCATCATTTTTGATTTGCTTAAAGAAACTTTTATCTAACCCTTTACTCTGAGGTAGTGTTTATCTTTGTTACAGAGGTGTGCTTCTTGGATGCAGCAGAATGTTGCATCCAGTTTCCACAACCATTTTGTTAGTCTGTGTCTTTTTATTGGAGAGTTGAGGCAGTTGATGTTGATAGATAATAGTGACCAATCAAGTTAGTTCCTTTTATTGTGGAGTTGGTGGTCTTAATGTGATTCATTGCTTGTTTTCTTTTAATTTTTTTGTTGGAAAATTATTTGTATCTTATGTTTTCTTGGGTGTAGTTGTTTTCATTTGATTGGAGTTTTCCTTCTAGTATCTTCTGTAGGGCTGGGTTGTTATGTAGATTTTGCTTAAACCTAGTTTTGTCATGGAATGTTTTGTTTTCTCCTTCTATGTTGATTGAAAGCTTTGTTGAGTTTAGTAGTCTAGGTTGGCATCTGTGGTCCCTTAAAGTCTGCATGACATCTGCCCAGGCCATTCTGGCTTTCAGAGTTTCTGATGAGAAATCTGGTATGATTCTGATAGGTCTACCTTTGTATGTTAGTTGGCCCATTCCTCTTGCTGCTTTTAATATCTTTTCTTTGTTCTGTATATTTGCTGTTTCTGCACTGATGTGACGTGAGGATTTTTCTTTTCTGGTCTAGTCTTTTTGGTGTTCCTTAGGCTTCTTGTATGTTTATGGGCATCTTTTTCCAGCTCCAGGGTTTGCTCTGTTTGTGTTTTCTTTATTGATTCTAATTCTGTTTTCATGCCTTGCACCATTTCTTTCATCTGTTTGAATGTGGATTTTTGTCTCCCTATGATGGTCTCTTTTTTGTTGTTGTTCGTTTCTTCTCTATATGCCACTAATTGTGCCTCTAACTTGTGTCTCTATTTGGCTGGCTATATTTCCCTGTGCTTCTTTGAGAGCTTTGTTCATTTTCATTTTATTTGCCTCCACTTGTGTGGCTATTTCTCTGAGAGATTTGTTTATTTCCTCTTTATGTGCCTCTAATAACTAGATAAGCATAGTTTTAAAGTTGTTTTCCTGTGTTTCCCATGAATTGGAGTATCCATTGATTTTGGCCGTTCCTGGTGAAGCTTTGATGTCCTGATTTTTGTTGGATATGTTCTTATGCTGACCTCTGGCCATTTGCTTAACTGTAAATTTCACTGTTTGTTCCTGGATTCTGCAGTTTAGAGTGGTACCTTCTTTCTCTGGTATTTGGAGAATTCTTCAGGAAGATGAGAAAGGTCCAGTGGTTTCAGCGTGTGTGTTGGTGTTTCAGCTGTGCCTGAGGGAGGAATGTCCACAGGCACAGAATTACAAATATGTGCAAGCGTGTGAGTGAGCGTGTGTGTGTGCATGTGGGTGGAAGTGTGCCTTGAAAGACAGGGTACTAGAGCATGTAGAAACCTTGATTCTGAGGGAGGGGCACTTTATAGGCACCGAAGGGTTTTGCAGGTACTGACTGTGTTGGCAGGTGCTGGTGGTGATCTCGGGCACATATTCCTTATGCAAATTCCCTGAATACCTCAGAGTCCTATAGGCTACTGGTATTTGGCTCTGACTGAGCTCCAGGTATTTGCCTGAACTACACTGGTAGACCCACAGAGCAGGGGCTTCATTGTTTCAAAAATCCCTCTGTTTTTGACAGTGGGTGTATAGGTGGGAAGGGTCTGATGTCTGGTTGCTATCATAGATGGACCCTGGATCTGGGTCTCTGCAGGCTCTTGAAGGCCCACTCACTCCCTATCAGGTCAAATTGCAGGAATCTATACAGCTGCTTGCAGACACAGGACCCAAAAAGTGATACCATGGATCTGGGAATCAGAAGGCTAGTACAGCTGGCAGCCATGCCGAGGAGCTCGAAGCTTCTGCTGTCTCAGTCCTGAGGCATTGAGTTTTGTGCTAAGAATATCTGACACTGTGGACCAGATCCACTGAGGAGGAGGGAGGCCCAAAAAAGGGAAATGTAAGGTTTTGAACATTTGTTACTCTCCATCCCCAGAGAAGTCCGTGGATGACCTGAATCTAAATGTTCTCAACTCATGTGATGCCTCCTCTCTTTCAGGAAGCCTCAATGTTGATTTTTCTGGCTTCAGCTGCACTTCCACTCACCAATTTTGGAATTTCGATCCTGGGCCTCTCAGATACAGTGCTTGCTCATCGCAGCCATCTTTAATCCCTTTCTTTCTTTCTTTCTTTCTTTCTTTCTTTCTTTCTTTCTTTCTTTCTTTCTTATAATTTATTCACTTTGTATCACAGTTGAAGCTCCCTGCCTCATCTCCTCCCATTCCCATCTACCTTATTTTCTTTCCCTAGTCCCCTGATAGGGGAGCACCTCCTTCCATTCTATCTGATCCTGTCCTATCAGGTCTCATCAAGGCAGGCAGCAGCATCTCTCTTTGTGGCCTGACAAAGCTGCCAAAGAGCCAGCCACTGAGCTCATGTTTGATACAGCTCCTGTTCCCTTTACTAGGGATCCACTTGGAAATTGATCATCCTATGGGCTTCCTCTGAGTAAGGGGTCTAGCTCCTCTTCATGAATAATCCTTCATTGGAGTATGGGTCTTTGCAGGCCCTATGCCCAGATTTTTTGGCTCTATTGGTCTCCTGGTTGAGTTCCTGTCCCTTTCAGGTCATTCTATCTCCCTATTCTTCTGTAAGGTTTCCTGCACTCTGCCCAAAGTTTGGGTATGAGTCTCAGTATTACCTTCAATACCCTGGTGAGTAGAGCCTTTCAGAGGTCCCCTCTGGAAGGCTCCTGTCCTGTTCTTTTTCTTCTCCTACTTCCAATATTTATCCTCTTTGCCCTAAGGAGTGAGGTTGCAGCCTCTTCTGTCATGGGCTGCTGCGTCAAAGCCACTTTTGATGGCTGTTTGTCATTCAAGTCTCAGGATGGAAGACAGGCTTTTTCCAGGCCTTCCCTTGGAGTCAGGGAAGAATTTGCAAGTCCACTTGCCTTTTGTTTTGTCACAGCAGGTGGGAGAGCTTGTTTGAAATCTCAACTCTGCCTCACTTCCTTGTAAAATTAACCCATTGTGTAAGCTGTTTCTATAAATAAACAAGACTATCTGGCCTCAGGGCTTTTCGGGTACAGGGCGCATTGGTGCCAAGCAAGCGGCCAGAAGCCTCTCGGAACATAATATGTGTAGTGTACATTATTAATTCAATCCTCACTCCCGACTCAGAACCCTGTTCTGCTCTGCTGGCAGGCTCCGGCACTCTTCCATATGGTCCTCCTTATTGTTAGCTTCTTCAGGACTATAGATTTTAGTATGTTTATCTTATATTATGTGTCTAATATAATTTTGTAAGTGAGTATATACTATATGTGTCTGTCTGTTTCTGGGTTACTTCATTCAGGGTGATCATTTCTAGTTCTCACTATTTATTGGCACATTTCATTATTTCCGTGTTTTTAATTGCTGAGTAGTATTCCATTGCGTAAATGTGCCACACTTTCTGTATCCATTCTTCCATTGAGGGACTTCTAAGTCCTTTCTAGATTCTGGTTATTACAAATAAAGCTGTTTTGAACATAGTTGAGCAAATGTCCATAAGGAATGGTGTGGCGTCTTTCAGACAAATGCCCAAGAGAGGTATAGCTATTTCTTGACATGGCAATATTCCTAATTTTCTGAGAAAGCACCAGAGTGATTTCTAAAGTGGTGATACAAGTTTACATTCCCACCATCAATGAAGAAGGGTTCCCCTCTCTCCACAACCCCTCTAGCATGTGTCATCTTTTGAGTTTTTTATCTTAGCCATACTAATGGTGTGAAGTGAAATCTCAGGGTCTTTTTGGTTTGCATTTCCTTAATGACTAAGGAAGTTGAGAATTTCTTTAAGTGTTTCTCTGCCATTTGATTGCCCTCTCTTGAGAATTCTCTGTTTAGCTCTGTAGCTCATTATTAATTGCATTACTTGTTTTGCTGGTGTTTAAATATTTTAGCTCTTTATATATTCTGGATATTAGTCCTCTGTCAAATGTAAGGCTGGTGATGATCTTTTCCCAGTATACAGGCTGTTGATTTGTTCTGGTGATAGTGTCCTTTGCTTTGCAGAAGCTTTTCAGTTTCATGAGGTCCCATTCACTAATTGTTTATCTTAGATCCTGTGCTGTTTGTGTTCTGTTCAGGAAGTTGTCTCCCGTGCTAATGAAGTCAAGGCTCTTCTCCACTTTTTCCTCTAACAGATTTAGTTTGTTTGATTTTATGTGGAGGTCTTTGATCCATTTGGACTTTAAACTTTGTACAGGTTGATAAATATGGGTCTATTTGTAAAAGATCTTCTGAAGGTCTCCCTTTCTCAGACCTCAAGCTGTACTATAGAGGAATAGTAATAAAAAGGCATGGTACTCGCATAGAAACAGACTGTTGGATCAATGGAACTGAATTGAAGACTTAGAAAGTAATCCACACACCGATAGAAACTTAGTTTCTGACAAAGAAGTCAAAGCCGTACAATGGAAAAAAAGACAGCATGTTCAATAAATGGGGCTGTTCTACCTAAATATCTTCAAGTAGAAAGAAAAAAATTAAAAGCCCAAGATAAAAACATGCAAGATGTGTAGGACACTACCTACATTAGTGAGGGTTTCAATTCCTGTGACAAAACACCATGACCAGAAAGCAAGTTGGAGAGGAAAGGATTTATTTTGCTTACACATCCATATCACTGTTCACCATTGAAGGAAATGAGGACAGGAACTCAAACAGGGCAGGAATCTAGAGGCAGGACCTCTTGCAGATGACATGGAGAGGTTCTGCTAACTGGTTTGCTTTTTTCTGGCTTACTAAGCTTCTACTGTTCTTTTTAATTTTTTAAAATTAATTCATTTTTTTATTAATTACAAATTATTCACTTTGTATCCCAGCTGTATCCCCCTCTTGACCCCTCCCAATCCCACCCTTCCTCCCTCTTCTCAGCCCATGTCCCTACCCCAGGCCACTGAAAGGGAAGGTCCTCCTCCCCTTCAGTCTGACCCTACCCTATCAGGCCTCATCAGGATTGTCAGCACTGTCTTTTTCTGTGTCCTGGTAAAGCTGCTCACCCCTCAGAGGGAGGTAATCAAAGAGCCAGCCACTGAGTTAATATCAGAGATAGCCCCAGTTCTCCTTACTAGGGTACCCACTTGGACACCGAGCTGCCATGAGCTACATCTGGGCAGGGGTTCTAGGTTATCTCCATTCATGGTCCTTGGTTGAAGACTAGTCTCAGAAAAGAGCCCTGGGACTAAATGTTTTGCTTCTGTTTCTCTCCTGGTGGAGCTCCTGACTCTCCATGTCTTTCATCTCCCCCTTCTTTCATAAGATTCCCTGTACTCTGCTCAAGGTTTGGTTATGAGTCTCAGTATTTGCTTTGATACACTGCTAGGTAGAGTCTTTCAGAGGCCTTCTGCGGTAGGCTCCTGTCCTGTTCCCTGTTTACTCCCTCTTCTGATGCCCCATCCCATTTGTGTTTCTGAAAGAGGATCCATTATCTTACCCAGAATCCTTCTTGTAGTTTATTTTCTTTAGAACTATAGATTTTAGTATGTTTATCCTATATTATATTTCTAGTATCCACATATAAGTGAGTATATACAATCTGTGTCTTTCCGCTTCTGGGATGCCTCACTCAGATTTTTTTTTCTAGTTGCTGGTATTCTCACAAAACCCAGGATCAACAGACCAGGAATGGAACAAACCACAAAAGAATGCATCGATCACTAAATAAGAAAAGGCCTTTCAGCCAGATCTTATGGAAGCATTATCTCAGTGGAAGGTCACTCACTTCAGAAAACTCTAGTTTTGTTTCAAGTTGACCTAAGGTAGCCAGCACAGTACCAAAAGTCCAAATCTTCAAATTTAAGTATAGAAGGGGGATAATAATCTAAGGTCAATACCACCAATAAAATCATTAACAAGATCATAGAAAAAACTTTCCCAAACTAAAGAAAGACCTCTCCATACAAATTCAAAATACACACAAGAAACTCAAGTCATCAGGACCCGAAAAGAAAAACACCATGAAATATGAGTCCAAACACTAAACATATACAATAAACAAAGCTATTGAAAGCAGCAAAATAATAAAAACAAAGTACTATATAAAGAAAAACCCATCAACTTCATTTCTGAATGGAAACTCTGAAAGTCAGAAGAGCCTGTAACAAAATATTACATACTCTAAAAGACCTTTACTCACAACCTAGGCTACTCTACCCAGAAAAATATAAAATCTGCCATAGATGAAGGAAAAATAAAAGCTTTCCATGATCCAAACAGTCTATAAAGTTTAATAACCCACAAATATAAATGCTAAAACAATATTAGAAGCAATCCTTCAATCAAAAGTGAGGGTCATAGAGAAGTTTATTTAAAATGGATACATTGATGAACTCAGGGGCTGGTTCTTTGACCACTCCCCTCCTGATGGGAGAGCATCCTTGCTAGGCCACAGAGGAGGACAATGCAGACAGTCCTGATGAGACCTGATAATCTAGGGTCAGATGGAAAGTAAGGAGGACATCCCATATCAGTGGAATGGAGAGGGTCATGGGAGGAGAAGAGGGAGGGAGGATGGGATTATGAGTGAATGAAGAAGGGGGCTAGAGCTGGAATAAAATGTGAATAACCTGTAATTGATATAAAAATTAAAATTCATTTAAAAAAGAAGAGGAGGACCTCCTCTTTCAGTGGACTTAGAGAGGGGCATAGGAGAAGAATAGGGAGGGAGGGTGATATTGGGACAGGATGAGAGGGATTTACAGCTGAGATACAAAGTCAATAAACTAATAAAAAAGGGAGGAATAAGTGTATCCAAATGACTCTAGAAAGAAAATAAATGAAGCTATAATTTAATAAAAACATAACTAAAGGAACTAATCAGCTCACAGTTAAAGAGGATCCAGGCATTCCTGATGGAACATGATAGGCTAGTGTCAGATGGTAGGAAAGACTTCCCCTATGAGTGGACTTGGAGCGAGGAATATGGGAAAAAGAGGGAGGCAAGGTGGGAACAGGAGGAGATGAGTTATGGGGCTATAAATGGGATACAAATTAAATAAATGTTAAGTAATAATAATAATAATGATGAGAAGAACAAGCAAAATAACATCAAAATGTCTGAAATCTACTTGCAACTTTCAATAATAACTCAACATAAATAATGCCTTTAATTCTCCAATCAAAGGACATAGGGTAGGTTCTGGGTTCCAAAATGGCAGTGGCCAGCACACACCTTATGAAGGGCACAGGATCCGAAACTCCAAAATAGGTGAGTAGACGGCCAGCTGAAGCCAGAACATCAACATTAAGGCTTCCGGCATAAGAGGGGACAACCTGTGAGCTGGGAGAGTTTGGATCCAGGTCACTTGTGGACATCTCCAGAGACTGAGAGTAAAGAAAATTCAATACTTCCCCTTTCCCCGAACATACGTATCCCTTCTCAGCAAGGCAGCTAGTGCTTGGGACCCTGCCCCAAGCACCAACACTGCTTGTCTCACACTGCAGTGATTGCCCAAGCTCAAGTCTCTGTACTCAGTGACTGAAAAGACACAGGCAGACTCCCCAGGGACTGGGGCTGAGGCACAGCTGCTGCTTATCCAAGCAAAAACCTCCATATGCTCAGTGACTGAAACAGCACAGGCAGACCTCCTAGAGCTGTGGCTGGGGCAAGTCAGCAGCTAGTCCAAAGACCATCCTCAGTATGCACTCTGTGACTGAGACTACAGAGGCTTACCTGCCTGGTGGCCAAAACGTGGATACCAATGAGCTAATGGAACTCCTGCACTCACATTTGCCCCTATGGGCCCAAATCTGAGAGTAGAGAACAGGAGGATCACCTGTGCTTTCCAACTAGTTCTGTTGCAAGTGAGTGTGCCTTTACATGAGTGGTTGCAGAGCCTCAGGACCATGAAACTCAAAAGCTTCTGTGAAGCAAAAGATACTGTCATCAAAACAAAACGACAGCCTACAGACTGGGAAAGGATCTTCACCAACCCTACATCTTACAGAGAGCAAATATTCAGTATATATAAAGAACTACAGGGGGATCCAAGATGGCTGCCAGGAGAGGACACTGTGTCTGAGGAGTAGGACAGCAGAAACAACACAGCAACCAGGAGACTGAACTCTGGGACCTAAAACACCAGCATTTGTGATTGCCAGGTGAGCGGAACTCCTATGGTGAGGAAATCAAGTGGAAAATCCTAGGGACACCCAGTTATTCCCTGGAAAAAAACTCCAGGTGACCTGTGGTGCACAGCTCTGATCTGAACAAGCAGCCTTGCTGGGCGCCAGCAGCCGCCATATCACACCAGGTCACACAGTCTCCCGGCCAGACTGAGGAGGACCCAGGTACTGTTTTGACTGACCTGCACACTGTGGAAGCACACTGCTCGGGTCCACCAGCAACCACCTCAGTCCATTTGTGTGTTCACGGGCCAGTCTGAGAAGGACACAGGTTCTGCTTCAACCAGCAAGCATATGGTAGGCACACACCAATCACCTCCGCTGGAACCACCGCAGATTGAGAGGGCCTAGGGACCATTTAGATGGGCCTGCACACTGCCAGCACACACTGCTTGGGTCTGCCAGCAACCACCTCAGTCCTTGAGTGTGTCCACAGGCCAGACTGAGAAGGCCTTGGTCACCATTTCAGACAGGCCTGCATACAGCGGGTGCACACTGCTCAGCAACACCCGCAACCACTCCAGACCCACTGTGTATGCCCCAAATATCATCTCAGACCATGGTGCACAGCCCCTGGCCCAGAAGGAGGCGCAAAGTCTCCAGTCCAGGGGACAGCCCTTAGCAGCAAGCCCAGGGCAGAGCGCACAGTCCCCAGCTGACATCTCAAACCAGAACACTCAGCCTCTAGCCCAGACTGAGGAGCCAAACCTCCAGACAAGAGGGCTGACTAGCCTGCAGTGCTCACAGCTTATAGCACAGAGCATGAAGCTTGGCACACAGAGCCCACAACAGATTTCAACTGAGACAACAACACACATTAACAAACCATTGGAACTCCCTGCTCTTCTTAAAGAATACTCCTGACACAAGAGATTGACAGTTCCAGTCTGAAATTCAGCCTTAAAGCACAAACAGCTCCTTGATTATATATAAACAAATACCCAGAAATCGGCGAAAGAACTCACCCAACTAAAATCAGGACACTATGGTCCCACCAGAAACACCCAAAAGCAGTGGAGATTTTAATTCAGCAGAGACACAGGAAATTTATTTTAAAGCTATGATTATGCAGATATTCGAGGAACAAAAATAGAGACAAAAAGTGGAAATGAACAAGGCCCTCAAAAAATGGAGAAGAATTTAACTGCCCACATAGAGGAACAATCAAAGATAAACAGAAAGGACACAACCAAAATAGGAGACACAGTCAATCAGTTGAAGGAAATGGTACAAAGCATGAAAACGGAATTAGAATCTATAAAGAAAACACAAACAGAGAAGAACCTGGAACTGGAGAATTTAGAGAAAAGATCAGGAACCACAAAGGTAAGCATCACCAATAGAATACAAGAGATGGAAGAGATCTCCATCTCCATCGGAGCTGAAGATACGCTGGCTGAAATGGATTCCTCACTCAAGGAAAAAATAAAATCGGAAAACTCCCAAACACAAAACATCCAAGTAATTAAGGATGCCATCAAAAGACGAAACCTAAGAGTAATTGGAATAGATGAAAAAGAAGACTCCAGGCTCCAAAGACCGGAAAATATTTTTAAGAAAATCAGAAAAGAAGATTTTCCCAACTTAAAAAATGTCCATAAACATGCAAGAAGCCTACAGAACACCAAAAAGAATAGAACAGAAAAGAAATACCTCTCGTCACATCATAGTCAAAACACTAAACCTAGAAAACAAAGAAAAATATTAAAGGCAGCAGGGGAAAAGGGTCAAGTAACATATGAAGGTAGACCGATCAGACTCACACCAGACTTCTCATCAGAA
>CM053742.1:70069584-70089209 GCA_028658305.1 Pachyuromys duprasi
AAAAAAAAGGACCCTGAGATTTCACCTTATGCCCATCAGAATGGCTAAGATGAATAACTCAAATGAGAACACATGCTGGAGAGGCTGTGGAGAAAGGGGAACCACCCTCCTCTGCTGGTGGGAATGTAAATGTATACAACCACATTGGAAATCAATCTGGTGCTTTCTCAGACAATCAGGAATAGCACTTCCTCAAGATCCAGCTATACCACCCTTAGGCATATATCCAAAAGACACTCAAGTATACAACAAGGACATCTGCTCAACCATGTTTGTAGCAGTTTATTTGTAATAGCCAGAAGCTGGAAACAGCCCAGATGCCCCTCAGTTGAGAAATGGATACAGAAATTCTGCTACATCTTCACAGTGGAATATTTCTCAGCAATAAAAACAAAACAAAAAACAAAACAAAACAACAACAACAAAAACACAAGAAAATCATGAAATTTGCAGGAACATGGTGGGAACTGAAAAGGTGAGGTATCCCAGAATCAGAAATACAGACAGGGTGTATACTCACTCATAAGTAGATATTAGACATATAGTATAGGATAAACATACTAAACTCTGTACACCTAAGGAAGCTAATCAGGAAATAGGACCCTGGCTAAGATGCTCAATCCCCATTCAAAAAGGCAAAGAGGATGGACATCAGAGGAGCGAGAAGACAGGGAACAGGACAGGAGCCTACCACAGAGAGCCTCTGAAAGGCTCTATTCTGTTGGGTATCAAGACAGATGCTGAGACTCATAGCCAACCTTTGGGCGGAGTGCAGGGAATCTTATGGAAGAAGTGGGAGATAGTAAGACCTGCAGAGGACAAAAGCTCCAGAAGGACAGCAACAGATCCAAAAAGTCTGGGCACAGGGGTCTTTTTTGAAAGTGGTACTTCAGCCAAGGACCACTCATGGAGATGTCCTGAAACCCCTGCACAGAGGTAGTTTATGGCAGTTCAGTGTCCAAGTGGGTTCCATAGTAATGGGTACAGGGACTGTATCTGACAGGAACTGATTGACCTGTTCTTTGATCACCTCTCCCTGAGGTGGGGGTGCAGCCTTACCAGGCCACAGAAGAAGACAATGCCACCACTCCAGATGAGACCTGATAAACTAGGATCAGAGGGAAGGGGAGGAGGACCTCCCTTATCAGTGAACTGGGAGAGGGACATAGGTGGGGAAGAGGGAGGGAGGGACTGGAAGGGGAGGAGGAAGGAGGTACAGTGGGGATACAAAGTGAATAAACTGTAATTAATAAAAATAAATTGATACTAAAAAAACAACAGGTTCAGCTTACTATTTTGAAATGGCAAAACGATATAAACTTAGTGCTGTCTTTGAATCTCACCTATATTATTTATTTTATTTACACATGTCTTCTGAAGTGTTTACTGAAGCAGAATTTGTTCTTTTAATGCCTTTTAATTCTATATGAACTATATTCTGAAACTAATAGAGAATATTTCTATAACACAACCTTCATTTCAAAAACTGAATTCATTTCATGATATTGCATTACACATTGAAAGATGCTTGAAAATTAATAAAAGTTCAAAGAAGTGACAGCATTTTCTTATCTGAATTTGAGTTCCTTCTGTGGTCTGTCTCAATTATCTAGGCATTTTGCAGTAAATAATCATATAACTCCATCTATCTTTCTTTCCATTTGTGGTGTTTCTGAAATATTGAACATGAATTGCAGAGAATACAATGGAAGATTGATTCTAAAGAGATTTCTCCTAGGATACATAAGCTGTGGCATAAGTATTTGTGATGTATATGTTAAAATTCCATTCCTTAAAACACGTATGCATAACTAAAATACAAATGTTGACCTGCAAAAACAGAACAAAATATTACCTCATATATTTATTTTCATTTTACGTAATATAGTGACTGTTTTTCTTTCAGTTTTACTGTTAGCAATACCCTGAGGTAACTGGGAGTTCTCTGTGGCCATTGGCAGGGTAGTCTTTCATTTACTCTATTTTACTATGATGCTTTTTAGTGAATAATTGACTAGCACTGCATTTCATTATTTTTCTACTTAATTTTCTCATGTGGGTAATATAGCACAGCCTTAGATACAAGAAAACTAATCCAAGCATAGAGCAGAGTAAACTATAAATGACCTGGTGTGTGAGGTTCCAAACAGTTATCCTGAATTTAAAAACATAAAAAACAATATAAATTTAAAGTATTTGGCCCCCAAATCTGAAATTCTCTCAACATACATTCATTAGGATTTTTACCTCCCTCAAGTTTTCATCTTACTAGATTTATGATATATACATACATATATATATAATATAGCTTAGTATTTTTATTATTTGCTAATTTAATTAACTATGCCCTGATTTTTTGCCTTTTTATTAATATTATTATTTATTATAGTTTATTCAATGTGTCCCTGCTGTGGATCACTCCCTCATCTCCTTATCCCACTCTCCCTCCCTCTTCTTCCCATATGCCCCTCCTCTAGTCCACTGATTGGGGAGGACTTCCTCCCTTTATAAGACCCTCCTTTATCAGGTCTCATCAGGGCTGGCTGCATTGTCTTCCTCTGTGGCTTGGCAAGGCTGCACACCCCAGGGCAGGTGATCAGAGAGTTTGCTATTAAGCATTGATTTTAAGTTAATGATTTAGATTAAGTAGCAAACGATAGAGACTGGCAATGCAGAATAGGACCACATAATTAACTTATTTGAATGTTTTATATTTTAAATTTTATTGTTATTTATTACAATTTCTTCACGTTGTATCCCAGCTCTAGTTCCATCTCTTTTCTCTTCCCAGTCCCACCATCCCTCTCTCTTCACCTCCTATGTCCCTCTGCTAGTCCACAGATAAGGAAAACTCCTCCCTTTCTATCTGACCCTAGCTTATCAGGTCTCACCAGGACTGGCTGTATTGTCTTCCTCTGTGGCCTGGCAAGGTTGTCCCCACCCAGGGGGAGGTGATCAAAAAGCCAGCCACGGAGTTCATGTCAGAGATAGCTCATGTTACCCTTACTAAGGAACCCATTTGGAGACTGAGCTGCCATTGGGCTACATCTGAGCAGGGGGCCTCGGTCCTCTCCACGCATGACCCCTGGTTTGAGTATCTGTCTCTGCAGGCACCCCTGGTCCTAGGATTTTTGGCTCTGTTGGTCTCCTGATGGAGCTCCTGTCCCCTCCAGGTTTTTCTAGCTCCCCTTTTTTCCCATAAGATTCTCTGCCCTCTGCCCAAAGTTTGGCTATGAGTCTCAGTATCTGCCTCGATACCCTGCTGGGTAGAGTCTTTTGTGGTTTATTCATACAATGGAATACTACTCAGCAATTAAAAGCAAGGAAATAATGAAATTTGCAGGCAAATGGTTGGAACTAGAAAGGATCATCCTGAGGGAGGTAACCCAGAAGCAGAAACACACATTTGGTATATATTTGGTATATATTCACTTATAAATGGATATTGGACATAGAGGATAAACATGCCAAAATCTATAGTCCTAAAGAAGCTAAACAGCAAGGGCACAGGGGTCTTTTATGAGGCTGTTTCTCCAACCAAGGATCATGTATGGATATAAACTAGACCCCCTGCTTGATGTAGCCAATGGTAGTATCCAAGCAGGGACCTTAGTAAGGGAACAAGGGCTATTTCTGACATGAACTCAATGGATGGCTCTTTGACAACCCCACCCCCCAAAAAAGAGGAGTAGTCCTGCTAGGCCACAGAGGAGGACACTGCAGCCAGCCCTGAAGATACCTGATAAACCAGGGTCAGATGAAAGGGGAGGAGGTCCTCCCCTGTCAGTGGACTATTTGAACTTTTATAGAAATACCAAGAATAAATTATTGACTAGATCGTAACTTTTCTTGAGTGTTCTGTATTATTTTTTGAATAGTGAGGTTACAGCTACACTACTTGACTGTTAAGAGAGTACAGTCTACAGAACAAAGTAGCACATAAGTTAAGTAAAACATGGGGTAAGACTATATTTTCCTAAATTTCAGCAGCATAACCAAATGTAGTTAGAAGTATAGTAACAGTCCTGAAGATAGATGTCTGCCTATCCATTTAGGATCTATAGGCCTTGAAGAGTATTAAATTTATCTGAAGTTTATCTTACACATATGGGGAAAGTTCACCTATCCAGCTCTTATTGCAACAATTAAATAAGATAGAGCACATAAAATACATAATGCAACAAGCAGAAAAGATGAGTGTCAAATACTTTAAAATATAAACAACAGATCAAATTGGTTCCATTATTAATTCTAATTGCATACCAACAAGATTAACATAGTTTTAAAAGTACTATGAACAAAAGATGATTGAAGCTACTAGAGACACCAGAGATTAAATATGTAACTCACATGAGACATTTTTTTGCTTTATATTATGCTTTTGCTTGCATGGCTACATGTATGCTGTATTGGTCTTAGAGAAAATTACATAATCAAGTTTGATAAAGCACTGAAAATTCAGAATTTCAGATATGACTTTATTGGATTACTGCCAACAATGTATCAATTGATTCATCAGATGTAATTACAAGGAATCCTTGACAGATTTCCAAAATATGGCCATCAATTCAGCAATTCCCAATCTGTCCATCAGTCAGCCATACTTAAAAATGTTACTTGTCACAATGAATCTGAAAGAGTCTACTGATAGGTATATAGTAAAATGTTTTAGAAGATGTAAATACAAACTATAAACACTTTCAAAAAGTCCTACTAATTATACCAAAATATCTCAGAAACATACTGTTTTAAAAGCCATTAAATTGGAAGGGACAGACTTGATAGATATGTTTGAAGATACTTCATACACTGACACAAATTACCTAAATTTTGTTGACTTAAGAGTGAACAAAGAATATTAAAAATTTTGGGGAGACAAAAGAGTAAAAAATATTATTTTCCAATATTGACTATGGATTCAATACATACATATTTCCTTCATTTAATCACTACAAGTTTATGCATATTTTGTAAAAAAGCATCAATTTTAAAATTATTCTAGAAAGTTTATTAGGAAAGAACATTTTAGAGTGCAACTTAGGTATGATTGTAGAAGATGGAAAATGGTATAAGATAAAGATGGACACATATAGTCTGAGAAATAAATAAGACTGGACTCTGAGATGCCAAGTGTACAGACAAATCCAGTGTATCTTTCTTTACTTTTCCTATCACTGAGCAGAAACATCTAATGTGAAGTAATGTAACTGAATTCAGTGCTTATTACACATACACAACCCTCAAAGCAGAAATAGCAAAATATAAATCCACTAGCTCATCCCAAGACATTGTTCAGTTGATAGTAAAATACACTAAGGTGCCTGCTTTTTATTTTGTGTGTCTTTTCAAAAGTTTTTCTTTCATTTACTCAACAAAGTGTACTTATATGAACACAGCTATAGACTATGTGCTTCTGAAAGTGAAATTAAATATTATACTTATGTTATTTCTGAGAAATCATCAGATGTTTTAATCAACTAAAATATACTTTGTTGTTGATATCTTGTGAAATTTGAATAATGAAAAGTTGTTCTGCCTTATTTTCATGAAGAAAAAGCTTAGTATATTTAAAGATTTCCAAATTTCATTTTCTCACTAATATTTTTCCTTTTGCTATTTGGTGTTTTTTTTTCAAATTTTGACATAATTTCAATTTGGCAATAGAAATAAAAATATTGCAAAATCTGGTATTTGATTGGAGAGAAAAAGTAATGATTTCGTCTCTGACCAAAAAGAATTTGAACATAGTTTCAAACAGGAAAAGGTTACTTATTGTCATAAAATACCATGGCCTAAAAGACTGTATGCTATAGTGCTCATTGAACTATATCACCTAAAAATATATTAACAGCTGAAAATTTGCATGTTTTCATTAAATTATGTGCTACACTATACCATATACCACAGTGACTATCTTTAAAAACATTAACAGCTTGCTTTTTCATACCAATGCCCAGTTACTAATTCCAAATGTTTTGTCACATTTCTTGTGAGCAATGCCATCTGCCAGAGGTGGCATTTCATGGTTGTTTACCCTGACTTCCTCCAAGAATTCATCTGCCCCTATCTAATGCTGGATGAATAAAGGGATTAAGACTCTGATGCAACAGAGACTATTGATAATTTGGTATAATTGGGAAGAAATGAAGATAAATGAAGTTGAGGATGGAGAGGTAATTAGTTGAGCAGCCTGTACAGCTGTGTTCTCAGACTAGCTCCCCTGGCCTTTACTTCAGTGAGATATGTGTAAATTAACCATAATGACAAACACACATTTCTCAAAGTTCTAGTATTTTATAAAACTTGAGAATTCACTTTTCATTTTTGATAACTGACCTACATGTTTGGTAAAGTGATTCTTTCCCCATACTTTCCTAATGGTCCTTATGGCACAGGGCTGCAGCACCTGCTCTAATTCACGAGTAATTCTATCCTTACCACTCATCCCATAGCCCATTGCTGCACTTTAAGTTAATGGCAGGCTACTGTGTTCAATATGAGTATGCTGAGAGGTGAAAATCTATTTTTAATATTAAATATGGTTCAATGTCCAGGAGAGAAGGGCAATGTTTCCATTCTTACACAATTAGAAAAAAATAGCACTCAATGAAAATAACCATGTCTTTTAACTTTGTAAACACAAGTCTTTTATTTAGTTTTAATAAACACATAGGGTCAGATTCATAAACAAGCTCTCACTCTTTTTTCAGATTGTCAAAATCAGTTTCTTCAAGGAACACTGTACAAAATAATATGAAACATCATTTTATTGTGCTTCCTCAAAGAAAACGAAAATTGGAGAATGTTTATTCACTACAATGTTCACCTACTGACTAACTTAAGGCTGAGATTGCTTTTCTAGCCTATGGAATTCATATTAGGACTTAAAATACTTTTAAGTTCAGTATCTCTATTGGCAGCTCTTTCTCTAAACATCTATAAACTCTTCAGACTATCGTGTGTCTACTTAATGTTTTCAAGTAAAGATAAGGGTTTTGTTGAATGAATTTATAATATGCCACTATTTTCTTGAAGGAGGAATGCCTTTGGTGACTCTATAAACACTGGAAGAACAAGAAAGCAAATATTTTTTTTCCATTTTTGTTTTGTTTTACTTACATGGGTAACCGATCTAAAACTAAAGTTCAAAACAACAACAAAAAAATAAGCTAATTACAAATGCTGATCTACATAGGCAAACATGCCAATTAGGATAACTTTATGGTTATACTTTTATTTTCTGAAAATTGGAAAATTAACATTTTAATAGTATTTTATCTCAACTATGCAATACGGTAGTCATGAAACGTGTGACTATTTAAATTTCCGCTAAATCAAACTACAAATTCAGTTTTCTAATTAGACTAGACACACTGCAATTGCTATATAGACATATATGGCCAGTGACTACTATTTTGTATGGCATAAAGAAACATTCCTTTTATCTTAAGTTTTTTTGTTAGTCAGCAAAAATCTATTATATTTTACAGATTATTTCATTAGTAATACAAATTAGTTAAAACAATGAATAAAATATGAAACTGAGAATAGATAAATCAAAGACTGAAACTTCTATTAGCAAATTTAAAATTTCTCTGATTTCCTCAGTGGGAAGGCAATGAATTTTGGTTTTAAAAGCTCCAATTAACAAATAGCTTGAATGGCATGCATGTGTTTAAGGAGAACAAAAATGTTATTCAGTTGACGTTTCACCCACAGTTACTCATAATTAGACCAATTGCCAATGTAAGGAGTATAGCAACAACAAGCTGTAAGAATTATATACTAGATAATTGATTGCATAACTATGCCCTAGATTATTGATTGCATAAGGCCACAACATAACTGTCAAATCAAAGAAAAAGCATACTACATTTTAGTTATTGTTTTAAAGTAATAGTAGGAAAAACAAATACACACATAGATACAAATACTTTTGTACATACTACTGTACTTTACACATTAATTCATAGCTTAATATATTATTTTATTAAATGAAACTATCTCTAGAGAAAACAATTTTTATTGTGATGACACATTGAAAAAATTTATGATTTTATGTTCGCTGTATTTTAGTGAGATCATATCTTAGGTTTACTATGACAATTAAGGGACTAATATATGTCGCACACGTTAAATAAATGGATATTTTATAAATGAATTATTATATAAATTTATAATTACTTCATTCATGTTTATTTAGGTTTTTAATATTAAATGTTGCTAATTCCAAATATCACATTTTATTTTAAAGCATTTCAGTATTAAAATTATGCAGCAGTATCACTCAATGAATAGTAGAATTATGAGATATTGGTAATTTGCCAACTTCTCAAATGATGAATATCTTCCTTATTCTGTCTCCTGTGGGCTTCACTTTCTTTTCATATGTCATGAAGGTGTTGAGTTGGATGAGCTTAATGATGACTTCTACTTCTGGCATTCAGTGATTCTGCAAATTGAATCTATACATACTTTCTTAAAACAAGGAGTTTAAACTGATAAATGTGATGGCAAATGCAAAATTGTGCAGGCTGTTTACCTCTGACAGAGAGGCAGGCAGATGGTAAAGGGGATATGAATGTAAGTAATACAAGCTTCGAACATTATTTTTGTTTATTTGTGTGCTCAGATATTAATGTTTATATTGTGCTCCACAGTATGTATATGTTGCATATTATTATACACACAAGAGCCTCTGGCTACTTCATTTAGATGTATGAATTACATCATTTCATATTTGTAAGTATTATAGTAAAATGTAAAACAAGACTTATTGTAAGCAAACACTGACCAAAGAAAGTTATTAGTGTCCAGACGTGAATTCCTGAGAGTACAAAACTAACTTGAAATACTTGTAATTTCCTTTTAAAGCAGAAATTCTGATTCTTATCAGTTCTCAAATATAACAAACAAAAATTTAGAGGTGTAACTGATTTTTAATTAGTTCAATAAATAGTGTGTATAACTGAAAATATGAAGACCCAAGAAATGTGTATTCAAAATGATGTTACTTATCTGAAATAAATTCCACAGTTTATTGTAAGCATGATTCTGCTTTTCTCTTTTTGCTATTCAACAGTAAAGAATCAAAATCAACTGTATGTACATAGTGATGAAAAATAAATTCAAGCTTGATCAATCTTGACAATAGATCCTTAACAGACTTCTTTGATGGGAGAACATTTGAACATATACTGTATCTCTAAAAACTGATTCTCTAATAGTAACAATATTATTATATAATATAATATATTTATTATTATTTTATTTATAACAATATCATTAGTTATAATTATATAATCCAATAAGCATCTGATCACATTCTAATCATTGCATTCTTAGATCCACTGACAATTCAACTCTAATGAACTTTGACTGTCAAAACTTTCAAATGACAGACTATGGCTATGTGGGGGAACAGACATTTGTTTTCAAAGAATCTCTAATTTAAAATAATACTTTTAAATTTAAAATTACTTCTGTCAAGGCAATCAGGCCAGAGGAAAGTGATATAAAAACTAACAAGTAAGTCCATGCCCAATGCAGTACAAATTTCCCTTACTAGAGTACCCACTTGAAGCTTAAGCTGCCCATTTGCTACATCTTTGTAGCAGACCTAGGTCCAGTTCATTCATGGTCCTTGTTTGACAGGCCACAAGGGAAGAGGACAAGTTCATTGCCAATGCAACATGATGAGCAGAGTTGGATGAAAAATGCAGCTCACGTTTTCTGGGGAAGGTAAGAGAGAGGGTGGGACCAGGACAGGTGGAGTGAAGGGGCTACAAGGATATAAAGTGAATAAAATAAATAAATGAGAAAAAATCATATAAATTCCACAGGAGTCGAAAAAGAAAAATAAAGAGAAAACCACTTTCTGGTAGAAATTAATAAAGGATATAATTTTTGCATACAGCCAAAAAAACACCAATAATACATTTGGGTACTAGAAAAAATATGAAGAAAAGCTCAGAGTTTTAGAAAGTCTTGAGAGCTCCAGTGAATTATGTAGGTTACCAGGACCCATAAAGACAAGCATGATATGTAGTCCCTTATAAGTAGATATTAGCCATAAAGTACAGGATAACCATGTTACAATGAACATACCCAAAGCATTTAAGTAACAGGAAGGGACCGTGGGCAGAAGCTAGACTCTCACTCAGAAGGGGAAATAAAATAGCCATTGATGGTGGATGGATGGAAGGAACTGTATAGGAGAACTGTAAGAGGAGAAGATCAGGGATGGGGATTAGGATGAGGGAGAGGAGGTGAGAGAAGGCCTGATGAGAGAATGGAAACTGGAGGTGGGGGGCAAATGAGGCATGTTCCAGAGACCCTATATAGGGCAGGCCCCAGGAAGTCTATTGGTGTCACTCTAGCTTAGAATCTTAGCAGCACGTGAACAACTCCTGAAGTCAGGCAGGAATTCCAGTATAGAGATAAGGACACCAACATACCCACAAAACCTTTGACCCCAAAATTTGCCCTGTCTACAAGATGTGCAGGAACAAATATGGAGCACAGTTTGAGGCCAGCCAAAGACAAGCCCTATTTGAGATCCATCTGATGGGACCGAACCAATCCCTAACACTATTAATGTTACTCTGCTATGTTTATAGACAGGAGCCTAGCAGAACTCCTCTGAGAGGCTTCACCTAGCAGCTGATAGAAACAGATGGAGATACACAAGCATTAGACAGAGTTCTGGGGAGTCCTGTGGAAGAGTTGGGGAAGCAATTGTTGGAGTTTTAGTCAAGAACTCCAAAACAAAAACTACAGAGTCAGCCAACCTGGGTCTACAGGAGCTCACAGAGACTGAACCACTAACCAGAGAGCACATGTGGACTGCTACTAGGCTTCCTGCAAATATACAGCAGATACAAAGCTTGGACTGACGGGTCTCTCTGATTCTGATCCCTAACTTTGGATCCTGTTCTGCTAATTGGACTGCCTTGTCTTACCTCACTGGAAGAGAATTTGCCTAGTCCTGATGAGACTTAATGTGACAGGGTGAGTTGCTACCCAAGGGGGACCTCCTCCCTTCTCTCAGGAGGAGAATGAAGGAGGTAGTTGTATAGGTGGCCTGGGAGGACACAAAGGTGGGCTGCATTCAGGATGTAAAATGTATAAATGAATGATTTTTCTTTTTTATTATTTTTCACAATTTATACTTTATATAACCTGATTGAGGCCCCATCCGGGAAATTTTCCCTCATTCTCCTTTCTTCTTCCCCATCCACTTCACCTAGTCCACTGAGAACTGGAGTTCTCCTCTGCCATCTTCCCATAGCTTAAAAGTCTCATCAGGACTGCCTGCATCCTCTTCCTCCATGACCTACGAAGGCCTACGAAGGCTTGGGATATCTCATTGAGTATGATCTTTTTTAGTTGCCACCATTTGCCTGCAAATTTCATGATTTCTCTGTTTTTAATACCTGAATAGTATGCCATTGTAGATGTGCCATAATTTCTAAATCGATTACTCATTTGAGGGATATCTAGCTTGTTTCCAGATTCTGGCTATTTCAAATAAAGGTACAGTGAACATAGTTGATCAAATGTCACTATTGAATGGTGGGGCATTTTGGGGGTATATGCTCAGGGGTGATATAGCTGGATCTTGAGGTAGTGCTATTACCATTTTTCTGAGAAAGTGGCAGATTGATTTCCAAATTGTTTGTACAAGTTTGCACTCCCACCAGCAATGGAGGAGGGTTCCCCTTTCTCCACATCCTCTCCAGCATGTGTCCTCCCTTGAGTTTTGTGTCTTAGCCATTCTGAGCAGTGTAAGGAGGAATCTCAGAGTTGTTTTGATTTGCATTTCCCAAATGAATAAGGATGTTGAGCATTTCTTTAAGTGTTTCTCTTCCATTCGATATGCCTCTATTGAAAATTCTCTTCTTAGCTTCATACCCCAATTTTGTAATTGGATTATTTGCTTTGTTGGTGTCTAATTTCTTGAGTCATTTATATATTCTGGAATTAGCCCTCCACTGGATGGAGGGTTGGTGAACATCTTTTGCCAGTCTGTAGACTGTCTTTTTGTACTGTTGATAGTTTCCTTTGCTTTGAAGAAGCTTTTCAGTTTCATGAGGACCCATTTATTAATCATAGATATGAGAGCCTGTGCTGTTGGTGTTCTGTTTAGGAAATTTTCCTCTATGTCAATGAGTTAGAGGCTCTGCCAAAACTTTTTTTCTAACAGATTTTGTGTGTCTGGTTTTATGTTGAGGTCTTTGATACACTAGGATTTTATTTTTGTGCAGGGTGATAAATATGGATCGATTTTCATTTTTCTGCATGTAGACATCCGTATTTTTAGACGAGCAGCTTTTGTTGAAGATACTCTCTTTTTTTTTCCATTGTATCGTTATGGCTACTAGGTCAAAAACTCAGGTATTTGTAGGTGTGTGAGTTTGTTTCTGGGTCTTCTATTTCATTTTATTGATCCACCCTTTTCTTTCTATGCCAGTACCATGCCATTTTTTATTACAGTTGCTCTATAGTACAGCAGGACATCAAAGGATGGAGATAACTCAAGAATATATTTTATTGTAGAGGATAGTTTTAGCTATTTTGTTGTTGTTCTTGTTGTTTGCTTGTTGTGTCAACTGAAGCTGAGAATTTTTCTTTCAAGTTCTGTGAAGAATTGTGTTGGTAATTTGATTAGAAATGCATTGCATCTGTAAATTGCATTTGGTAAAATGGCCATTTTAACTATTAATCCTGCCATCCCATGAGCATGGGAGATCTTTCAAATTTTGATATATTCTTCAATTTCTTTCTTCAGGAACTTGAAGATATTTTTCATACAAACTTTGATTTGCTTGGTTAGTGTTACACCAAGATACTTTATTTATTTATTTTTTTGTGGCTGTTGTGAAGGGTGTTTTCATTATTTTTTTGCTCAACCCATTTGTCTTTTGTATATAGGAGGGTTTCATATTGTTTTGAGTTAATTTTGTATCCAGCCACTTTGCTGAAGGCATATGTCAATTATAGGAGATCCCAGGTAGAATTTTTGGGGTCACTCAAGTATAATATCATATCATCTGCTAAAAGTGATATACTGACTTTTTCATTTCTAATTTGAATCCCCTTTATCTCCATTAGTTGTCTTATTGTTGTAGCAAGGACTTCAAGAACTATGTTGAAGAGATACAGAGAGAGTAGGTAGGCTTGCCTTTCCCTGATTTTGGTGGGATTGATTTAAGTTTTTCTCTGTTTAGACCGCAGTTGGCTGTACACTTGCTATATATTGCCTTTACTATGTTTCCATAATCCCTTGTATCCCTGATTAATCCAGGACTTTAATTATGAGCACATGTTGTCTTTTATGAGATGATCTTTTGGCATCTAAGGAAATTATCATGTTTTTTTTTCTTTGTTTGTTCACACAGTGGATAACATTGATAGATTTGTGTATATTGAACCAACCCTGCATAGCTGGAATGAAGCTTACTTAGTCAAAGCAGATATTATTTTTTATGTGTTCTTGGATTTGGTTTCCAAGTATTTTGTTGAGTGTTTTTTAGTAACATTGATTACAATTTATTCAATTTGTTTCCAGGCTGTAGCCCTTTCCCTTGTCTCCTCCTAATCCCATCCTCCCTCCCTCTTCTCCCCTTAAGCCCCTCCCCTAGTCCATTTTTAGTGAAGGTCCTCCTCCCATTTCATTTGAATGGTTTTATCAGGACTTGTTTCATTGTCTTCCTCTATGGCCTGACAAGGCTGCACCCCCAGGTAAATGTGATCAGAGAGCCTGCTACTAAGTTTATGCCAGAGAAACACCCTGCTTCCCTTCCTAGTGATTCCACATGGACACTGAGTTTATGGGCTATATCTGTATAGGAATTTTAGGCCCTCTCCAAGCATTGTCCTTGGTTGCAGTATCATTCTCTTCAGGGTCCCTAGAGCTTAGTTTTTTTTTTGCTCTCTTGTCTCATGTTGGAGCTACTATCCCCTCCAAGTCTTTATATTTCCCCCTTCTTTCATAAAATTCCATGCATTCTGCCCAAAGTTTGGCTATGAGTCTCTGCCTCTGCTTCAACAACTCAATCACTAAAGTTTTTCAGAGGCTTTCTGTGGTAGGCTCCTGTACTGTTCCCTGTCTTCTCCTGCTTCTGATGTCTATCACATTTGCACTTTTGAATGAGGACTGAGCATGTTCCCTAGGGTTTTCCATGTAGCTTAGCTTCATTAGGAGTAAAGATTTTAGTAGGTTTATCCTATATTATAGGTATAGTATCTACTTCTAAGTGAGTATATACCATGTGTGTCTTTCTGATTCTGGGATGCCTCATTCAGGATGATGTTTTCCAGTTCCCACCATTTGTCTGCAAATTTCATGATTTCCTTGTTTTAAATTGCTGCATAAATTCCTTGTTTTAAATTGCTCCATTGTGTAAATGTATCACAATTTCTGTATTCATTCCTCAGTTGAGGGACATATGGGTTGTTTCCAGATTCTGGCTATTATGAATAAAGCTGCTATCTACATGGATGAGCAAATGTCCTTGTTGTATGTTTGAGTATATTTTAAATATATGCCTACGGGTGGCATAGCTGGATATTGAGTTAGCACTATTCCTAACGTTCTGAGAAAGTGCCAGACTGATTTCCAAAGTGGTTGTACAAGTTTACATTCCCACCAATTTGTGACTATTTTATTGACTATTTTTGCATCAACATTCAAAAGAAATATAGCTCTAAAGTACTCTTTTTTTCTTTTTCTTTTATGCTGGGTTTTTGTGTGGTTAAGGTATCAAGGTTATTGTGGTCTCATAGAATGGGTTTGGTAATGTTCTCTCTGTTTCCTTTTTTGTGGAATAGTTTGGAGAGTATTGACATCATGTCTTATTTGAAGGCCTATTAGAATTCTGTGCTGAAACCATCAGACCCTTGGCTTTTGTTGGCAGTGAGATTTGATGACTTCTTCTATTTACTTGGGGGATATGGGACTGTTTATTATAGCTACCTGATCTTGGTATAGCTTTGGTAAATGGAATCTATCAAGAAAATTATCCATTTCATTTACATTTTTTTGCATATAGGCTTTTGAAGTAAGACCTAATGATTTTTTTTTTAATTTCCTCAGTATCTGTCACTATGTTCCCCTTTGCATTTTAGATTTTGGTGATTTTGATTGTTTCTCTCTTCTTTTTAGTTACTTTGCTGAAGGGTTTATCTATCTTGTTGATTTTCTCAAAGCACCAGCTCTTGGTTTCACTGATTCCTTGAATTGTTTTATTTGTCTCTAAGTTACTGATTTCAGCCCTGAGTTTGATTATTTCCACCTGTCTACTCCACTTGGGTGTATCTGCTCTTTTTTTTCCCCTAGGGTTTTCATGTGTGCTGATAAGTTGCTTGTATGACAAGGGTGTCCCAAACTTCTTTCTGAAGGCACTTAGTGCTTTGAACACTGCTTTCTCATTGTGTCTCATAAGTTTGGGAATGTTCTGCTTTCATTTTCATTGATATCTAGAAAGCCTTTATTTCTTTCCTTCTTGTTTCTTCCCTGGCCCAGTTGTCACTGAGTAGTGAGTTGTTCAGTTTCCACGTGTGTGGGTTTTTGTTTTTGTTTTTGTTTTTGCTATTTCTTTTGTTGTAGTGAAGCTTTAGTCAATGGTGGTCTGATAGAATACAAGGGATTATTTCAATCTTCTCTTATCTTTTGAGGCTGAGGCTTGCTTTGTGATCAACTATATGGTTAGTTTTGGAAAAGGTTCCATGAGGTTCTTAGAAGAAGGTAAATTCTTTTGTGTTTGGGTGAAAAGTTCTGTAGATTTCTGTTTGGTCCATTTGATTCATGACATCTGTTAGTATCATTGTTTCTTTGTTTAATTTCTGTTTTGTTGTCCTCTCCTTTCATGAGAGTGGGGAGTTGAAGTCTCATACTATTAATGTGTGAGGATATATGTGTGGTTTATTAACGTTTCTTTTACAAATGAGGGTGCTCTTTTATTTGGGGCATAGATGTTCAGAACTTAAATGTTTTCTTGGTGGAATTTTCCTTTGATTAGATGAAGTTACCTTCCCCATTTCTTTTGATTAATTTTTTGAATGTCCATTTTATTAGATATTGGAATAGCTACTCCTGCTTGCTTCTTGTGTCCATTTGTTGGAAAACAGTCCTTTAGGCCTTTACTCCCATGTAATGTCCATCTTTATGACTTAGGTGTGTTTCTTGTATAACAGAATGTTGAGTTGTTTCTGCATCCATTATGTTAGTCTGTGTCTTTTTATTGGCAAATTGATTCCATTAATATTTAGAGCGATTAATGACCAGTGACTGTTAGATTCTTTAGTATGATGTTGGTTGTCATTGTGTATTCGTATGCTTGGCTTATTTTAGTTTTGCTGTAGTGAGATTATCTATTTCCTGTGTTTTCCTGTTTGGAGTGTAGTTAACATCCTTGCATTGTATTTTTCCTTCTAATATCTTCTATAAGGCTGAATTTGTGGGTAGGTAGTATTTAAATTTGTTTTTGTCTTGGAATATCTTCTTTTCTCCATCTATGATGATTGAGAGTTTTGCTGGGTATAGTAGCCTGGCCTCACATCTGTGTTCTCTTAGAGTCTGCATGATATCCATCCAGGCCCTTCTGAATTTCATAGTCTCTCTTGAGAAGTCAGAGATGATTCTTATGGGTTTACCTTGGCCTTTTCCCCTTGCAGCTTTTAGTATTTTTTGTTGTTGTTGTTGTTCTGTTTATTACTGTTTTGATTATTATGCAGTGGGAGGATTTTCTTTTCTTTTCTAATATATTAAGTGTTATGTAGGCCTCTTGTATGCTTATAGGCCTCTCCTTTAAATTGAAGAAATTTTCATCTATGGTTTTTGAAAATATTTTCTGGGCTCTAAAGATGGGAATCTTCTTGCTCCTCTATTCCTATCATTATCAGATATTATCTTTTCATGTTGTCTTGAATTTCTTGGATGATTTGTGTCCGGATTTTTTTTAGATTTAACATTTTCTTTGATGGATACATGGATTTCTTTCATAATATCTTTAGTATCTGAGATTTATTTCATCCATATATCATATCCCATAGTTCCTGTTTTCTTCCCTAAGTTCTCCCTCTCATTGATTTCCTCTGTTTGTGTTTTTCTTTAACTTTTCCATGTCTATCTTCAGTTCTTGAATTGTTTTTTTTTTTATTTCCTTCACCTGTTTGCATTTTCCAGCTTGTCCTTCAATTCCTTCACCTGTTTTTGTTTTAACTTTCTTATTTTTCCTTCAATTTCTTCACCTATTTGTTTGAACTTTCCTCTATTTTTTTAAATTTATTTCAGTGATTTCATTATTGCCTCCTTAAAGGCCACAAACTGACTGTATCTTCCAGTATTTCTTTAAGGATGGCCATAATCTGATTGACTTTATCTTCTTCTATTTCTTTATGCAATTTATTTGTTTCCATCATTTTCCTCTTCATAGGCCTAGATGTAAGGTCATCTTCTTGAATTTCACTTATGATAGGGTTTCCAGGGCTACTTGTCCCTGGATAACTTGGTTCTGGAGATGCCACATTGTTTTGGCTTTTGTTGGTTGTGCTTTTAAGCTGGCCTATACCCATCTGGTTGTCTCAGGTGTTTGCTGTTAGTTTCTGGTGCCTGCTGGAATCCTGTGGTGGGGAGAATACCCTTGGTAAGAAGATGGTTGTTGCTCAGCATTTTGTGTATGGTCACCGAATGGCCGGTACTTCACAGGACATTGCCAAGCTGTCCTCAGATGTATGGCCTATTGTGTAACTGGGCTCATTAGGAGCCCAGTGACTCTACTATCACCAGGAGAAGTCCTAGAGACAGTTTCCCTTCCACTAGCATTTTTGTTCTGAGTTTCTGAGCTGCTGCTGCTAATACACTGTGTTTGCTGGGCACAGCCCTCTTGAAGAACCAGGGAGCCCCAAGATTTGGCAAGTTTAGCTATGGATACAGTGTGTGCTATGTAGCAGTGCCTGGGGCTGATTCCGTGGGTCCCAGGCATCTTTGGGTCTGAGGTTGGAGCTCAGGTCCCTAGGAACCAATCTGCAATTAGTGGTGAGATTTTAACAGAAAAGGCTAAAGTAAAACGTACAAGAACCAAACTGAATTAGAATATTCCCCATGTATAAAATGAGGATCAGTGAATGCTGCACTGCTAGAAAATACCTGCCCTTTTTGCTTAGTTTATTTCATTTGCTACTCATACAGATATTATGAAATACAGTTTTCTGTTACTACTGCAAATATAATTCACTTGTTTCACCAAGATAAACGATTCACACGAAAGCTAATATACATACAAATTCTCAGATGATATGATAGTATACATCAGTGACCCCAAAAATTCTACCAGAGAACTCCTTTAGCTGATAAACACCTTTAGCAAAGTGGCTGTATACAAAATTAACTCAGAAATACCAGAAACCCTCCGATACACAGAAGGCAAACAGGCTGAGAAAAAATTAGGGAAACAACAGCCTTCACAATAGCCACAAATAACAAAAAACGCCCTTGGTATAACACTAACCAAGCAAGTGAAAGACCTATATGGAAAAAAAAATTCAGGTCTCTGACGAAAGAAATTGAAGAAGGTGGAAAGATATCTCATACTCATGAATGGTAGGATTAACACAGTGAAGAAGGCTATCCTACCAAAAGCAATCTACAGATTCAACACAATCCCAATCAAAATACCAACACATTTTTTACAGACATTGACAGAACAATTCTCAATGTCATCCATATATCGTAGCCCATATTGTTTTTCATGTGGAAAAACAAAAATATCAGAATAGTTAAAAGAACCTTGTACAATAAAATATCTTCTAGAGATATCTCCATCCCAGATCTCAACCTGTACTAAAGAGCATCCATAATAAAAACAGCATGGTGCTGGTATAGAAACAGACTGTTGGATCAATGGAATCAAATAGAAGGCCCAGAAATAAACCCACACTTATGGACACCTGATTTTTTACAAAGATGCCAAAACCATATAATGGAAAAATATAGCATCTTCAATAAATGCTACTGGTCTAACTGGATATCTACATGTAGAAAATGCAAATAAATATATACTTATCCCCCTGCCAGAAACTCCAAGTGGATCAAAGACTTCAACATAAAAGCAGAAAAAATGAAAAACTAAATAATATAAAATAAAATGTTTAGAAGAAAAAGTAGAGAAGAGCCTTGACCCCATTGTCATGGGAGACAACTTCCTAAACAGACACCAACAGCACAGGATCTAAGATCAACAATCAATAAATGGGACTTCATGAAACTAAAAACTTCTGCAAGGCAAAGGACAGAGTCAATGGAGCAAAACAACAGCCTATAGACTGGGAAAGGATCTTCTCTAACCATACATCTGACAGAGGACTAATATCCAAAATATATAAAGAACTGAAGAGGTTAAACACCAACAAACCATGTAATCCAATTAAAAATGGGGTATAGAAATAAACAGAATCCTCAAGAGATGAATATCAACTGGCAGAGATGCAGTTAAAGAATTGCTCAACATCCTTAGTCATTCTGGAAATGCAAATCAATATGGCCCTGAAATTTCCCTCACACCCATGAAAATAGTTAAGATAAAAGCAAGCAAGCAAGCAAGCAAACAAACAAACAAACAAAC
>CM053742.1:70089709-70114463 GCA_028658305.1 Pachyuromys duprasi
TCTGCTCCTCTTGGATGTACCTGCTTCTTTTTTTTCTAGAGCTTTCAGTTGGGCCATTAAGTTGATTGTATGAGATATTTCAAATCACTCTTAAGATTTAAAAATCTGTGAAATTTTGTCATAACTCAAACTTGATAGTGTTTTAGAATTCTTTTTAAAAATACTTATTTTTCAGTATATGTGTGATAATGTTTGTTTGTGTGTGTGTATGTGTGTGTGTGTGTGTGTGTGTGTATGAATATGTGCATGTTTATTGAACAGAGGCCAGAAAAGGACACTGGATTCTCTAGTGTGATAAGCCACTAGCTTTAGTTACAGGAATCAGTACTCAGGGCCTCTTCAAGACAGTTCGACTAAGAATCTCTATAGGTACCTGTTCTGACATTCTTCCCTTATGTCTTAAACAAATAAGCCTTTTATGGGAAATAGAATTCATTTGCAACCTTGGCCTAAAATTTCAAAATTCCATTGGAAAATATAATTGTAATATGATTTTAAAAAGATGATTAGATAAAGCACTTTAGTGTTGTCAAAAATATGTCATATGGCTATTATCTTGTGTAGAGCTTTAAGTAACTCAGTACAGATTACTCTCTTGCTTCACAAGAGAAGCAAGTTGAACAGTTGAACACTGTTTATCAACATTATCTTGATCTTTATGCAATATCTTCTCTAACATCTTCAGAATGAACTATATCTTTGAAGGTGATCTCATTAAGTACCAAGGCTATTTGAAGCTCAGAAAGGGGAAAAGACTATATATGGTTACCTTCATGTTGTTGATCCACGTTCTGACCTAACCTTTGTCAAAGAATCTCAAGGTTCATTAAGTTTTTCTCTTCCTTATAATATTTTATCTTTTTTTCAAACAATGTGTTCTCTGTAACGGTAATATAATGAAGAGTATCACATTGAAAGCTCCATCATTGCTTGTTGTCACCTACTCCTACTAGTACATTCCGAAAAATATCATAAAGCAAAGCAGAATTCTCTTCATTTGAAGAGAAATGAGCTCTGTTTTTCACAAAATGAGAACTTAAGTTTCATGCAAGAATTCAACTATGGCTTTTTTATTTCTTGTGTAATGCAGTGAATAAAATTTCAACTTGTTCAGGGACAAAATTTGTTGGAGGAAATCTTTTATGAGTACACTATCTTCTTTTCTTCTTATTCTCTCCATGCAATTGTATATGTTTGGTATTTTTTTTTCAGTTCCTTCTTTTAATTAACTCATACACAAGTTCTGGTTTGTTGAAGCAGTAAGTCAGATAACCCGTGCACAAATGATGACTTTCAAAGTGGCTAGCCATGTAAACTCCAGCACCACATTCATCAGAAGGATACTCTCGAAGAATTCGACTAAGTTTGCCACTTTCAAATTTGAATACCTTATAGTATTTAGGACAGCCAGCTTAACCTACTTCCTCCTATGCTTATTCATCTTGGTAGTGGTGTAATTCTTCTTCTTCCTATTCTTAGCACCACCTCGAAATCTCAACACAAGGTGAAGGATGGACTCTTTGTGAATGATGTAGCCAGACAAGTACAGACATTTTTCAACTGCTTACCAGCAAAGATCAGCCTCTGCTGATCAGGAGAAATTCCTTACCTATCCTGTATCTTGTATTTGCATTTTCTCTAGTGTTTTAGTGTCCAAACTCTAGCTTGGTGGTGGTCTTCCTGGTAAGAGTCTTCACAAAAATCTGCATCTTGGCAGTTGTTCAACCACAGATGCAGACTGTGTTTGTTTGTTTGTTTGTTTTATTATTAGAGGTGAGAACTACTGTTCTGACAAAGTTCTTTGTAAAAAAATAGATGGAAAAGAAAAAAAACACATCAACTTAACATCTATATCACCATTCTCTTTTTATAAGAACTGAACATCACAATTAAACTATTATACTACTACTACTGCTTTCACAAATAATAATCTGAATATATTTAACTATTTAGCATATGTAAAACTTTCATTTGTGATCTACATTAACCGTCATAGCAGAACTATATGCTGTAAAAAGTTTATAAATTAGAACACAGAGAACTTGCAGAAGATCAAACACACAGAGAATGACTTTTAAAATTTAATATTGCATGTACAATAGAGTCTATGTGTTAAAAATTTGGCTCCATAATTTCATAATGAAGGTTTCAGAACCTTTGAAATGTGAGGGTTATTAAAATAAGGGGAATTTACTTTCTAAAGGGGGTGGGCTACAGCTGGGATACAAAGTGAATAAATCGTAACAAAGAAATAAATAGATTGAGATCCGAGATGGTGGGGCTGACCATGCAGGGTATCTGAACAGCAGCTCAGAAGTGAGAGCAGGGTGACCTGCAGGCTGTACTGTGGACCCCCAAACCTCAAAGTCTGTGTCTCTAAGGTGAGAGGAGAATCCATATGGATACTTGAAGGTCCATCTTCAGGCTAATACCAGGAAAAATCCCCAGACTCATGGAGGCACTGACTCAGCCATAGGCTACCATCCTAATCCCATCATCTGTGGATAGCTTCCTGGGACAGGCAGCAGCTGGACATATGCCATTCTGACACCACAGCCTTAGGCCACCCACCACCAAATCCCACTTTCTGTGGATATCTTCCTGGAACCAGAGCCTGACTTTGGGCTCTCATTCTCATTGCCTGTGGATTGAATATCTTCCTGTACTGTGGGTGAGACTCCAAATCTGGGCACCCACTCTCACAGTCCTGTGGACACACTCTGGGTACTAGAAGCTCTTGGTTCCAAACCCGGGAGACTACACTCAAAATTCTGGGGACAACTTCCTGGTTGCAGCAGCTAGTGGCAGTCACTCTCACCCCGAGTGCAGGGGATGTGCTCTGGTACTGTGTGGGAGTCATGGCTCCATTCTGCCTACTCCCCACCTTGAGTAGGCCTGGCGCAGCCTGGTCAGAATCAGCAAGTACAACACAGAAAGTGAACACAGCTGAGCTCAGCTAGATTTGGGAACCAGGTTTCATTCCTCACTTCTAGGGGAAACCTATGAAGCACTGGAGCAGCTCTAGGCACAGAGTTCTCTATTGCCAGTGCCCCATCAGCCTGGCTCACCAAGGCCAGAGACAGTGAGCCCAGAACAGACAGAGAACCCAGTGGAGCTGAGATAGGCACCTGACCCCAATTGCATTGTCCTGCACCCCAAGGAGACACTGGAGCCTCTCTAGGCTTGGAGAACTTTTTGCCTGCTCCCCAGCAACCTGGGTCTGAAAGGACAAGGCCAGAACAGCCAGTGTACCCAGCAGACCTGAGCCAGGCTTGGGACCCAAATCCTATCCTCTAGAAAATCTTTAATCTTGTTATATTTTGTTTACCCTTACAGAGCTTTTTATCTTAAAGAACAAAAAAACACCCCAGACAATTTCCTGAAATATTGGTCTGATTTCTCTTTGAAACTGGAATGGCAAAACTCTATTAAATCCTTTGAGTTTAAAAAGTATTCTATGAATCTCATTATCTGCTTTTATACAATGTTGGGAAGAGTCTTTCAGATGCCTTCCATGGTAGGCTCATGTTCTGTTTCCTGTTTTCTCCTTCTTCCAATGTCTGTCCCATTTGCCTTTCTGAGTTAGGATTGATCATCTTACCCAGGGTCCTCCTCCTAGCTCACCTTCTTTAGGTGTACAGATTTTTGTAGGTTTATCCTATAATATATGTCTAGTATCCACTTAAAAGTGGGTGTGTACCATGTGTGTCTTTCTGCTTCTGGGATACCTCACTCAGGATGATCTTTTCTTGTTCTTACCATTTGCCTATAAATTTCAAGATTTCCTTGTTTTTAATTGCTGAATAGTATTCCATTGTGTAAATGTACCACAATTTCTCTATCCATTCCTCAACTGAGGGGCATCTGGGTTGTTTCTAAGTTCTGGCTATTATGAATAAAGCTGATACGGACATGGTTGAAAAACGTCCTTGTTGTGTACTTAACCATCTTTTGGATATATGCCTAGGAGTGGTATAGCTGGATCTTGAGGAGAAGATGAGGGAGGGAGATTGGGATTGAGAGAGGAGGAGGAAGGGCTTTATAGGTAAGATACAAAGTGAATAAACTGTAATTAATATAAGAATAAAAATTTAATTATAAAGTATTCTAATCTGAGCTGTCTTTACTCAATATGTTTAAATTTTGATTTATTCCAGAGAGCATATAGCATAAGGCTCTTATTATTTTCTCTACTCTGCCTTCTGTTTGTCATTGAGAAGGTCTTTCATGTGAGTTATAATCAGGGACAGAAAAGTGGGAACCATGCAAGGCTACAAATTGACACTAAGTAATTTTTGACAAGGACAGAACATAAAAGAAAGAGAGCGAGGATAACCCTCATCAATGATTTTCAAAGACAAGCAGATTTGGGGGAATTACCAATTCTAGATAGCTGTCACTTTTGAATAGGGAGATTTCCTAATTTTTTATTGACAACCTATTTTATAAACACCAAAGAGACATAATAACCACTGATCTATATTTTCATAAAATTCAGATATTTAAGATAATCTTTCTTTTGACTTTTTCTCTTTCCTTTTGAAAACAATTCTATAAAATTGGAAATTCTACCTTCTTATTAATATTGAGCTTTGTAGTAATGATTTGTTTACAAAATATCACCAAATAAGTAACTTTGATAAACAATAAGCTGTGACTTTGTAAATTTTTTCCTATTTTTTCAAATCATCATAAGATGGACATATTTATTAACAGCTTGTATCTAAAAAAAGAAGTGAAACACCAAGATAATTATTAGGGTACTTCAGAAATAAGACAAAGTACCCTAAACTTTATAGTGATAATTGGAACATTAGAAAAAAAACAACTTAAATTAGAGAGGCATACTCTTCTGTACAAACATTCAGTAAACAAAATTTTATAATTCTTTTCCATCATCCTAAAAATATTGTGTAATATATTTAGAAACCTCAGTAAATGTTTGCTGTAGTTTTGAGAATGAGCGAACCATTTTCACTGAACTAACCATTTTTGTTGTAGAATAATAATATTTAAAACATAATTTTGAACATAATTTTTAAGTTAGGTAGTGATTGGTTCAATCTATCCCATTACCACTTTCCTAATTTTAAAAGTGCCAAAACTGAACTTACGTTTTCACATGATTTTGTGCATTTTATGTTAAAATGTGTGGTATTCAATTGTAGATGTTTTTCTCATATATTGGCTCTGTCTAATGCCAACTATAGCATAACTATCAAATCCTTTTCACTCATGGAAAATGTGCTTCCAAATAATGGTTGTTAGAGTGAAGAGCCTTGTCACTGTAAATATTAATGACTCCAGTCCTGGTTTTCTGTGAAAAACATTTCATAGGAATTAGTTTTTATGTTTTATTTTATGTTATATAAATATGTCATGGTATCATGTTAAAATTATGGAAAAATGGAAAAAACCTGTTTATAACTAACATTGCACCTTCAGATCACAAGGTGAGAATTGTTTTACTAAACTGCTAAATGACAAAGTAATACATAGCTATTAAAGTTTCAAGAAGAAAGCCAATTCATTTCAGTTATGATATTACCTAAAACTGAAGTATTATATAAAATCTAAACAATGCCACATGGATTTGGCTGAGATCAAAAGCCAAACCTATTTCTTTTCTTTCATCTTCACTGTTCCATTTCCTTGGAGTATAACCTTAGCTAAACATCTATTAAAGTTAGCTTTTGATCTCAACCCCCTTTTGGGATTTAAAAAAGTCTATCTTTAAAATTTTCTTCTTGAGACAATCATTCTATTGTGTTTTAATGTTCCTGAAGTGTGTGGATAAATAGAATTCTCTGATATATGTGATAGAAGACTGGTTAATGGGGTAATCATTTTTGTGTCAGAGACAAGAATCAAAGGAAGCATTCTTCAGATGCTATTAACTGGCTAAAAAGAAATCCCTGCAGGTCAGTGAAACATGTTAACTGGTCAGTCTGCAAGCTCTTTACGTCTTTGAAGAAAATGACTTGTACTTTGATAATATATAGCTGTTCATTTTAACGTAATTTTTCTTCTGACCAGTTAGAGCTACTCTGTGGTTAGTGAGGGGCAAATTGTTCTGTGAACTTCTATATTTTAAAAAAATGAAAATTTTGTTTAAAGGTACTTTAAGACCTTTTGGAAACCAATACAATTTTATTTTGTGTGCCATTGAATAAACAGAGCATAAAGTAATTCTCATGTTTGATTAGAAATGCTAGAGGCTCTAGTTTATATCCATGAATTGTCCTTGGTTAGGGTATCAGTCTCAGAAAAAAACCCTGTGCCCAGATATTTTGGTTCTGTCACTCTCCTTCTGGAGCTCCTGTCCCCTCCAGGTCTTTCTATATCCCGCTTCTTTCATAAGATTTCCTGAACTCTGCCCAAAGGTTGGCTATGAGCCTCAGCATCTGCTTTATACACTGCTGAGTAGAGTCTTTCAGAGGCCCACTGTGGTAGTCCCCTGTCCTGTTTCCTGTTTACTCCCTCTTCTGATGTCCATCGCGTTTGTCTGAGTGAGGATTGATCATCTTACCCAGGGTCCTCCTTCTTGCTTAGCTCCTTTAAGTGTACAGATTTTAGCATATTTATAATATATTATATGCCTAATATCAACTTATAAGTGAGTATATACCCTGTGTGCTTTTCTGCTTCTGGGATACCTCACTCAGGATGATCTTTTCTAGATAAACTAGAACCCCTGCTCAGATGTAGCCATGGCATTTCAGTATCCAAGAGGGTATCCTAGTAAGGGGAGCAAGGACAGTCTCTGACATGAACTCAGTGATTGGCTTGTTGATTACTTCACCCTGAGTGGGGAGCAGCTTTGCCAGGCCACAGAGGAGGAAAATGCAGCCAGTCCTGATGACAATTGATAAGCTAGGATCAGATGGAAGGGGAGAAGGACCTCTCCTATCAGGAGACTTGGAGAGGGTCATTTGAGGAGATAAGGGAGGAAAGGTAGGCTTGGGAGGGAATAAGGGAAAGGGCTACGGCTGGGATACAAAGTGAATAAACTGTAATTAATATAAAAAATTAAAAAATGCTAGAGGCAACACAACAAATTACAATTAATTAAATTAAAAATAAACTCCATGTTTTTAATTGCTGAGCAGTATTCTATTGTGTAAATATACAATTTCTGTATCCATTCCTCCACTGAGGGACATCTGGGTTGTTTCCAGGTTCTGGCTATTACGAATAAAGTTGCTACAAACATTGTTGAGCAAATGTCCTTGTTGTGTACTTGAGCATCTTTTGGATATATGCCTAGGGGTGGTATAGTTGGAACTTCAGGAAGCACTATTCCTAGTTGTTTGATAAAGTGCCAGATAAATAAATAAATAGATAAGTAAGTAAGTAAGTAAATAAATAAATAAATAAATGCTGTGTTTTGTTTGTAAGTACACTTTATCCATGTGTATATCTATATTCTGGCTACTGAGAACTTTGGCCCCTCTCTTTGACTACTTTGTTTTAAAGAATAGTAGTTAATTATTATTCTAAGAATATTGTGCCCCTGAAAAAGTATTCTAGATCTTTTTCAAAGCACAAAACTGAGTAACAATTAGAAAGTGTTCAACAGCTGTTATCAAAGCCTTTGTTTTCTCTGAGGTAAAACATATATTCAAACATAATAAAAGTCAAAAGAGTAATAATTATTCATATGTCTATGCAGAGTACTCTACAAAAATTCAAAGAATGAAACATTTCTGGTTGTTAGCATCAATCAAAATTTCAATTAAAGATATAAAGTGATATTTTAAAGATTGGTTAGGTTAAAATTTCATCTCAGAGGTAAAAGCATTCTGTGAAAAAAATGACAAATCAACAGAAGTATGAAAATTAGTCCCTCGTGTAGGCAAAAATTTTCATTCCAGTCAGATACTGGATATTTGAAGGAAAGGTGTAGAAATTCTGCATAAAAATGGGCACAGTCAGATTTCAGGTGGTTGTCAATACTTCATTGTAATTTAGAACTTCAATGTATAGCCTGTAAGGAATGGCTAAATAGATTTCAGAAATGTGAAAATATTTCTTTCTGACAATGTCACTAATTAAAGCACAGAGCCTATACTGAAGAAAAATTAGATTAAGAGATTATTCAGAAAGTGTTTTCCAATAGTCTAGCTGTAAAAATAGTGAAGATCTATTAGAATATAATGGGTCTTATATATTCATTATGTTCCATTTACACTTATAGTGGATGATGGTGAAGCAAAGCTACTCACGATCAGCTTCAGAAAAATAATGTTGCAGTGTAAATATTGGTAGCCAAAACTGAAACTATAAAAACAAATTTTATGTAACTTTGTTATTTTATGTGCCCTTGTTAAAGCTCCTATACATTGTAAGTGAATGTTATGAACCAGACAAAACACAAAAATATTTTTAGAAAATACATTAGCATCATCTGTGACATACAACAATTGTTTTAAATATATAAAATTTATTGTATATTAATAATAACCTGTTAAGAAGAAGTGTAATTTGACATAGATAAATAGTTTTTATTACTGGGACCTTCAACAGAAGGCATTAAACTATAAAATACCTTGAAATTATACATTTGACTTTGTATAGCACATTACTTATGTCAACTGTTTGAAAAAGTTATTATAATCTTCCTGGAAGCATCTCCTTTAAAAACATTAAAGACCCAAGACAAAATGGCAAAGGACACAAATCAAATGGGGGAAAAGAAACTACCAAAACAGAATTAGTTAATTATAATACTTTCCGCTAACATATGGGTTTTGTGCATAAATGAATTAATATGAAATAGTTACAAAAATTTGCAAATCCACAAAAGACTGAATTCCTTATCTCAACATCAAAATACTATAGTGTTTCTCACATTGTGTTAGGCTATTTCATCCTCCTCATCTATCTCCCAGCTGTTCATTTCTTGCTATGGCAGTTTTGATGTCAAATATATTATCACCAAAAATGTTTGGAATTCTGACTAAAAATGGGGTTAAGAAAAGTATAAATTTCTTTATGACCTTTCTTTCATTTGCTCTCTTTGAGTTACTAGATCTCCTTAGCAACATGAAGCTATTGGCTACAAGAAGAAAAAATGGTTTGTATCTCTTTCTGAATTTATTGTTAATAAGACTATGACAGAATTGTGGGGAGCCAAAATATGTGCCACATTATAAATCAGCATATCATGTACTAGTTCTAGACAGTGTTCTTACTGCATGCTCATGTGTGAGTTTATATTTCTTTTATCTATGAATGATCATGTTTAATTATACTCTTTGGACTTATACTGTTGCCTTAATTCATTAGAATATTATCCACAGAAATGTTAGTGAAAAAGTCACTGTGGTTTCATATTTTTAGAGGTAATGACTATTAATTCCCCAAGCCCTTACTATTCCAGAAATAATACTGCTCTGACAATGGTAACTCCACATAAAGAAATACTACTATGATATAGACATCTTGGTTATCATACCAAAAAATACTAAGGCAATTATTTTTTTTCTTTTCATAGAAACTTAGTGTAAAGTTGTAATACAAGAATAGCAATATATAAAATTTATTATAATTACCTGTTAAAGTAAGGAAATGAAGGGGCTATAGAATGACACAGAAGGAACAGGAGCCCCAAAAGGAGACTAACAAAGCCAAAAATAAGCTACGCCCAGGGGTCTGTAGAGACTGATGCATCAACTAAAGACCATACATAGAGAGGACCTAGATCCCCTACTCAGATGTAGCCCATATAGCAGCTCAGTCTCCATGTGGTTTCCCTAGTAAATCTAGCTGACAGTCCTTGACATGAACTCAATTGCTTTTTTCTTGATCACTTCTCCCTGGTTGGGTAACTTAGTCAGCCCACAGAGGAAGAGGATCCAGGCAGTCTTGATGGGACCTGATAGGCTAGGGTCAGACAGAAGGGGAGGAGGACTTCCCCTATCAGTGAACTAGGGGAGATCGATAAGGGAAGAAGTGGGAAGGAGGGTGGGACCAGGAGGAGATGAGAGAGGGGTTATTCCGGGGTACAAAATGAATAAATTGTAAAAATTAATAATAGTAATAAGGAGAAGAAGAAAATTCAATGAATCAGTCAGTGAAGTATATTTGTTTAAAGCTTTCTTTTTAATGTTATCCTTTTCTTGCAAGATTACACCTATATTATGCGTTTCAGGGGCATACAACTCATTGCTTTGTTGCTGTAATCCAGTAAACTTCTAGTATAAAATAATTCAATTTAAACATTGAGGAGTGAATAAGTTTTTTTTTGTTTTGTTTTTTTGTTTTTGTTTTTGTTTTTTGTAGTGAGTGTACATCATTGGCTGGGGCCCAAAGTACTGGGAATGCTTCACTTGTATGAAGAGGAATTCCAGTTGCTTGTTGATCATGCCCTTATAGGATAAGAGTGAGTTTTACTTGAAACTTGTCCAGCAGGTTACAAGACTAATTAAAGGGTGGCAGAGGTTGGGGTCCCAAGGATACATATGAGCTTGGACATGCAGGCCCAGAGCACACAGGAAACAGTCCTAATCCTGTCAGTCTCAGGACAAGATTTTTGCTGTTTGGATATGTTTCCACCTAACTTTTGCTCTGGACCAGTTTCCCAGGATGCACAGCTTTCCAGTACCACATGTGATCATAGGAAACTTCAGGTTAGCCTAGATTATAGGATAAGATCCTTTGTCAGACCCCAAAGATGTAAAGAAAGCAAAGAATATAAATGAGATCTAGCATTCCTGGATGCAAACCCAAACTGCAATAATAGTTAATCTATACGTTTCCACAATTCAGTGTCTCTGCCTTAGTTTCTTCATTTGACCAATGTCACTTGAGAAGTTATTATACATATAGAGTTAAGAAGTGGGAAGAATTTAAATGAATATTTGTTTAGGTAATGCTGTCCACAGTTTTCTCTAATATGCCTAGTATTGGATATTTTAGCTTTTGGGTACCTTTGTATTCAATCCAAACACCCAATTTTTGGGAAATAGGAGAGTATCTTTTATATATTTTGTGGGACAAATATTCAATACAACACAGTTTCCAAATGGTAAAAATAGGCTTGATATGTTGCATCTTTTTAACTTATGATTGTTTAAGAACAGATGAAATAGGAGTATTTGAGAAGATTTTTAGAACTTCCAGATTGTTTAATGCATATTACTTTGTTTAGACAAAGCTGTACAAGGTAAATATATAGTTGCTTAGCAACTGGGCATATTATAAGGCAACAGTAATTTGTTTAAAATTGCAGCCAGATTTCTAAACTATGTTTTGGTTGCATTCTACAAGGCTTTGCAAAACATTACTAATTGTCATTTCCCTCTCTGGCTGCATTCTGAAATTAAAATTCACTATCTTATTGTACATCTTCCAATCTTTCATGTTTAAAGTGTAAGAACTGGAGAGGACAGGAGTTCCACAAGGAGAGCAACAGAACCAAAAAATCTGGCCATAGGGGTGTTTTCTGAGACTGACACTCCAAGCAAGTGCCATTTATGGATATAACCTGGAAACCTTGCTCAGATGTAGTCCATGGCAGTTCAGTATCCAAGTGAGTTCCCTAGTAAAGGGAACAGGGACTATTTTGGACATGAACTCAATGGCTGGCTCTTCGACACCCCCCCCCCGGCCCTGAGGGAGGAGCCGCCTTGCCAGGCCACAGAGCAGGACAATGTAGTCAGTCCAGATGAGACCTGGTAAGCTAGGGTCAGATGGAAGGAGAGGAGGACCTCCCCTATCAGTGGACTTGGAGAGGGGCATGGGAGGGAGTGAGGGGAGAGGGGGGATTGGGAGGGAATGAGGAGGGGCTACAGCTGGGATACAAAGTGAATAAACTGTACTTAATATAAAACATAAAAAGAGATGAAGAAAAAAATAAAGGGCAAGTTATATATTAACATGGACTAATTAAACCACTCTTAATATCTTTCTACAACTCAACTAAGTCTGAAAATTTTTATATACATTTGATTTCTAATGCCTACACCATTTCATGGTTAAATCTAAGTTTAATCTAATATTGAGAGAACATCTAGTTATAATTTATCAAGCTTTTCCTCGGTACTTGATATTAACCAGAATCATGAATGTAATGTTGGTCTGTAATTCCTTACAAATGCCTTCTTTGCACTGTCATTATTTTGCAATAAAGTTCTATATTAATAATGATTTTATTTATTTAATTACATGCATGTTTTATTATTATTATATTTTAACAATTTCAAATATGAGAACTGAATTTATTTCACTTTCACTCTTTCTTTTCCCACTTGAAATCTTTCTTATACATACACTCTAAATTATATGAACTCCTTTTTTTTAGTAACTACTGTTAAATGAATAAATCTGTCTATCTTATGTACCTATGTATATCTGTCATGTATCTATTCACATAAGTAAACTCTATACATATATGCATATATATTCATTTTAAATTAAATTTTTATTTTTCTTATTAATTACAGTTTACTCATCTTGTATCCCAGCTGTAGACTCTTCCATCATTTCCTTCCAATGCCTCCCTTCTTCACTCCCTCCCTCATCTCCTCCCATGCCCCTCTCCAAGTCCACTGATAGGGGAAGTCCTCCTCCTCTTCCATCTGACCCTAGCTTATCAGGTTTCATCAAGTCTGGCTGCATTGTCCTCCTCTGTGGCCTTGCTGCTTCTCTCTCAGGGAGAGGTGATCAAAGAGACAATGAGAAAGAGACAGTCCCTGTTCCCCTTACTACTGAACTGCCATGGGCTACACCTGAGCAGGGGTTCAAGATTGTATCCATGAATAGTCCTTCATTGGCATATCTGTCTCAGAAAAGCCCACTGTGCCCAGATATTTTGGTTCTGTTGCTCTTCTTGTGGAGATCCTGTCCTCTCCAGGTCATATTATCAACCCCTGTTTTCCTAAGATTCCCTGCATTCTGCCCAAAGTTATGTGCCTTAGCATCTGCTTTGATACAATGCTGGGTAGAGTCTTTCAGAGGCCCTCTCTGGTAGGCTCCTGTCCTATTTCCTGTTTCTCCTTCTTCCAATGTTTATCCCATTTGTCTTTCTGAGTGAGGATTGATCATCTTACCCAGGGTCCTCCTTCTTGCTTAGCTTCTTTATGTGTACAGAATACATAAAGAACTAAAGAAGTTAAAAGCAACAAATCAAGTAATCCAATTAAAAATGGAGTACAGAGCTAAACAGAGAATTCTCTGTAGAGGAATATAGAATGGCAGAGAATTTTTTAAGAAATGTTTAACATCCTTAGTCATCAGGGAAATGCAAATCAAAATGACCCTGAGAGTTCACCTTACACCCATCAAAATGGCTAAGATAAAAAACTCAAGGGACAATACATGCTGGAGAAGATGTGGAGAAATGGGAACCCTCCTCTATTGCTTGTGGGAATGTAAACTTGTACAACCACTTTGGAAATCAATCAAGCACTTCCTCAGACAATTAGAAATTGTACTTCCTCAAGATCCAGCTATGCCACTCATAGGCATATATCCAAAATATGCTCAAGTACACAACAAGGACATTTTTTCAACCATGTTCATATCAGCTTTATTCAAAATAGCGAGAACCTGGAAACAGCCTAGATGTCCCTCAGTTGAGGAATGGATACAGAAATTGTGGTACATTTACACAATGGAATACTACTCAGCAATTAAAAATGAGGAAATAATGAAATTTGAAGGCAAATGTTGAGATCTAGAAAAGACCATCCTGAGGGAGGTATCCCAGAAGCAGAAAGACACACACCATATATACCCCCTTATAAGTGAATATTAGACATATGATATAGGATAAACATACTAAAATCTTGACTAATTTTATCATAGCTTCTGCCTAAGATAACACATGATGGGAATCTTATTAAGGGAGATATATGACAGATAATGTTTTCATTTAGGTGTTGTTATCTACTAAAACATCCAGTTGTATAGAATATATAAGTAGAGCATTGTATTCTTTAATGAAACATCAAAGAATATAAATAGTAAGCTAAATGGTTCAATGAATGCCTATAATTACAAAAGATAATGAATAGGCTATTGAAAGTACCACATAATAGTGTATGTTTTATCTATCTATCTATCTATCTATCTATCTATCTATCTATCTATCTATCTATCTATCTATCTATCACAATTCATTCACTTTGTATCCATGATGCAGCTACCTACCTGATCTCCTCCCAGTCCCAGAACACACCCACTTCTCCCCCTATGCTTCAATACCCTACTGGGTAGATTCTTTTAGACGACGTCTGTGGTAGGCTCCCATCCAGTTACAACCTTTCTAACACTTCTGGTGTCTATGCTGTTTTTCCTTCTGAATGAGAATTAAAGATTTTTCCCTAGGGTCCACCTTGTTGTTTAGCTCCTTTAGGTCTATGGATTTTACTATTTTATCCCATATTATATGGCTAATATCCACTTGAAAGTGAGTATGTATCATGAGTAGTTTCTGCTTCTGGATTACCTCACTTAGGATGGTCTTTTCTATTTGCAAATGTCATGATTTCCTGGTTTTTAATAGCTGAGTAGTATTCCATTGTGTAAATGTACCACAATTTCCCTATACATCTTTGGCTGAGGGACATAAAGATTGTTTACAGATTCTGGCTATTACAAATAAAACTTCTAAGAACATAGTTGAACTAACTTGCTTGTTGAATGGTAGAGCATCCTTTGGATATATGCCCACGAGTGTTATAGCTGGATCTTGAGGGAGTACTATTTTACATTTTCTGTGAAAGCTCCAGAGTGATTTCCAAAGTGGATATACAAGGTTATACTCCCACCAGCAATGGAAGAGGGTTCACCTTTCTCCACATCCTCTCCACCATGTCTTGTCACATGATTTTTTTTTTTAACTTAGGCATTCTGATGGATATGAGATGGAATCTCAGGTTCTTTAGAGTTGCATTTCCTTAATGACTAAGGACTGAGTATTTAAGTGTTTTTCTGCATTTCCTCTGTTGAGGATTCTCTGTTTATCTCTGTACCCCTTTTTAAAATTGGATTACTTTGTTGGTGTTTAACTTCTTGAGTCCTATATACATTCTTAATATTAACCCCCTTTCAATGTAGGGTAGGTAAAGATGTTTTCCCAGTTTGTAGGCTGCCGTTTTGTTCTGACTACAGTGTGCTTTGCTTTACAGAAGCTCTTCAATTTCATGAAATCCCATTTATTGATTGTTATCTTAGGACCTGTGCTTTTGGTGTTCCTTTCAGGAAGTTGTCTCCTGTTTCAATGAGGTTAAGGTTCTTCCCCACTCTTTCTTCCAACAGATTTAGTGTGTCTGGTTTTATGTTGAGGTCTTTGATCAAACTGGCCCTTACCTTTGTGCAGGGTGATAAATATGGATCTATTTAAATTTTTCTACCTTAGCCATCCAGTTGGACCAGCACCATTTGTTGAAGATGCTGTCTTTTTTTTTTTTTTTCTATTGTATGGTTTTGGCTGCTTTGTCAAAAATCAGTTTATCTGTAGGTGTGTGGATTAATTGTTTGGTCTTTGATTTGATTCAGTTTATCAATTAGTCTGTTTCTATGCCAGCACCATGTTGCTTTTATTATTGCTGTGCTACAGTACAGCTTGAGAGCAGAGATAGAGATACCTCTAGAAGATCACATATTATACAGGACTCTTTTAGCTATTCTGGGTTTTTTTTTGTTTTTGTTTTTCCATTTGATATTGAAAATAGTTCTTTCAAGGTCTGTAAAAAATTGTGTTGGTATTTTGATGAGAATTGTGTTTAATATGTAGATTGCTTTTGGAAGGATAGCTGTTTTCACTATGCTAATCCTCCCCACCCGTGAGCTTGGGAGTCCTTTCAATCTTCTGATATCCAATTTCTTTCTTCAAAGACTTGAAGATTTTTTTTCATGCAGGTCTTTAACTTGCTTGGTAAGAGTCACACTAAGGTACTTTATGTTACATATGAATATTGTTTTCCTAATTTTTTTTCTCAGCCCGTTTTTCTTTTGTATACAGTAGAATTTCAGATTTTTTTTAGTTAACTTTGTATATGGCCACTTAGCTGAGAGTGTTTATTAGCTGAATTAATTCTCTGGTCTAGTTTCTGGGGTCACTCATGTATACTATCATATCATTTGCAAATAGTGATACTTTGACCTCTTCCTTTCTCATTGGTATCCCCTTGATCTTCTTTAGTTGTCTTATTACTGTAGCTTAGACTTGAAGAACCATGATGAAGAAATATGGAGAGAATGATCAGCATTGCCTTGTCCCTGATTTCAGTGGGGTTGATTTAAGTTTTTCTCCATTTTGTTTGCTATAGGCTATAGGCTTGCTGTGTATTGCTTTTACTGTGTTTAGGTATGTGCCTTGTATCCCTGATTGTTCCAAAAATTTAAGCATGAATGTTTGTTGAATTTTGTCAAATGCTTTTTCAGCATCTAAGGAAATGATCATGTGGGTTTTTTTTTTCTTTTAGTTGGTTTATATTGTGGATTCATTGATGTATTTTCGTATGTTGAACCACCCTTGTATGCCTGGGATGAAGCCTACTTGGTCCTGGTGGGTGATAACTTTGATGTATTCTTGGATTTGGTTTGCAAGTATTTTATTGAGTATTTCTGTGTCAATGTTCCTAAGCAAGATTGGTTTGAAGTTCACTTTTTTTGTAGAGCCTTTGCAAGGTTTAGGTATGAAGGTAATTATGGCCATATAGAATGAGTTTGGTAATGTTTCTTCTGTCCTTCTGTTTTTAATTCGTGGAATAGTTTGAAGAGAATTGGGGTTATCTCTCTCTGAAGGTCTTGTAGAAATCTGCGCTGAAATCCTCTGGTCCCTTTTTCTGTTTGTTTGTTTGTTTGTTTGTTTGGTTGGTTGGTTGGTTGGTTGGTTTTTGATGGGAGGATTTGATAACTGCTTCTATCTCCTTAGGGGATAAAGGACTATTTAAATTATTTACCTGATCTTGATGCAGGTTTGTCAAATGGAATCTGTTCAGAAAATTGTCCATTTTATTTAGATTTTTAAATTTTGTGGCATACAGTCTTATGAAGTAGAACGTAATGATTCTTTGGATTTCCATAGTGTCTGTTGTTATGCCTCCTGTTTTATTTCTGATTTTGTTTATTTGGACAGTATCCTTCTGCTTTTAGTTAGTTTGGCTAATACATTGTCTATCTTCTTGGTTTCCCAAAGAACCAGCTCTTTCTTTTGTTGATTCTTTGAATTGTTCTTTTTTTCTAATATATTGATTTCAGACCAGAGTTTTATTATTTCCAGCCCTCTAGTCTTCTTGGGTAATTCTTCTTCTTCTTCTTCTTCTTCTTCTTCTTCTTTTCTTTTTCTTCTTTTCTTCTTCTTCTTCTTCTTCTTCTTCTGCTTCTTCTTCTTTTTCTTTTCTATTACATTCAAGTGTGCCATTAAATTGCTTGTAAGAGAGGCCTCAAATTTCTCTCTGAAGGTACTTAGTTTTATGAACTTTCCTCTTAGCACTGCTTTCATTGTTTCCCATAAGTTAGGGTAAGTTGTACATTCATTTTCCTTGAACTCTGAGAAGTCTTAATTTATGTCTTTATTTCCTCCTATCCCAGTTGTCATTGATTTGTGAGTTGTTCAATTTCCATATGTATGTAGGCTTTTTGTTATTTCTGTTATTGTTGAGGTCTAGTTTTAGACTCTGGTGGTCTGATATGATACAAGGTATTATTTCAATATTCTTGTATCTGTTGAGGCTATGTTTGTGCCCAGTTATATGGTCAATTTTAGAGAAGTTTCCATGAGATGCTGAGAAAAAGTTATAGTTTTTTTGTGTTTGGGTGAAAAGTTCTGTAATCATCTATCAGGTCCATTTCATTTAAGACCTCTGTTGGTTTCTGTCTCAATGATCTGTTCCTTAATGAGAGTGGTGTGTTGAGTTCTCCCACTAATAAGGCTTTGGAATCAATGTGTGATTTAATATTTATTAATATTTTATTGATGAATGCAAGAGCCCTTGTGCTTTGTGCATTGATGTTTATGATTGTGAAGTTGTCCTGGTGGATTTTTCCTCTCATGAGAATGAAACATCAGTCTTCATCTCTTTTGATTAGTTTTGGTTGAAAGTATATTTTATTCAATATTAGAATGAATACTCAGGCTTGCTTTTCATGTCTGTTTGCTTGGAAAACCTTTTTCCAGCTCTTTACTCCGAGATAGTGTTTATCTTTGTTTCAGAGATGTGTTTCTTGAATGCAGCAGAACGTTGGATCCTGCTTCTGCAACCAATCATTTAGTCTGTGTCTTTTTACTGGAGAGTTGAGAGAACTGATGTTAATAAATATTGGTAACCAATGATTGTTAGTTTCTTTTATTTTGGAGGTGGTGGTGATTGTGTGTTTTTCTACTTGTTTTCTTTGGCTTTTTATTGTGAAGGTATCTTTATCCTGTGTTTTCTTGGGTGTAGTTGATCTCATTGGGTTGGATCCTTCTAGTATCTTCTGTAGGGGTGAATTACTGCATATGTATTGTTTAAATTTAGTTATGTCATGGCATATTTTGTTTTCACCATCTATACGGATTAAATGTTTTGTTGGATACAGTAGTTTTGTCTGGCATCTTTGATCTTTCTAAGCGTCTGCATGATATCCACCCAGGCCCTTCTGGCTTTCAAAGCATCTGTTGAGAAGTCTGGTGTGATTTTTATAAGTCTGCCCTTATATGTTACTTGGCCTTTTTTTCCCTTACCACTTTTAATATTTATTTCTTTGTTTTTTATATTTAGTGTTTTGATTATTATATGACAAGAATAGTTCCTTTTCTGGTCTAGTCTACTTGATGATCTGTGGGTCTCTCGTATGTGTATGGGTATGTCTTTCCTAAGGTTGGAAGAATGTGCTGTTTTCTTGAAAATATTTTCTGGGCCTTGAATTTTGAAATCTTTTTCATTTTTTCCTATTATTCTTAGATTTTGTCTTTTCATGGTGTCCTTGATTTCTTGGCTGTTTTATGTTTGAAATTTTTTCAATTTTATTTTATCTTTGGAAGATGTATCAATTTCTGCAGTTGTACCTTCAACACCTTTAATTCTCTATTCCATTTCTCATATTCTGTAGGTGATGCTTACCTTTGTGGTTCCTGATCACCTCTCTAAGTTCTACTCCAGAGTTTTCTTTGTTTTTGTTTTCTTTGTTGATTCTGACTAATTCATTTTTCATGTCTTGCACCATATCTTTAATTTGTTTAAATGTGGATTCCTGTCTGTCCATGATGGCCTCTATTTTTTGTTGTTGTTGTTTCTGTTCATTTCCTCATTATGTGCCTCAAATAACTATATAATTATAGATTTAATATAGTTTTCCTGTGTTACATCTGCAATAGAATATCTGTTGAATTTTGGAGATTTTGGTGAAGCCATGACATCTTGGTTTTGTTGCCCCTATTCTTACAGAAGCTTCTAGCCATGTGTTTGTATGTACCTCATCTGAGTATTCCTGGAGCCTTTTACTGCAGACTGTATCCACCTGTTTCTGGAGTCTCAAGTAGTCTTCCCTGGATTCACTCTCTCTGGTGGGTCAGTGTTTGTGACTAAGGTATGCCAGGTTGCTAGTGCACAGGCAGAAAGATCTGAGTCTAGAGTTGCTCCAGTGTCCCACAGGCTTCCTTAAGTTTGTGGAGGATGGGATTTGGGTCCCAGGCCTGGCTCAGCTCTGCTGGGTTAACTGGTTGTGCTGGCTGACTCATTTTTGACACAGGAGGGCTAGACAGCCTGGGATCAGGCATAAATATTTCCAGGCTTAAAGCTGCTCCAGTGCCCTGCAGGCCTCCTTTGTGAGGAGGACAATGGAACTTGGGTCAGATGCCTAGCTCTACTCTGCTGAGTCCTTTGTGCTAGGCTCACTGATTCTGGCCTATGTGAACCAGGCTGGGGCATTAGCAGATAGGTCTCTGAGCCTAGAGCTGCTCTAGTGCCCCACAGGTTCCCTTAAGATAGTGTAGGATGCTTCACTCAGGATGATCTTTCCTAGATCCCAGCATTTGCCTGCAAATTTCATGATTTCCATGTTTTTAATTGCTGAGTAGTATTTCATTGTGTACCACAATTTCTATATCCATCTCTCCGTTAAGGGGCATATGGGTTGTTTCCAGATTCTAGTTATTACGAATAAAGCTACCATGAACATGGTTAAGCAAATGTCCTTGTTGTGTAATTGAGCTTCTTTTGGATATATGCCTAGGAGTGCTATAGCTTAATCTTGAGGAAGAGCGATTCTTAATTGTCTGAGAAAGCTACAAGAAGCAGAATGACACACATCCACATCGTATATACTCATTTATAAGTGGATATTAGGCATATAATATAGGATAAACATACTGAAAAACATATTCTTAAACAAGTTAAACAAGAAGTAGGACCCTGGGTAAAATGATCAGTCTTCATTCAGAAAGACAAACAGGATGGACACTGGAAGAAGGAGAAAACAGGAAGCAGGATAGGCACTTACCACAGAGGGTATTTGAAGGACTCTACCCAGCAGTGTATCAATGCAGATGCTGAGACTCATAATCAAACTCTGGGCAGAGTGCAAGGGATCTTAGGAAAGAAGGGGGAGATAGTAAGACCTGGAGAAGACAGGAGCTCCACAAGGAGAGCAACAGAACCAAAACATCTGGGTACAAGGGTCTTTTCTGAGACTGATACTCCAACCAAGGACTATTGATGGATATAACCTACATCCCCCTGCTCAGATGAAGCCCAGGACAACTCAGCGTCTGAGTGGGTTCACTAGTAAGGGGATCAGGGACTGTCTCTGACATGAAGTTAATGGTTGGCTCTTTGACCACCTCCAGCTGAGAGGGGAGCAGCCTTCCCAGGCTACAGAGGAACACAATGCAGCCAGTCCTGATGATACCTGATAAGCTAGGGTCAGATGGAAAAGGAGAAAGTCCTTCACTATCAGTGGACTTGGAAAGGGGCATGGGAGGAGATGAGGGAGGGATAGTGGGATTGGGAAGGAATGAAAGAGGGGGATATAGCTGGGAAACAAAACGAATACACTGTAATTAATGTAAAATTAAAAAATAATAATTTAAAAAGATAGTGGGGGATGGAACCTGGGTCCCAAGACTTTCTCAGCTCCACTGTGCTCACTCTCTGTGCTGTGCTGCCTGATTCTGACCCGGGATAGCCAGGCAGGGAGGAGTAGGCAGAATGGAGTCCCTCCTTCCCCACAGTATCAGAATATATCCCCTCTACAGGGGGCTATGAGAGTGACTACCACTAGATGCTGCAATCAGGAAGGTGTCCACAGGATTTTGAGTGTGGTCTCTTGGGTTTGAAAACAGGAGCTGCTAGTACGCAGAAGGTGTCCACAGCACTGTCAGAGTGGTCACCCAGGTTTGGAATCTCACCCTCAGTACAGGTAATCTACTTCTCAGTACATGTGGAATCTCTCCCCAGGTAGTGAGAGTGAGCACCCCAGGTCACAAAAAGTTATCCACAGAAAGTGGAATGGGAAGCAGTATGGCCTAAGTCTGTGGGGTCAGAACCATGCTTGAGCCACCATTGTTGGTCCCACATAGGTATCCACAGATGATGGGCTTAGGCAAGAGAGTGGTCTAAGGCTGGGAGGTAGGACCCCTGGTCCTAGGAAGGCTGTGGCATTGCTAACTGGAAGCCCAATAATTTTTTCTGGGTATTATCTCAGTGGCCTGAAGATGGACTTTCAAATATCCCCATGGATTCTACTCTTACCTGAGAAACCCAAATGTTGGGGTTTTGGGACCCACATTACAGCCTGCTGGTCACCCTTCTTCACTGCTGAACTGCTGTTCAGATAACCTGTGTAGTCAGTACCTCATCTTGTATCTCAATATTTTAAGTTTCATGCAGTACCATTAACTGACTGTTGATCTTAGAACCTGTGCTGTTCTTGTTCCATTGAGGAAGTTGTCTTCTGTGCCAATGTGTTCAGTGTCTTCTCAACTCTTTCTTCCAACAGACTTAATGTGTCTGCTTTTATGGTGGGGTGTTTGATCCCCTTTGCTTTTAACCTTGTACAGGGCAACAAATATAGATCTATTTGCATTTTTCTACATGTAGACATCCAGTTAGACCAGCTCCATTTGTTGAATATGTTGTCTTTTTTTTTTTCTGCTGTATTGTTTTGGCTTCTTTGTCAAAAATAAGTAGTTTGTAGGTGTGCGGATTAGTTTCTGGATCTTTGATTTGATTTCAGTTATCCGATACTGTTTCTATGCCAGTGCCATGTTTTTGTTTTTGTTTTTGTTTTTATCGTAGGTCTATAATACAGCTTGAGATCAGGGGTGGAGATACTTCCAGAATAACTTTTATTGTACAGGATTGTTTTAGAAATTATGGGTTTTTTTCCCATATGAAGTTGGGAATATACCCCAATGTGAAAACATTAGACAGTTGAAGTGAAAAGCAATTTATTATGACATTTTCAATTAAATTATAACCTTTTATATAACTCTGTTTCTACTTGAAGTCACATTTATTCTCCAACAAGATTTGGAGACTCAACAAGATTTCGCAATTTATGTGTTCAAAGTCATTGTAATGTAGACCACGAACTATTCTAGAGCATAGGAGATATAGGCTAAGTCTCTAAACTTGAGTCAAATGGAAGGAGTTGTAAAATGGGAACTACAATGCATGACTGATATGGTAAGAGTAACTTACTCATTAATGATTTTCAGTAGTTTACACTGGAGCTATTTTAGAAGTTGAACGCAAATAGTTTCCACTAAATAATGTGGCCCTTTGCCAGCCATGTATCTTTGCATATAACTGAACAATAAAAGTTTACTCTTTTCTTATTTTTACCTGAAGAAATTGATATATTTCCTGTTTATTTGTAGCATTATTATGAAGTGATTCTTCAGCAGTGTGATCTTAAATTTTGCATTGCTCACTGTTATTTCCTTGCACAGGTACAGATGTTGTTTGTTTAGACAAATAAATAAATATTGTAACTTTTCATTTTGTCTAGAATATGAAAGTATGTGAGGAATCTTGTTCATAAATATTCTTAATTTCATTTTGTACACACACACACAGTTTTTTAAGTTTTGGACTACTTTCCCTTTTTGCTGTTAATAATTGCTTTACTTAAAAAATGAACAAAGTTGTTGGGCATAGTGGAAAATGTCTGTAATCCCAGCACACAGGAAGGCATAACCAGGCAGATCTCTGTGAGTTTGAGGCCAACTGGATCTACAAAGTGAGCCCAGGACAGCCAAGGCTGCACAGAGAAACCCTGTATCAAAAATGCAGTCCCTTTTCCCCTCAAAATAAATAAACTGAACAACTTACTTATTTGTTTCTCTGTGATTTTTTACTGAGGATAAGGCCTGTGTTTGATCTTTAAAATCAGATTTTATGCTATTTGTTATAAGAACTTATTATGAATTGAAATTATATTTTGAAATATCATTATTTTAATGCTTACTTGTACTTTATCTTTCTGCTTGTACACTCAGCATATTGTTTTTAAATAACTGCACAAGTTTATATGCCGTTAAGAAAAGATTCCTATTTTTAATTGATGGTTATATTTTAGGTATAACAGCTGCAGCAATGGCTGAGGCAATGAAGCTCCAGAAGATGAAGTTTATGGCAATGAATACTCTTCAGGGAAATGGAAGCCAAAATGGGACTGAGTCAGAGCCAGATGACCTTAATTCTACCACAGGTGAGTGTCTTCAGCAGTTGCCAAAAGGTGACACTTACTGTTTTATAATAGCATGGAATGGACAATAGAAAATGAGCAGAGAACATTATATGTGTTTGATTATTATAGTTACGCTGGAAAAAGCCTTTAGCTTGTTGATAAAATTTACACTCAAACTAGAAAATGATTGCAGGTTATAACTCCAGATTCCCATTCCATAAACATTTAGAAATCTGTGTGTGTGTGTGTGTGTGTGTGTGTGTGTCTATGTCTGTGTGTGTTTGTGTCTGTGTGTCTGTGTGTGACATAAGGTTTCTCTGTATAATACAAGTTGACCTTAAATACATACCATTCTTCATCCTTATCCATCATGCCTACTCCGTTTTGTCTGTTTTGTTGTGCAATTTTGTTCTAATTCTTTTAATGTTAGCTATTGCACTCCCTGTCTGAAAAACAGTGTCATATTCCAGATTCAAGTCTTACGTCTTTCTCCACTATTCTTAAAATAAACAGAATACCACACATTCCAGATTTATTGGGCACATTTTCTCAGTTGCAGAACTACCTGTTTAGGTGAATGGCGATTCTGGTGGACTCAAATTATTATTAACCATACCTAATTTGAAAGGCAGTATAGCAGAGAGCTAGTAAAGAAGGAAAGAGAGAAGAGAAAGATGCTTATAGTAATGTCTTCTCACCTCATACTGATTTTTTTCCTTTGTTCTATGATAATTCCACCCTGACCTTTATAATTTGATAGTGTTCTGATATTTTGGAAGTATGTAATTGTAACTATTGCTACAAAAATAAATGAATAATTAATTATTAAGATTAAATTTTAGTGAAAAATAACAATTGAAGCAAATAGTAACGGTCTCAGGAGTTGCAGGTTCCCAAACCTGCTTTATAATTAAACTTAAAATAATGCAGCAAGTAGGCTGGTAGGGTTACCTATTTACATATAGGCTCCCAGATGTAACGGAATGTTCTGACTTTACTTTAGAGGAAAATGGAAATCTGAATTGAGAAGTATTTAATAAAATTAACATATAAACTGAGTGACTGACTAACACACTGTGGATCTCCCTATGTTTTCTTGCCGTGTTCCTGGTGAAATACAGACTTAGAA
>CM053742.1:70132663-70145670 GCA_028658305.1 Pachyuromys duprasi
AGGGGGCTATGGCTGGGATACAAAGTATATAACCTTTGATTGATATAAAAATAAATAAATAAAAAGAAGCTAAACAACATGGAGGGCCCTGGGGAAGAGGCATAATCCTCATTCAGAAGGACAAACAGGATAGACATTGGAAGTAGGAGAATACGAGAAACAGGAAAGGAGTCTACCACAGAGGGTTGAAAATATTACCCCTGAGTGTATTGCATGCAACAGATGCTTAGACTCATAGCCCAACTTTGGGCAGCATATAGTAAATCTTCTGGAAGAAGTAGGACACAGAAGGACCTGGAAGGGACAGGAGCTCCACAATGAAACCAACAGAGCCAAAAATCTCACCCCAGGAACCCTGCAGAGACCCATTCACCAACCAAGGACCATGCACAGAAAGGGCTTATACCCCCTGCTCAGATGTAGCCCATAGGCAGCTATCTTCATGTGGGTTTCCTTGCAAGGGGGGCAGGGGCTGTCTCTGACATGAACTCAGCGGCCTGCTCTTTCATCACCTCCTTTTGTGGGACACATCCTTACCAGGCCACAGAGGATAGTGATGCAGTAAATGCTGATGAGATATAATAGGCTAGTGTTAGATAGTAAGGGTGGAAGACCTCCCATATGGGTGGACTAGGGAAGGGGTTTGGCGTGGGGAAGAGGGAGGGAGTGTGGGACTGGGAGGAGATTAGGGAGGGGGCTATAGATAGGATACAAGGTGAATAATTTGTAATAAATAATAAATAATTTAATAAAAGAGTACCACTGGCTTCTGATATATTACAGAATTGAGTCAAAATTCTAATTTTGAAAAGACCATTTTACCATTTCAACTTCTTACTATCCTGTTAGTGAATTATTTATCCTGTGCCCATTCCTCAACATGCTTTGGCTTGGTAAACCATGTAGGTTTCTCCCCACTGTTATTGTCGCTTTTTACTAAGGAACTATACCAACAAACAGTAATATACCTCAGGCCCTACTTTGGAGTGCATGACAAATAGGAATATTTATCTGGGTTTGGGCAAACAAGATTCTAATTCCATCTTCATAATTTTTTCTCTGTTTTTTTTAATCTATAGATTAAGGACAATGCAAGATTTCTTCAATATATTATACTTCGGTGCTGAAATTTGACACATGGTAGTTAATGCAAAATGATTTTTAAAAATACCTGTAAAATAAGACAGTGTAAGATTTCACCAATATATTACATTTTAGTGATGAAATTGGAAAGAAGAATTTCAATGCAAAATTATTTTAAGACATACAGGTATTTTATGAATTGATGAGAAATTGTACAATAAAAATAAGTAACATTCTCTAAAAATGTCAAAAATCAACAGAGGACATACAAATAAGTTATGAAATGACCTACAACAAAAGCATGAGTCATCTTTACTTTACAATTAATAAATAGGACTTGGATGGCTTATAATAGCTAAAGTATGGAAGGATTTTACTTTTAGAAATGTAAACTTCATACTTTAGATGATGTGTAATGAATAAAAATTTTTATATCATGCAGGTTACATAATGAGGTTTGTCTATCGCACAACATATTTGGTCAATTGTAGTAAGGAAGCGAGGGAAATGCAAACATTTGTACAGTATTCTCTGTAAGAAGATATAATAGCTGTTGGGTGTACCATCTATCTTCCCTACGCTTCTCCATATGAAGCTCATGAAATGCTTACTTGTCACCTGTTACACCTGTTTTCTAGAACTAGATAGAGCAATTAAATGCAGTTTAAATGTAAACTGCATTCCCTGCTTGTGTGGCAATATACATGTTTGCTGCTGCTGGAAGATTTCGTATTATATCTTTAAGTGTAGGCATTTAACAGACAGGGTCATATTATTAAGATACTGCTGACTTTTATTGTCAATGTGGCCACAGGACAAAGCTAATAATTACTACCACCAGAAGCAGCTTGTGGTTTTATATTACATTGAGGTAAATTACACTGGAATTAGAGTGGATTACTTTTATCAATTGGGGAATAAGCTGTTAATTAACTCCCCGCTGTACCAATCTTTTTCTGAGCTTGCAACTGTTATTAGGTCTAGATTAAACTGTTGAATTAATTTCCCACTTACTTACTATTTCAAGAGTTTTTAATTTACCTGGCAGCAGTTTTAATGGGAAATTGTATTAGTGGGCATAAATTATTTTTGGGAAGGGTAAACAGTTTTTGATAATGTTTATTAACGTTTTGTGTGAGCAAAAATATAATTGCAGTTTTAATTAGCAAAAGGTTGTTGAAGTGTTAGGTTTGAGATTACATTATGGCTTTCTGCAAAAACAAACTGTCAGATAATCTCCTCATTTAGAACCGATAGCAGATAGAATTCTATGTCAATATGACAGTAGCTTTGATATTTAAGAAGAGAAACTGGAAACACATAAATGTTCCTCCATAAATTTTCTTAAGTTTGGTGAGTATTTCTAAATATCACTGTGTGCTATGACAGGTATATATTGGCATAATACATATAAAATATTGTTTAACACCATTAAATGTCAAGTTACAGATTCATTTAAAGTATTAAAAGATGGGAGTTGAGAAAAATGTATTTACATAATAGAGTTTGTGACACATTATGGGTTATAATAATAATATTAATGGTACTATTTGACTTGTGGTATCAGTAATAAGCATATAAAACACTTAAAATGTGTTTTACAGAGGTGAATCAAAGGTTGTTGAACAGAGTGATGGGCTATGATAACAAGGAAAGCCAACTTGAACTTTCAAGAAAATACAGTACTTGTACAAGAACTAAGAACTAAAGTAATACAAAACAAGAAACTGTTTATACATCCACATCAAATATGTATATATGTATATATAAATATATTAAAATACAAATAAAATTTCTCTACACACAGAGAAATCTATTTGATTCATCCAATATTAATTATAGTGGATCTGTATGTATTATACAGCTTTACTATATATTATATTGCTAATATAACATGTATTATATATATTTAATATAATATATAACTTTAACATACATATAAAGTATAAGACATTTTTGTTTATAAGCTTCAACAATATTGTCATGATTGCCTTACTGTCTTGCTATAAAAAGAAAGTGTTTTAATCTTCCCAACTTTCCTAATCATCTTTGAAAACTGTGAATGGCTCATAATAAGCTCATAACACACAATCTTACAAGGAACACTAAAGGTCATACAAGAGCACAACATGTTGTACATGCACACACATAATTATTAAGGAAGATTTCATGAATTTGAGAGGTGGGCATAGAATGAATTGGAGGGAGGAGTGGTAAGGGTAGAAATTATGTAAATACAGTTCTCAGTTATCAAATTCTCAAAAAATATCCATAAATTTAAAGAAATCACATAGGAAACCAACCTGAATTCTTCCTAATGAAGCAACTGTGTCTTTCAAGGAAATATGTAATCACACTGACATAGATAAACTTGTGGTTTAGAAAAAAGAAGAAAATAAATTTAATAAGTTAAGGGATCTGTCTTTTGAAAATTCAACCATCCTGGCAGGGAACATACAATAAATATGATTACATGGTCATTTTCATGTGTGGAAAAGTAATAAAATAATATCTCCTCCCCAAATGATAAAGCATAAGGAAAATTAAGGCAGTCCATATTATGTGATGACTCATATTCAGAGTATAAATCCATTTATATGGCATATCAAAAATATTTTTTACCACACTCACATGTTGTAATGGCTTATATTAGGCATCGTCATGACTATATTCAGGTCCAGCCAGATTAAAAAGCAAAACATTACTTCTGGGTTTATCTGCGAAGATGTTTACAGATATAATTAGTCATAAGATTAGTTAAGAGAGTTAACAGTGGTGATGGTCATTATCCAATCTGTTGAGGACCCAGATAGAGCAAAAACTCAAGGCACACGTGAACTTGCTTGTTTACATTAGAACATTGTTTTTTTGTTGTTGTTTTTTGTCTTCAGACACCCAAGCTCTTCTAGGATGTTTAGGCCCCTGACTCTGGTGTCAGGCTTCAGCCTTATCATGAGTTACACTATTATTTTAGGCCTTGGGAATCAAACAAAAATACCTCGGTGGCTTTTCTTTTTCTCTTATGCTCAGCCCACAGACAGCATTTTGTGTGGTTTTCTTGATCACTATACTTTGAGCCAGTTTTCCCAATACATTCCCTATAGTTTTTACCTATAAAATTTTAATGACTCTTATTTCTCTAGGAAAGCTTAATAGAAATCAATTATGTAATCTTTTTCTCCTCCAGTAACCTTAAGGCACACTGACATCGTCAGATGATGAGTAATGCTTGTGCAATGAAATTAAGCAACCTATCTCAGTTTGGTAAGGCAGGTAGAACTGTTTTGTTGTTGTTGTTGTTTTATTTTGTTTTGTTTTGTTTTGGTTGCCGTTGTTTGTTTTATTAGAAGTATGACTTCTCTGACTCTCTGTTCACTACATAAAGATTTAATATGTGTAATTAATTATCAGGCATTAAGCACCTAGCACCATGCTTGCTGTATAGTAAATGCATGTTAAGCATATTTTAAATTAAAACAACAACAACAAAAAACCTGGATTTTCTGACTCCAGAAGAGGAAACAATTTTCTTCCAAGGCCATAAATGAGAGTTATCTTCCCCTTCATTATATATCCCTATTAAGCTATTTCTTTTTATGTAAAAACAGTAGCACTATTGTAGGCTTCTATCACCTTGTTCTTCTCCACTGCTGGGCCATAGCTTTCTGTTGAACACTGAAGCCACGTGGTACTTGCAAACCCCTAATTTCTGTATCTTTGAGAATGTTATTAATCAAACAAGTAAAGGCATCCTAAACTTAGAGAAAGAATCAACTGGGATATATAATGAATAAATGGTGAAGAAAAAAATTTTTAATTATAAAAAAGAAAAAAAACATAGAGTGCCTTTTAATTGGCAAATGCCTCACTTTCAAAAAAATATATTATCACTTTAGGTATTTTAGGAGACTCGGACAAAATAGCTACTTCACAAATCACAGTTTCTATACTGGCTGGAAAATCATTCTAGCCAAATTTAATTTAGATATCATAGATACTGACCTTAAAGTATATATTAAATTAGTAAACATATTGAGTTTAAAACAGAAAATAAATGACTCTTCACGTGATATCAGCATTATTTTTCATTGCAATGCATTAAAATCAAAAGAGATGAGCATGTCACCCACTGTTGCTAACACTGAGAAGTTTACAATGCATTTTTTAAAATGCATATAGAAGCCTAAAACATTCAATCGAAGTTTATTCAAATAATTTTAGTTTCTAATATACAATATTTTTAATTCAAACAAAGGGAAATGAAAATTAAAGTGTTTGAAGATGCAATACGTGGACACCCAGCACAACTTTATTGCTTTTTTTAATACTCAAGTAATTTTAAAATGAAAGGCGTAAAACAGTATAAAACCAGAACTAAGAGATTTGCCAAATTCCACATTTATTATTTAAATTCAATTACTATTTTTCTCTCAATGTTATAAATTATGCTTTATGTTTTACTACAGTAAATTATAGCGTGATAGAAGTAAGGGAAAGACTTGGGTGACTGCTTGCCCAACTTATAGCACTTAGAATCCTCCAATGACTTGCTGTCTTACATATTGAGAATATTACTTCATGAGAACACATATGAGCCTTGGAACTTATTTACTACAAAAGAAAAGATAGATATTTCTATAAAATCCATTACTTTACATTTATTATATATGAACCAAATAGTTATTAATAATAAAATGTTCCAGCATGCATATGATTTGAGAAAGCATTGCTGTTCTTAAAAGTATGTGTCAGTGCATATAAAATATATGCTTCAGGTATGTAGATTTATTTCATGTTATTAACCACTTAAGATAAAAACAGTGGATGGATAATATTTTTGAGATAAATATATTTCATAGATCAGGAAAACAATCTCTGATGTCCACAAAATCTTGTTCCCCTCATTTTATATATGCTACAATTTCATAGTACAGCTTACATCACTATTAAAGTAGTAACTGACAGAAAAACAAATTCAAATTATAATAAGAATAGTATATATAATAATATTTTGAATCATTAAAGAATATATAATTTAACATTTTCACATAGAGCATAGAGTAAGCTTTATTAAAGATGGCAAACATGACTAAAATAGATTTCTTAGAGAATGTAAACAGCTTGCCAGAAAATTAGAAATGACATTCAATTATATAAAAACCCAATTCAACTTTTTATATGGCATCATGATGGCATCACAAAGTGAGAAGATAAGAAATATTGTCAAACTCAAAAAGTTTAAAAAAAATAAGGTAAGATGATAAGTCCTCACTTAGAAAGACTAATGGGATAGACATTGAAAGATGGAGAAAACAAGAAACAGGATTGGAGCCTACCATAGAGGGTCTCTAAGGACTATACCTAGCAGTGTTATCAAAACAGATGCTGAGACTCATAACCAAACCTTGGGCAGAGTGCAGGGAATCATATGAAAGAAGGCAGAGTTAGTAATACCTGGAGAGGACAGGAGCTCCAAAATGACCAAATATATCTGGGCACAGGGGTCTTTTATGAGACTGATTTTCCAACCAAGGAACATGCATGTAGATAACCTAGAACCCCCGCACAGATGTAGCCCATGGCAGCTAAGTATCCAAGTGGGTATCCTAGTGAGGGGAACAGGGGCTGTCTCTAACATGAACTCAAAGGCTGGCTCTTTGACCTCCCCCACACTCCCCAAGGGAGGAGCAGCCTTGCTAGGCCATAGAGGAAAACAATGCAACCAGCCTGCCTGCTGAGACCTGATAAACTAGGGTCAGATGGAAGGGGAGGAGGACCTCCCCTATCAGTAGACCTTGAGGACAGGGAAGAGATGAAGGAGGGAGGGTAGAGTTGGGAGGGAATGAGGGAGAGGGCAAAAGCTGTGATACAAAGAAAATAAGCTGAAATTAATATAAAAATAAAAAATTAGAAAAAATAACTCTTTAATTTTTTTTCATTTTTAAAATTTATTTATGTATTAATCACAGGTTATGTACTTTGTATCCCAGCCACAGCCCCCTCCCTCATCGCCTCCCACTCTCTCCATCCCTCGCTCATCTCATTCCTGCCACTTTCCAAGTCCCACTGATGGGGGAGGTCCTCCTCCCCTTCCATCTTTCTGACCCTAGCTTTTCAGGTCTTATCAGGACTGGATGCAATGTCCTCCTCTGTGGCCTAGCAAGGCTGCTCCTCCCTTGGGGGGAGGAGGGAAAGATCAAAGAACCAGCCATTGAGTTCATCTCAGAAATAGTCCATATTCCCCTTATTAGGGTAAACCACTTGGATACTTAGCTACCATGGGCTACATCCAAGCAGGGGTTCTAGGTTATAGTCATACATGGTCCTTGGGAGGGATACAGTCTCATAAAAGACCGTTGTGCCATGACGTATTTGGTCCTTTTGGAGCTCCTGTCCTCTCCAGGTCATACCAACCCCCATTTTTTCATATGATTCCTTGCACTCTGCCAAAGTTTGGTTATGAGTCTTAGTATGTGCTTTGACACACTTCTATGTAGAGTCTTTCAGAGGCCCTCTGTGGTAGGCTCCTGTCCTACTTCCAATGAACATCCCATTTGTCTTTCTAAGTGAGGATTGATCATCTTACCCTGGGTACTCTTTCTAGTTTATCTTCTTTAGGTATATATATATATATATATATATATATATATACATATATATTTTAGTATGTTTATCCTATCTTATAGGTCTAGTATCCAATTATAAGTGAGTATATACAATGTGTGTCTTTCTGCTTCTGGGATACCTCACTCAGGATGATCTTTTCTAGATCCCACCATTTGCCTGTAAAGTTCATGATTTCCTTGTTTTTAATTACTGAGTACTATTCCATTGTGTAAATGTGGCATAATTCTTGTATGCATTCCTCTGTTGACGAACATCTTGGTTGTTTGCAGGTTCTGGCTATTATGTATAAAGCTGCTACAAACATGGTTGAGCAAATGTCCTTCTTGTGTACTTGAGCATCTTTTGGATATATGCCTAGGAGTGGTATACGTTGATCTTGTGGAAGCACTATTCCTAGTTGTCTGAGAAAGCACCAGATTGATTTCCAAAGTGGTTGTACAAGTTTACGTTCCCACCAGCAATGGAGGAGGGTTCCCCTTTTTCCACAACCTCTCCAGCATGTGTTGTCAGTTGAATCTTAGCCATTCTGATGGATGTAAGGTGAAATCTCAGGGTCGTTTTGATTTGCATCTCCCTGATGACTAAGGACCTTGAGCATTTCTTTGACTGTTTCTCTGCCATTTCCTGTATAGATAATTCTCTGCTTTGCATTGTACCCCAAATAATTTTTATTTTTTATATTAATCACAGGTTATTTACTTTGTATCCCAGCCATAGCCCCCTCCCCCATTCCCTCCCAAGCCCACTCTCCCTCCCTCATCTCCTGCCTGCCCATTTCCAAGTGCACTGATAAGGGAGGACTTCTTCCCCTTCCATCTGGTCCTAGCTTATCAGGTATCCTCAGGACTGGCTGCAATGTCCTCCTCTGTGGCCTAGCAAGGTTGTTCCACCCTCAGGTGGGGGGGAGGAAGTCAAAGAGCCAGCCATTGAGTTCATGTCAGAAATAGTCCCTGTTCCCCTTACTAAGGTACCCACTTTGGATACTGATCTACCATGGGCTACATCAAGCAAGGGGTCTAGTTTATATCCATACATAGTCCTTGGTTGGTGAAACAGTCTCATAAAAGACCCCTGTGCCCTTATATATTTGGTCCTTGTGGAGCTCTTGCCCTTTCCAGGTCTAGTAACTCCCTCTTCTTTCATATGATTCCCTGCACTCTGCCCAAGGTTTGGTTATGAATCTCAGCATTTGTTTGATTGTTTTAAAATAAGTGGCACTCATAGTTTCTACATGCTAGTAGCATGATAGAATTCAGTCTATAAAACAACAGAAATGTTCCCCATAATAATGTATATTTTTATAATGTACATGATGTTTGGTTTATTAACTAACACACACACATATATGTATATATATATCAGTTATTACACAATTTAGTTTATAATCAAGAACCATTCAGCAGTCACAGTTTGGGAACAGAATTCAATTCAAAGATAAAGTATGCATAATAATAGAGAAAAAGTGAGTTTAGATATTTAACAAGTACAAGTAGGTGGAAAATTTAAAGTATGGAGACATTTAATGAATATAAGTAGGGAGGAAAGTTTAATATATAAATAGGGACATCAAGCAGTCAAATGAATTGGTTATCTTTGTTTTTATACAGCCTAATATGATGCCAAATATGGCAAACTGCATTTCTTATTTTTGGATCACCTAATTTTCCTTGGTAGAAAATATTTTTCTCTAAACATCAGTTACAAACTAGAAACAAGCTTATCAAGCAAAATGACTCATGCATCTGAGTCATTTTGTACTCACATGTATATACATATAATTACTTTGATGAAGAGGACAGGAGCTCCACAAGGAGAGTGGCAGAACCAAAATATCTTGGCACAGGGGTCTTTTCTGAGACTGATACTCCAACCAAGGACCATTCATGGATATTACCTTGAACCCCTGCTCAGATGTAGCCGATGGCAGCTCAGAATCCAAGTGGGTTCACTAGTAAGGGGAACAGGGACTGTCTCTAACATGAATTCAGTGGCTAGCTTTTTGACCACCTCCCCTGGATGGAGGAGTAGCCTTGCCAGGCAACAGAGAAGGACATTGCAGCCAGTTAGTAAGAGTCTGGATCAGTTAGGGTCAGATGGAAGGGGAGGAGAACCTCCCCGATCCGTGGACTTGGAGAGGCACATAGGAGAAGATGTGGGTAGGAGGGCGGATTTGGGAGGGAGTTATAGCTGGTATAAAAAGTAAATAACTGTAATTAATATAAAAAATAAAAATTAATAAAGAAATTTCAATGTAAATTCAATGAAACCCTTTCTCAAATTATAGTACATTTTATCCTATATGCAGCTACAGTCAAGCATACTGCTCATTTTCTTATGAATTGCTTTGTTACACTTTTTTAAACAGCTAAAATTTCTGATTAAAGCAATTCAAAGTGTTTTGCATTTTAATCTTTATTTTTTTAAATGCCCATTTTTTTACTTCCCTCATTAGTTGTACTGCCTAGGGTGTTTTGCAAAAATGTCACTGCCTTATACAGTGAAAAGAAATATATCATTTAATATGTTACAATGTTTTTTATTGTGATGATATAGAGAAAGAAAGAGTTACATGAAGTGTTAGTTCATAACTGTTCTAGCCAAGGAAAGGTAGAAGAGTAGTGGTTGGTATAATATTTTCAATTTTTCACATGCAAATTAGTACTACAATTTCTTCCAGATAAGCATATGTGAAATAAATAAGACTGCTGTATAGTATGTATCTCTATGTTTTCAAGTCAAAAATGCATTGAGTTGAAAATCTAGGACACAGAATAATATGAAAAGTCTATTTTACATGTGTTAAACTCAAAAACACATTTATACACAATTTGGACCTATTAAGGTCAGGTGGTTTTGCAACAAATGTGATTGGACAGTATAATCTCTCAAACAATATACATCAAAATTAATAAAACATGAAACCTGCACTTCGTAGTATAAGCACAATCCAAGAAGTTCGTAGGAAAAAAGAGTCATGTTAATCTCAACATGTAAAGATACTCCTAAAATAAAATTGATTGTGCTCAGGAAGAAGTTGGAACCAATTTTGTTAGTTAAGTTATTCAAGGTTTCACAACCAGGAGAAAACATACACATTATATTTTCTACTGTGTACTTATTTTAGCAATTTTCACATGATACAAAATTAGTAAACAAGTTTTATTTAACTCATCATAATATATGTTAAAACAAAAGAAAATATCAACACAAAACACAAGTTACTTGTCTGATGAAACAATAAAATTGCTTTGCTCTGGAAAAATATGTATTTAAATCCACTTGTGTATAAGGCTTGGCTTCTCATAGCATCTATAATGTAACTTAAGAGAAGGAAGCTAAGTTGTTACATGGAACATATTGATGAAAACTGATTCCTGGTCCCAGTTACTTAGCAATATTATAAATCCATATAGAGAGATACTTATTATGCATAGTTTTGTCAACTTAATTGTTTGTTTGTACCGAGTTTCCAAAGTTTGTCACAGAGTGATAGACAATACCTGGGATAGACAAAAGCTGTGACTGTAACTCTAAATCCACAATATTTGTTATGAGTTAGATACACTGTCACATTTCAATGATACCTTAATTTCTAATGGTTTCAAGCTGCTCACAACTCCTGAAGTAATCCAAAATAATCTGTCTGTTCTGTTTCAACCTGCTCGGAAAGTTAGAGATATATATTGGAAAACTTACAGCTCCATCTGTATTGGCTCACAGGACACTCTCATAGCACATTACCCAAGAATCTACAATGATGATAAGAACACCTATATTTATTATGAACTTGACTATATCTTTTAAATTTATTTTGTGTGTTAATACAGCTATTTCACACCTTAAATTTGCTTCAATCTGATGATATAAACTTGTAAAACATTTCAGACCAGTGTAGAGCTGATCATAGAGGAGGGGTAGAAATCCAGTAGCATGGTTTTTAAACACTTCTGTTTCTGAAATTAAATAGTAAATGCCAGTATGACCAGGAACACAGTGATTACACACACTATACTTGAAGGATATTAATTTTAATTAATCTTTGTGAAGATTTATAATTCATTCCTTGTGTGAGAAATAAACATTCATGTACAAAACGCTAAAAGAAAAAAACGAAAAAGAAAAAGAAAGAAAGAAAGAAATCTGTCAGTGGACTAAGGGCTAAGAACATTATGTCATAGCTACTCTGCTATTAGATTTATTGGAGGGTAAATCATGTCATTTATGCCTCAACTCACAGGAGAAAAAAGCAATCCCTGTGACGTTAATCTAATAATAGACTGGAAAGCAATGATTACCGTTTCATGTACACTAGCTATTTGTAGCAGTGGTTGGCCTAATTCTGTGGGCTGTGCTTGCTGGAGCTTTGGAATTAATAAGTGTTTAGCTGAAAATCTATTGAGAAACATCAAGAAATGGTTTAATGGGGAACACGTTTTTCCTTTATTGCTACTAAGGGGACAATGAAACCATATTCCTTCATTTTCCCCTTCCCTTTCACTTTTGAGAGATTGCTGTAAGTCATTTTCTCATGTAAAACTTACCTATAGGCATTGAATTTATCAACTGCACAATAACTACACCATTTTCTATATTATGCTCAGTAGTTTCTACCATAGTGATCTAAGTTTTAGTGCACTGGTTGCTGAAGCCAAACATTTGATAAACCATTTGATAAAGGTATTCACCACTGACCATTTGTCTATCATTTTATTCTCCTTATGACTCTGATAAAGTGAGAGCACACAGCTATAATCACAGACTGATATTTACTCATGAACATGTCTGAGAAGAATGATTTTTATCTCTTGTAAGGTCAACAATATTTACTGGTACATCTTGATATAGGATGTTCTTAACATTGAATGCCATGAGGTAGAAAATAAAGGAATGTTCCTGTTTTTGTTATTTAATAAAAATTTAATTGTTAAGTTAAACTACAAAAAAGTCAATCATTCTACACAATAATTAATTGTACCTCTCTGGGTACAATGTGGGGGAAAGATGTTCAATATATATTCATATATATGAAACAGTTTCATTTCCACTCTCGATTAAAAATATAAAAGGTTTTTTTTTTTGAGATTCTGGATTTTCTGTTTCTCCATATGAAGTTGAGTGTTTTTCTTTCAAGGTCTGTGAAGAATTGTGTAGATATTTTGATGAGAATTGCATTGAATCTACAGATTGCTTTTGGCAATATAGTCATTTTCACTATGTTAATCCTACCAATCCATGAGCACGGGAGGTCTTTCCACCTTCTAATATCTTCTTCAATTTCTTTCTTCAGAGATTTGAAG
>CM053742.1:70145770-70156259 GCA_028658305.1 Pachyuromys duprasi
CTTTACTGAAGGTGTTTATCAATTGAAGGAGTTCTCTGGTTGAATTTTGGGGGTCACTCATGTATATTATCATATCGTTTGCAAATAGTGATACTTTGACTACTTCCTTTCCAATTTGTATCCCCTTGATCTCCTTTAGTTGTCTCATTGCTCTAGCGAGGACTTCAAGTACTATGTTGAAGAGATATGGAGATAACGGGCAACCTTGCCTAGTGCCTGATTTCAGTGGGATTGATTTAAGTTTCCCTCCATTGAGTTTGATGTTAGCTATAGGCTTGCTGTATATTGCCTTTACTATGTTTAGGTATGTGCCTTGTACCACTAATCTTTCCAAGACTTTAAGCATGAATGGGTGTTGGATTTTATCAAATGCTTTTTCAGCATCTAGGAGATGATCATGTGGTTTTTCTCCTTCAGTTTGTTTATATGGTGGATTACATTGATGGATTTCCATATATTGAATCACCCTTGCATGCCTGGGATGATGCCTACTTGCTCATGGTGGATGATATCTTTTATGTGTTCTTGGATTCGGTTTGCTAGTATTTTATTGAGTATTTTTGCATCAGTGTTCATAAAAGAGATAGGTCTGGAGTTCTCTTTTTTGTTGGATCTTTGTGTGGATATAGCAATGTATCAAAGCAGATATTAAGACTCACAACCAAGCCTTTGGCAGAGGGCTGGGAATAATAATAAAAATAGGGGAAGTTAGTAAGACTTGGGGAGAACAAGAGCTCCACAAAGACCAAATTGAGCAGGGCACAGGGGTCTTTTATGAGACAGATTCTCCAACCAAGGACCATGTATGGATATGGCCTAGAACCCCTGCTCAGATGTGGCCCATGGTAGCTCGATGTCCAACTGAAGACCCTAGTAAGGTCAACAGGGACTGTTTCAGTTATGAACTCGATGGCTGTCTCTTTGACCCTCCCCCATACATGCCAGGGAGTAACAGCCTGACTAGATCCCAGAGGAGGACATTGCAGCCAGCCCTGAGAAGACAAGATGAACTCGGGTCAGAAGGAAGGGGACGAGGTCTTCCCCCGTCCCGTGGACTTGGAGGGGCGGGAATGAGATGAGGGAGGGATAGGGTGAGTGGGAGGGAATGAGGGAGGGGGCTACGCCTGGGATGCAAAGTACTTAACCTGTGATTATATAAAAATAAATAAATTACATTAAATATATATATATGTATATATATATATATATGGAAATCTACCTAGTGCAAAACTTCACAAACTTTACCAAACTACTAAAAGTGTTCATATGTGTGTATGCATGCGTATGCATATATATGTATATATTGTAATAGATATATTTATATGTGTTTATATATATTATAAATACTTTTTCTGAAGTTCAAATTGTCAACTACTATTGGAATATTTGTGTACTCGACAGCCAGAAGTAAGTACGTAATTGTATGTAATACAAATACTTTGTGAAATACTTTAAGATTCATGGCCTATCTCCCGTTCAAATGACAATTAAAAAACATTACTATGTATATAAAGATTCTAATGTATACCTTTAATATTCACAACCATATTTTAGAAACAAGAACAAAAATCCCTTAGTATTTCAAATTTTGAGAAAGTATCAATGTATCATCAGTCTAGTAAAGATTTCTCATCTTGCTAATAACAAAATATTACTTTGTTAGTAAAAATAAATCTAGGTGTTAAAACAACTCTATAGAAACACTTGAAGATTTTATTCAGAAATAAACAAAGAACAGCTAATAGAGACAGGAAATTATGACTCATTTAAGAACCTCATTTAATGAAAGTTATGTTCCATTTGATAGAATTTAGATTTCTATTAGGACAAATGCAGTAGAAGCAAAATTTTATTACATTTGATCTTATTTAAAGTTTTATTTCCTATTGTGAATTATTTTGAAATCACAAAGACTGCTTTGTACCAACTAGCTATATGTATCATCATTCAAGATATTTGTATATTTAAACATATTTTACATATGTATAATAATTAAACATTAAAATCCCCCTAATAGTTTACCTAATTTAAGTGGTCAACTTTAAACACACACACACACACACACACACACTAAATGGACTCAGCACCTTGTACTTATATACAAATACACACATTTTATCAATTAATTATATTACAAAAATTAGGTCATGAATTTGGGGCAAGTTGCTGGGTATGGAAAGAGGTGGGAAGATATAAATTATGTAAATGCATAACTCATGTATGATGAAGAGCTCAAAAGTTAAAGTAAAATATTCAAGCACTAGTACATAAACGAGTTGACTACCTTAAACTATCCAAACACATTCACTAACTCACATACCCTAAGTGGATTAGCTCAAAAGCCATAATGTGAAAGATAGTAAAAAAAAAAAACAATTTCACACTAAGTAAAGGTTCAACTTACAGGAAGTGGCACTTCTGATAGCCCAAGGCATAGAATTAGTTTTGCTGCTCCATAATTTTACTGATTCACTTGACTGGCCAGAAGGGGAAATTTTCTGCCTGATTTCAGTGTCATCAAGTAGCCTGCTCAGCAATTGCTGGATCCAAGTTAATTGCACTTTACTGAGCACTAAGTGTGTGCAGGGAGTAACAAGAAGAGCAGCTTCTGGCACATATGTTCAAAACTACTGAACATTAACGATAGTAGGAATTACCACTTCCTAATACATCACTGTCCTTTCCTTACCAGGTAAGACGTGATGTCAAAGAGTTTGCATCTCTTATGTCCTCAAGTTTTCTTCCAGCCTAATCAATGCTAATAGTGTTCTCTCTTCTTTTGCTAATAGATTTCAAAATACATATGTAAAACCTACTAAAACTACACCAATTGTGCATTTTTAAAAATTTATATATATATATATATATATATATATATATATTTATATATATATATATAAATTGCGCTTTACTGATCACTAAGTGTGTGCAGGGAGTGTATGTATATATATATATATATATATATATATATATATATATACATACATAGATACAAACACACACACATTTGTACTTGTGTGTGTGTGTTAGTGTGTGTGTGTCAGGGGGAGTCCATGCACTACAGAACTGTAAATATCATTTCTTCTAAGACTAGATTGAAATGCTGTCATTCAACTATATAAAAAGGAAAACAACACAACAACAAACGCCAAGGTTGAAGCAAAGTGACAAAAAATAATAATTACTTATAAATCCATATTTTAATACACAAAAGGACTTTCACAAATACATTTCTATTTATTTTCAAGATACCTTAGATAGTCCCTTGTAAAGGAAATTACAATTTATATCTAAAGAAATGAGCATTGTACATTTTTAGTATTTATATTGCATATATTCATAGCATATTTTGTTTTTACATATATACTATATAGATGTGCATTATATATCCTACATAGATATCTATTATATATTTCCCATGTTGAACCTATAATTTACATAGTGGAGATTTGGAAAATATTAATTGGGCAACAGAAATAAAACCAACTGAGTTAGAGCATGAGAGGAATTGACATTATTCTAACTTCTTAAGTAATAGAAATACATATATTCTTTGGGTCAAAGCCAAAAAATTTTTGCACGCCTCAGCTTCAATTGTTTGAAGTAAACAGTATTAAAAGGTAACAATCACACAGCAAGGATAAACTACTCATTAAAGAATGTGAAAAGTTGTATTTTTTCTATTGATTCATAAACTACAAAGAATAGATAGTTGAAAACAGTTCAGAAACATTTGTTCAGTGATTCAAAATTTTTAGGGTAGGCATTAAGGAGACTTGAGAGGCAAGAGGGTCTGTTCATCAGACTAAAAGTTGAGTATCAGCAGACTTAGGCTGAATCTACTACTGCTATAATTTAACCAATAGTTTGATTTAAAACTATAGTTATTCAAACTACAGATAAAATATTACCATTTTAATTTAGTCATTTGTGGAAAATGTTTATGCAAATAGTTAAAATTGCACGTATTATTAGTTTATATACTACCATATCAGCCCATTTAAATATTTTACGTATTCACTGGCAAATTTATGCATGTATGCCATGCATATTTTAATATTATCCAGACCATTTTATTCATATTGACAAAGTGATTCACCCATTTTTACATGGGAATTTTAAGGCATAATCAGGCAAAAATATGTTATTGAAATGCAAAGTTTACTTAGCTCAATTTAATAAGATGAAGTAGGGCCAGTCTTTCAATATATGACCTATGAAATGTTTAGTTATGTTTTCTCTTTCCTTTCACAATTTACATTGAATAAACTTTTATTTATCATTTAGCAAATAACTATGCAATATGTACATCTTTCCATAAAATGTCTTATTTCTAATTTAAATTGTAGGTAGGCAACTAACAAAAACATTACGCATAAAGTTTATCAGAAAAGACTGAGAGTGGGAAGAAAATCTATTTACCTAAAGAAAGACTCTAAATAACTTTAAAAACCCTGTCTTTAGTTACACTGTAAAGATAAAATGATGATTGTACTAAACTCTAGATTATCGGTGTTATAGAGTAAAGGGTGGTTGAATTGCCAAGATAAATTTAATAATTTATTCATGATTCAGGGACATTCTATTCCTTTTTCTACCCTACCTGTATGATGAAGAAGCAACAGACTCTGGGTAAGATGATCAATCCTCACTCAGAAAGACAAACAGGAAAGAGATTGGAAGAAAGAGAAAACAGGAAACAGGACAGTAGTTTACTTTAGAGGGCCTCTGAAAGACTACCCAGTAGTGTATCAAAGCAGATGCTCAGACTCATAACCAAACTTTGGGTGAAGTGCAGGGAATCTTACGAAAGAAAGGGGAGAAAGTAAAACCTGGAGAGGAAAAGAGCTCCACAAGGAAAGCAACAGAACAACAACAAAAATCTGGGCACAGGGGTCTTTTCTGAGACTGATACTCCAAACAAGGACTATGCATAGATATAACCTAGAACTCCTGCTCAGATGTAGCCCATGGTAGTTCAGTCTCCCAGTGGGTTTCCAAGTAAGGGGAACAGGGGCTGTCTCTGACATGAACTGAGTAGCAGGCTCCTTAACAACCCATCCCCTGAGGGGGAAGCAGTCTTACAAAGGCACAGAGAAGGACAATGCAGCAGTGCTATTGAAATCTGATAAGTTAGGGTCAGTTGGAAGAGGAAGAGAGCCTCCCCTATCAGTGGACTTAGAGAGGGGAATGGAAGTACAAGAGGGATGGAGGGTGGAGTTGGGAGGGAAAGAGGGAGAAGGCTACAGCTGAGATACAAAGTGAATAAACTATAATTAAAATAAAAAATAAAAATTCAATTAAAAAGATACAAAAATAGACAAAGAGTAGATAACACAGAAAATAGAGTGATAAATATCCTCAAATTTGTTTTATGTATGTTTGTGTGCATGAAATTTTGTGTCCCATGTATGTGCAGGTACACACATTAAAAAAAAGAAGATATTGGTTCTCACAGAAAAGGAACTGTGTGCAGTTGTAAGCTACCCAATGTGTATCTATAACATGCACTTGTGAACCACCCTCTGTAGGCATATTATGTGCAGCTGTGAGCCACTCAATGTGGGTATGGGGAAGTAAATTCGGGTCACAAACAAAAATTTCAAGTGCTCTTAATTATGTTTCTAGTGCCAAAGTTTTATAATGAAAAAATTTGTCAAATAATTTGCTGATAAAGAATTCTTATAAAGATATAAACACTGATAATTTTTTCATATATTTTCTCATAAGCACAAAAATATCTTCGTAAATCATTTTTGAGGTAACAGTTAAAGCCTTTGAACAACATTTATGAAAATTAATTCTTAAAAAAGGCCACAGAGGAAGACAATGCAGCCACTCCTGATAGGAACTGATAGACTAGGCTCAGAAAAAAGGAGAGGAAGTCCTGGGGGGACTGGGGGGAGGGGTATGGGTGGAGAAAGGGGAGGGAGGGTGGGATTGGGAGGGGAGGAGGGATGGAGCTACAGGGGGGGATACAAAGTGAATAAACTGTAATTAATAAAAATAAAGAATGTTTATAAAACTATATATATCATATCCTTACACATAGATCTATGACTTGATTTCTTCTATAAACTCAGAAATATGAAAGTATTTCATATGGATCTTATGAATATATAATGAAATAACTCACAGTCTCTGTTATATGGTATGCTTTTTAAAATATTATCTGCATTACTTACTAATATTGTTGCTGTGATCAAACCTATAGCAAGCAGCAGCTTAACAGAAGACTTTATGTACAAGTTTGAGAAATTAGTTCACCATGGTGGCGAAAGCATGGTGGCAGAATATGAGACAGAGAGCCATAGTTCTGTAGTCAGGAAGCAAGGAGGTATTAGTGCTGATGTTCAGATGCCTATGTTCTTGTTTTCCTTTTAATTCAATCTATGATATCCACATGGTGCCTGCTGTAATAAGATAGCATTTTCCTTCTCAAGCATTTATCTCTGGAAACAGAATGAAAGTTGGCATGAAGAGGTGTCTCCTTTACCTGATTGGATAACCCCATCAGATTACCAATAAAGAGTAACCATCAAGCTCCATACCTGTTTATTTTCAGTCAAACACATCACTTTGACATCATAATATACCACCTTTTGGCGTAATTGAAAGGCTCATGAACATCTCATGACACGACACGTAATGAATTCAATAAATCTGTAAGACTCTTCATCAGATCTAACACTATGCAGAAGTCAAAGTCTCCTCTAAGACTCGGGGCAGTTTTTTTAACTCATATCCTCTGGAAAAATCACAAAATATAATGACAAAGAAGAAATGTTCCCCTTTTAAGGGAGACAAATGAAAACTTAAAGAAAAGGGTGAACCAAAAAAAAAATCCTACCAAATTCTGAATATCCATGTCTAGAAACATGCAAATAGATCATGCTTGTATCATGTAGACCTCAAAAGTCTTGGGTAGCTTTGCTCTTTTTTTTTTTTAATTTTCAAAAATATACTCACTTTCCATCCCAACTGTACCCTTGTCTCTTGTCTACTCATGGTCCCACTCTCCCTCCCTCTTCCCTTTTCCCCTTTCCCTTAGTTTTCAGAAAGGGGTAACCATTCTCCCCTACCAACTGATCCTTGCCTATAAAGTAGCATCAGGACTGCCTGCATCATCTTTTGTAGTCTCACAAGACACCCCACCAGGAGGAAGTGACCAAAGGGCACGGTAGCTGTCTTTTCAATTCTGCTGCATGCAGCACCTACAACATCTCTCTTTGGCTGGCTCTACTTAGGAATTGTAGCTTTCTTCTATATATTGTCATCAATTGTTCTGTTGTTTAGCATCGTGTGTGCTCTACATGGCAACTCCTGCTTCACCTTCATAGCTTCATGCTATGACTTCTGGGAGCTTAATTGTGAAGCATCTTATCATCCATGAATTCTCTGACATCTTCAGCATTCTGTAATTTTGGCACAAAGAAAGATGACTATGTAGGTGTGTGAAATTACATAGACACTAATGCCAAGTTCTGCTGCTACCTTAATGTGGCTGAAGTTTTGGTGACTTACTGTGCCTTGGTATCAAAATATGAAAAACCTCATCTTTTAAAAATTTTTATTAGTTTATTTACATCCAGAGGGTGCCCCCACCCTCTACTCTGGCAATCCGCCACACACCTTCTCCTCCTTCCCCCTTCCCCTCTCCCTTTCCTTCTGAAAAGGGGAACCTCCCATATCAACCTTCCAGCACATCAAATCACATCAATACTGATCATATCTTCATGCCCTGAGGCCAGACAATGCAGCCCTACCAGGGGTAAGTGATCCAAAAGCAGGCAATAGAGTCCATGTAAGAAATAGCCCCTACTTCCATTCACCCCCTATGAAGACCAAACCATCCATCTGGAAGGGTGGGAATGAGCTGTGGGGAGAACAAGGGTGGGAGGTGAAAGGGATGAGAACAAGAAGGGAAACTAGGGAGAGACATCACTTGTTCCAGCTGGATGCCTGCTACAGGGTAGGCTCCTGAGAGGAATTGGGTGTGATTCTAGTTGAGACTCCTAATAGGGATGAACCTGAAGACTGAAGTTACCACTTCCTAACCAGGAAGGAGTAATGGAAGGAGGGGACTCACCAACAAGTCTGTGATCCAAAAATTTCCCTGCTGTCAAAGATAGAGGGAAAGTAGAAACAATAATTGGTCCAATCTGAGACACAACTCACAGTTGAGAGCCAGCCTGTGACACTAATAATGATACTCTGCTATGCTTTCAGACAATGACTGTCCTCTGGAAGGCTTCAGTCAACAGCAGATCAAGATAGATGCTAGGACTTGCAGCCAATTTTAGGGTGGAACTCCAGGGGTCCTGTGGAAGTGTTGTAGGAAAGATTGAAGGACCTGGAGGGGGCAGGAACCTCACAAGAAGACCAACAGAGACAATGGGCCCAGTCACATGGGAGCTTTTAAAAACTAAGACATCAATCAAGGAGCATGCATGATCTGGAATAAAGAAAAACCCCATCATTTTGCAGTTGTTATGCACCCAGAAATCCTTTCAATGGCATTCTCAATTCCAGCTCTAGCCTTTCCATTGAATTTGCAATTTAACAAATTTAATCCATTGGTGTATATAGTCTTAAATAAAGTCTCTTTTCCTCCTGTTTCAATAGGATGTGTGATGGTTTTCCATAGTTGTGTTAATATTTTTAACATTTATTTCTGGGTTTTTTCTCACCTGCCTTATCTTTATTAAACTTCACATTACACATATTTGTATTCGTTCTTGCAGTAGGTCTAACTGAAGGTAAGAAGAAATACTCATTCTATTATCTGACTCTTTTGTATGACATGCTCTTTGTCTTTTGAGTCAAAATGCCTGTAACTTAGAGTGGAATTGAACTTATTATTTTAACAAGGGCACAAAACAAGCTCTTACAAACAAATTAGTTTATTGCTTTTGAACTCAATCTCATTCAAATTTTAAGAACACACAATTCAACCAAGTTTCTTTTACAGAGTGTAGTTCAAATTGCCTCTAGCACAATTCTCTATTGAATCTCTATTCTCTTCTGAAATATTAAGCCCAAACTTCACTGCCTGAAATTTTCTCAGGGTTCCAGCCTTCTGTGTTCCTACAGGAGTAGCCTGTTAAGCTCTCTACCTATAGTGTTCTACAGCTGCCCAAGCCCACAGTTATAAATTCTTCATTTTTTTTCAAAAAGAAATTTAGAAGGTCTAACCCATATGGTTAGGTTTCTCACTGCAAAGACCCCACTTCTTGGTATCAAGTTTCTAGATCAGTTACTACTTAAATTGTTTTAAAGTTTGAGGGTAAAATCCATTTTAGCAGTAGGACATGAGGCAGCTGGGTGTACTGTATATACAGTCAGGTATTTGAAAATGATGACTGCTAATGATCAGCTATCTCCTGCCTTTATCTTTGTCTGGAATACTATCTTGGGAGATATTACCACCCACATTCAAGGTTTTCTTTCCTCTTCATTTTCACCTTTCTGAAAACATCCACACACACAGTAAAAAGTATGTCTCTAGGGCTTCTGGATCCAGTTGATCATGAAAATCATCCTGTTTTTTTTTAATTAAATATAACCTCCAGTAAGTTTAATATTATTAGTCATTTTCCTTTTATATTAACCATTAAATTAAAATCTGTCATTCCTATCTTCTATTTACCAAACTAAGGTATACAAATCCTAGAACAAAGATATATTTTCTCTTTGTCTATTAAAGAAAAAGTTGACAGTTGACTAAGATCTATTTAGTTTTTATTCCACCTTAGTTGATTGTATACTATTTTATGCTCATTTATGTTTGACAATAACATGGTCAGTAGTTGTTAAATAATTATGCTATATTAGAAATGGGACATAGCAGTAGGAGGAATTCAGACTTAGATCACAACAAGCATATTAAGGAGGGCAGAAATAAAAGCAACTATCACTTCAGTATAGACATACACCTCAAAACAGTGTGATATGTAACACATTATTATCAAATAGCATGCATTTTCCTCTAATTTAAAAAATTCAATATAATAAAAAGTCATAAACTTGTTAAAGCTTTAGTGAACACTGATTTTAAAACAAGAGAGGAAATCTGCTTTGCACAACAGTGTTTCTGATTTATACGTTTAACCAAACACTGTAATCATTATATTAGCACCCACAGTTTTGCAACACACAGCTTTTTCACAGGTAAGCATTTGGTCATGAACATTTCAGTCCCTCAACTCATAAGGACAAATAGTGAGAAATGATATTCATTACTAGATGAAAACTTTGTTTAGTCTTAATATTCCTGGATGCCAACAAGGCACCCCACCAGCATTCATAAACATATGGACTATTATTTCTCTAGCATAGTAGTTTCTTTTACTTTATTGCAGTTTTATATAGTGAAAACCAAAATACTTTGCTAGCCTGTCAAAGAATCAAGAAAAGATGGCCATCATTATACTAAAAAACTATAACGTAATTAAAATAATTATCTAATTTGGAGTTTATAATTTTGAGA
>CM053742.1:70156759-70166929 GCA_028658305.1 Pachyuromys duprasi
AAAAAAAATTAACTAGCTAGATGGAGAGGTAAAACAGGAAATGATTGATATGTGGTTTTTCCTGAGTGATGTTTTATACAGTTTCTTTAGTTAAAGTTAATCAAAATTAAAGGTAATACATGATGCTAAAAAAAAATATGGGTCTGAATTTAATAATGCCTTTCAATGGGTTATATAAAAATAGTTTATTGGCATATAATAGTTGTATTGCCTGTAATCAGGTTCCTTAATATTTAAGGTCTTATCTTTAACATCCTTCTGGAATTTTATTTCTGGTAATTGGCTCATTATTGACTGGTCACTATACATATTTGCAGGACCCTCATGATTTCTTCAAAAATACAAAAAGGCCAATGAAAAAGTATTTAAAAACTAACTTAGACATGTTATATAGTGACTAAACAATAGCAGAAAAGGTAATTCAAATGAAATGTTCATAATTCTTCATAATGAAATGATGGACCATTGAGATGAATCAGAAAAGAAAGGTTGAAGTCAAGCCTGAATACTTCAGAGTGATCCGTGGATAAGACATGATGGAAGGAGAGAACTGATTCCCACAATATGTCTTCTGGCTTCCACATATAATGCATGGCATGTGCAAGCCCTCCAACACACATAAAAATGTAATTTTTTCATAAAATAATTCTGTACTCAAATATAGATGTTCAAACATATACTTTATTTGGTTTATTGTATCTAAAAATAAAATTCATTGAAAACATTTTCAGATAGAGAAAAAAATTGAATTATAACCATAATTTTATATTTATTTCCAATATTAAAAATTTACTCACATTTTCTGAATTTTTGAAGTCAAATAAAGACAGATCCATTATGAAACGAATCAATTGTCACAAAAATATTTATACCATAAATAAATTACTTTAGGTCAGGCTTCACAATTTTATAGTTTGTTTATTTATTTCATATTTATTTAATATTTTTATTATTTTATCATCATTAACATTTATTATTATCATCATTATAATTTATTACAATTTATTCAATTTGTGTCCCCGCTGTAGCACCTTCGCTCTTCTCCCAATCCCACCCTCCCAACCTCTTTTCCCCCTTAAGCTCTCCCCTTGTGCACTGATAGGGGAGATCCTCCTCCCCTTCTATTTGACCCTAGCCTATTATGTCTCATTAGGACTGGTTGCATTGTTTTCCTCTGTGGCCTGGCAAGGCTACACACCCCAGGGCAAAGTGATCAGAGAGACAGTCACTGAAATCATGCCAGAAAAAGCCCCTGCTCCCTTTTTCTAGGGATCCCACTTGGAGACTGAGTATATAGGTTACATCTGATCCTGGGTTTAGGTCCTCTCCCTGCATGGTCCTTGGATGGTGTGTAAGTCTTTGCAGGGTTCCCAGGGCTCACTTTTACTGACTCTGTTGGACAACTTTTGGAGCTCCTGTTCCCTCCAGGTCTTTCTATCTCCCCCTTCTTTTATAAAATTCCCTGCTCTCCACCCAAAGTTTGGCTATGAGTTTCAGCCTCTTCTTTGATACCTCCATAAGTAGAGTCTTTCAGAGGGCCCTGCTACCAATGTCTATTGCATTTGTCCTTAAGAATGAGAATTGAGCATCTTCATTAGGATATTCCTTGCTGTTGTTTAGCTACCTTAGGAGTATAGACTTTAGTATGTTTATCTTATACTATATAGCCAATATCCATTTATGAGTGAGTATATACCATGTGTGTCTTTCTGCTTCTGGGATACCTCAGTCAGGATGATCTTTTCAAGTTCCCACCATTTGCCTGCAAATTTCATGATTTCTTTGTTTTCAATAGCTGAGTAGTATTCCATTGCATAAATGTAACACAATTTCTCTATCCAGTCCATTGTTGAAGGACATCTATTGTTTCCAGGTTCTTGCTATTATGAATAGAGCTGCTACAGACATGGTTGACCTTGCTGTATAGTTGACCATATAGCTGGATATATGCTTAATAGTAGTATAGCTGTATTTGAATTAGCACTCTTCCTAATTTTTTGAGAAAGCCCCAGACTGATTTCCAAAGTGGTTGTATAAGTTTTCATTCCCACCAACAATGAAGGAGGGTTCCCCTTTCTGCACATCCTCTCCAGCATGTGTTGTCGTTCTAGTTTTTCATTTTAGCCATTCTGGAGGGTGTAAAGTAAAATCTCAGGGTTGTTTAAATTGGCATATCCCTGATGGCAAAGGACACTGAACATTTCTTTAAGTGTTTCTCTGCCATTTGATATTCCTCTATTGCAAATTTTCTGTTTAGCTCTCTACCACACTTTTTAGTCGGATTACTTGGTTTATTGCTGTTAACCTCTTTAGTTATTTATTTATCAGATATAGGGATTAGTGAAGATCCTTTCCTAGTTTGTTGTCTGTTATTGTGTTCTAATGACAGTCTTTTTTTCCAGAAGATTTTCAGTTTCATGAGGTCTCATTTATTGATTGTGTCCATGCTTATCCACTCCCAGTATCACACAAACTCCCTCTTTTCACCCTATGCTCATTCCCTAGTCCACTGAGAGGCGAAGATCTCCTCCCCTTCATTGTAACTGGACAAATCACTTCTCATCAGTGCTGGCTGTATCCCGAAGAGGAGGTGATCAAAGAGACAGCCACTGAGTACATGCAAGAGAGAGAAGCTGCCTTCCCCCACTTACTATAGGGCGCACTTGGAAACTGAGCAGCTTATGACCATCCTCTGAACAGGTTATCTAGGTTCTCTCCATGGATGGTCATTGGTTGGAAGAGTCCCGTACAAAATGAAACATCTTCTGGAATTATCCCCATCCCTGATCTCAAGATGTACTGTAGAGCAACAGTAATAATAACAGCACTGTACTAGCATATACACAGACTGGTGGATATATGGAATTGATTTGAAGATGTAGAAATGAAACCACACACCAATGGAATCTTAATTTTTTACAAAAAAGCCAAACCATACAATAGAAAAAATACAGCATCTTCAACAAATGGTTCTGGACTAACTGGATGTCTAAATGTAGAATCATGCAAATAGACCAAGATGTATCACCCTGCACAGAAGTAAAGTTCAAGTGGATCAAAGACTTCAACATAAAAGCAGACACACTGAATCTGCTAGAAGAAAAAGTGGAGAAGAGCCTTGACCTCATTGGCACAGGAGATAACTTCCTGAAGAGAACACCAACAGCACAAGTTTTAAGGTAAACAAACAATGAATTGAATCTCATGAAACTGTAATGCAAAAGACATGGTCATCAAAACCATATGGCAGCCTACAGAGTGGAAAACGATTTTTACCAACTGTGCATCACACAGAGGGCGAACATCCAGAATATATGAAGAAATGAAGACATTAAAAACACCAACAAACCAATTAAAAATGGGGTATAGAGCCAAACAGAAAATTCTCAACAGAGAAATATTGAATGACAGAGAAACACTTAAATAAATGCTCAGTGCCTTAGGCATTCATGGAAATGCAAATCAAAAAGACCCTGAGATTCCACATCACACCAATCAGAATGGCCAAGATCAAAAACTCAAGGGATGATACATGCTGGAGAGGTTGGGGAGAAAGGGGGGGGTTGAACCCTCCTCCATTGCTGGTGGGAATGTAACCTTGTTTTTGTATTTGTTTTATGGGAATGTAACTTTGTAAAACAATTCATTAATCAATCAGGAGCTTTTTCAAAAATTAGGGATAGTGTTATGTCAAGACCCGTTAGGCATAAATCCAAAAGATGCTAAACCATGCAACATAGACATTTGCTCAACTACATTCATAACAGCATTATTTATAATAATCAGAATCTGGAAACAACCTAGATGTCCCTCAACTGAAAAATGGGTACAAAAATTGTTATACATTTACACCATGGAATACTAATCAGCAATTAAAAACAAAGAAATAATGAAATTTGCAGGCAAACGGATGGAACCAGAAATGATAATCATGAGTAAGGTTACTCAGAAGCAGAAAGAAAAATGTGGTATATATTCACTTATATGTAGATATTAGCCATACAATATAGTAAAATCTATAGTCCTAAAGAAGCTAAACAACAAAGATGACCCTAGGGTAGGTGCTGACAACTCACTCAGAAGGCCAAACAGGATAGAGATTGGAAGTAGGAAAAGACAAGGAACAGGAAAGAAATTTTCCACAGGGCTCCTCTGAAAGACACTACCCATCAGGGTATTGAAGATACTGAGACTCATAACCATACTTTGGACTGAGTACAGGAAAACTTATGGAAGAAGAAAGAGAAAGAAAGACCTGGAGGGGACAGGAATTCCACAAGGAGATCAATAGAGCCCAAAAACCTAGGACAAGGGATGCCTGTAGAGACTGATACTCCAACAAAGGATGACAGTACATGGACAGGACCTGCTCAGTAACCAAGTGGGTTCCCTAGAGAGGGGAGCAGGAGAGGTCTCTGACATGAACTCAGTGGTTGGCTCCTTGATCAACTCCCACTGGGTGGTGTGGCCTTGCCAGGCCACAGACAAAATGCTGCAGCCAGCCCTGGTGAGACTTGATAGCTTAGGGTCTGATAGAAGGGGAAGTGATCCTCTGCTATCAGTGGACTTGAAAAAAGGCATAGGAGAGAACAGGGAGGATGTGTGGTGCTGGGAGGAGATGGATAGGCTACAGGTGGGTTACAAAGTGAATAAATTGTGATAGATAGATAGATAGATAGATAGATAGATAGATAGATAGATAGATAGATAGATAGATAAGCAAGCAGACACACTCAAGAAGAGTAGACAACTGAAAATAATCAAACTCAGGCCTGAAATCAATAAATTAGCAACAAAGAAAACAATTCAAAGAATCAATGAAACCATGAGCTGGTCATTTTAGAAAATAAACATGATAGAAAAATCCTTAGCAATCTAACTAAAATCCAGAGAGAAACTATCCAAATCATCAAAATAAGAAATGTAAAGGGCGGCATAACAACACACTGAGGTAATCCAAACAATTATTAGGTCTTCTTCAAAAACCTATATGCCACAAATTTTGAAAACCTATGTGAAATGCACAATTTTCTTGATAGATTTCATTTACAAAATTTATATCAAAATAAAGCAAATGAAGTAAATTGTCCTATATCCCCCAAGGAAATATGAGCAGTCAGCAAAAGTCTCCCTTCCAGAAAATGCCCAGTGCTAGATGGTTTCAACACAGAATTCTATCAGTCATTCAAAGACCTAACTCCTATATTCTTCAAAGTATTCTACAAAATCAAAACAGAAGGAACATTACCAACTTCATTCTATGACAACACAGTCACCATTATACCTAAACCACATAAAGACCCAACAAAAACAACAACAACAACAGCAAAAACAAACTTCAGATGTCCTAGTTATATACTTGAGCATATTTTGGATATATGCCTAGGAATGGTATAGCTGGATCCTGAGGAAGCACTATTCCCAATTGTCTGAGAAAGCACCAGATTGATTTTGAGAGTGGTTGTATAAGTTTACGTTACCACCAGCAGTGGAGGAGGGTTACCTTTTCTCTGCATCTTCTCCAGCATTTGTTGTTATTTGAGTTATTCAAGGACATCTCATCAACCATGTTTGTAGCAACTTTATTTGTAATAGCCAGAAGGTGGAAACAGCCCAAATGCCCCTTAGCTGAGGAACGGATATAGAAATTGTGGTACATCTACAGAATGGAATATTAACTAGGAATAGCACTTCCTCAAGATCCAGCTGTACCACTCCTAGGCATATATCCAAAAGAGGCTCAAGTACACAATATGGACATTTGCTCAACCATGTTTGTAGCAGATTTATTTCTAATAGTCAGAAGCTAGAAACAATCCAGATGCCCCTCAACTGAGGAATGCATACAGAAATTATGGTACTTTTACACAATGGAATACTACTCAGCAATTAAAAATGAGGAAATCATGAAATCTGCAGGTAAATGGTGGGAACTGGAAAGATTCATCCTGAGTGAGCTATCCCAGAAGCAGAAAGACACACATGGAATATACTCACTCATATAGACATATAAAATGGGATAGACCTACTGAAATCTGTACACCTAAAAAAACTAATCAAGAGGGAGGACTCTGGCTAAAATGTTCAATCCCCAGCCAGAAAGGCAAAGCAGATTGACATCAGAAGAAGAAAACAGGGAACAAGCTAGGGGCCTGTCACAGAGGCTCTGTCCTGCACAATATCAAAGCAGATGCTGAGACTTATGGCCAACAGTTGGGCAGAGTGCATGCAATCTTACAAAAGATGTGGGAAATAATAAGATAGGGAGAGGACAGGAGCTCCACAAGGAGAGCAACAGAACCAAAAAATCTGAACACAGGGGTCTTTCCTGAGACTGATACTCCAACCAAGTACTGTGCATGGAGAAAACCTAGAACCCCCGCTCAGATGTAGCCCATGGCAGTTCAGTATCCAAGTGGGTTCCATAATTATGGGAACAGACACTGCCTCTGACATGAACTGATTGGCCTACTTTGATCACCTTACCCTGATGGGGGAGCAGCCTTATCCGGCCACAGAGGAAGACAATGCAACCACTCCTGATGAGAGCTGATAGACTAGGATCAGAAGGAAGGAAAGGAAGACCTCCCCTATCAGTGAACTTGGAGAGGGGCATGTGTTGAGAAGGGGGAGGGAAGCTGAGCTTGGGGAGGAGTGAGGGGTTTATGGGGGCATACAAAGTGAATAAAGTATAATTAATAAAAATTAAAATAAAAAATATTAATCTATTCAAAAACAAAACAAAAAGCAAGGAAATCATGAAATGATGGGAACTGGAAAAGACCATCCTGAGTGAGGTAGCCCAGAAGCAGAAAGACACACAAGGTATATACTCACACATAAGTGGATATTAGGCATATAATATAGGGTAAACATACTAAAATATGTACACCTAAGGAAGCTAATCAGGAAGGAGGACTCTGGCTAAGATGCTCAATATCCATTCAGAAAGGCAGAGGATGCACACTGGAGGAGGGAGAAAACAGGGAAAAAGACAAGAACCTACCACAAGAGGGCCTCTGAAAGGCTCTACCCTGCAGGCTATAGAGGCAGATACTGAGACTCATAGCCAACATTTGAGCAGAATGCAGGGAATCTTAACTTAACAGACCACAATGAAAATATCAAGAAAAAAAAACAGACAAATTGCAGATTTGTGGAACCCAATCCAGAAGAATACCAGTACAAAACATGACTGCACCTAAGTCTGAATGAGCAGTGTAGAAGAGGAAGCAGAAAGATTGCAAAAGCAAGGGGACGGGAAAGTATGCTTTGTGATTGTGTCTCCTAGCAATGTCAGAAGCTAAATCCATAAAGTCTCAGCAACATGAATGCCTAGCACATGACCTGAACAAGGACAACCAAAATAGACAGGAAAAAAAAAGGGAAAGGGGAAGCCAAGGGGATTTCAGACCTATACAACTGCATACAACTAAGAAATGCTGAAATAGTCTTCTCTAGGAAAGAGCACAACAATTGAGTCACATTATAGGGAATGAGCACGATATGTGTATGTTTGTTTATGTATGGTGTGTGTGTGTTTAAAACAACAACTAAAGAAAGAAAAGAGATTGACTTTGAAAAATACCAGCACACACACAAGCACACACACACATACACACAGAAACACACAGATTTGACAATTAGTGAAAAGAAAAGCTATGAATTTGGAAGAGAGCAAGATGAGGTGAACAACAAAGTTTAGAGAAAGGAAAGGGGAAGGAAAAATGATGTAATTGGACTATAATCTCAAAAATAAAATTAAATAAATTAATAATCAACTGAAAATGACAACCAGCTGAAATGTTCAAAAATATTTTTAAATCAAATGCATGATATTTAAGTAAGGCAGCTAGGACAAACTTGAAATTTACTGATAGTGAAGTAAATTGAAAGCCAATTCTATAGCATTTATCTTTCCTAGATGGAAGAGAAAATGGTCTGTATAACTCAAAATAACATATAGTCCAAAAAGTATTGTTATCTGACCACATGAAATGTTTTTTCTAACATTTGGCTATAAAAATATTCTTGGTAATGTACAATGATATATTCAAAATAAGAAATAGTATCTCTCTGGAAGTCTGAAGATTCCTTGATCTTCCCCTGTACATTATTGTCATTGTCTACTCTACAGCAGATATCTTTTGTCTTTCATACTCATCCTCCTATCTCTTTCATCAATTCTAGGCATAAGAAAAGGACCACGGAATTATAGTAAGAAAGTAAAATATTCAAATAAAACTTGGTTGCTCCATTATCACCCAGAAGGTAAAGAATATAATATATGCTAAGGAACATTGGGACTTTAGAATTTAAAAAGGCTTGGGTTTAAATATGAATCTACCACTAAGTTACTTCATGGCCTAAAGCAATTAATTTAAACTCACTTAGCCACATATCATCTGAAAAAGGAAGGCAATATTCATAAAGTTACTATAAAGATGAAATGAAGGATATATGAAACATTTAGCACCCAAGCCTCATACATAAGAGGAACTTAATGTGCATTAGAGTTTTCCCCCAAATAGATAAGCTACTAATGCTTATTCAAAAGTGGATTAGCTTCAACATAATTTTACATATTTTTCCTTTTATATCCATGTTCTCTAAAAATCTAAACTCAAACTTAATTTATATATTGCTGATTTTAGGCTTTTGTAATATAGTCTAGAAGTCCAGACACAGATTATCTGTTGAGTATCAATATCTAGTCCAGAAACTATCTTCACCATGAGGCTATAAGTACAAGACAATTTTTATTAATGTAGGAATTTGTTTATAAATGTTTAAAGTCATCAAAATTATTTTCCTTTCCCCAAAGCCTAAATCTATCCCTAAGTTCTTCCTTAGCCAATGACACCATCATGTAATGTGTTGCCCAAAGAGAACACAAATCATCTTAGACTTTACAGGCTCCACATATTTTTAATTTAAATTTCATTTTTGTTAATTATAGTTTATTCACTTTGTATCCCAGCTGTAGCCCCCTTCCTCACTCCCTCCTACCCCCATGCTCCCTCCCTCATCTCCTCCCATGCCCATCCCGAAGTCCAGTGATAGAGAAGGTCCTCCTCCCCTTCCATCTGACCCTAGCCTATCAGGTCTCATCAGGACTGGCTTCATTGTCTTCCTCTGTGGCCTGGTAAGGGTGATCCCCCCTCAGATGAGATGATCAAAAAACCAGTCCCTGATTTCATGTCAGAGACAGTCCCTTTTCCTACTACTGGGCACCCTTTTGATGCTGAGCTACCACAGGCTACATCTGTGTAGGGGTTCTAGGTTATCTCCATGCATGGTCCTTGATTGGAGTATCAGTCTCACAAAAGACTACTGTACCCAGAATATTTGGTTCTTTTGTTCTCTTGTGGAGTGCCTGCCCCTCCAGGTCTTTCAATCTTCCCCTTCTTTCATAAGATTCCCTGCACTCTGCCCAAAGTTTGGCTGAGTCTCAGCATATGTTTTAATGCCCTGTTGGGTAGAGTCTTTCAGAGACCCTCTATGGTAGGATCCTGTCCTGTTCCCTGTTTTCTCCGTTTTCCAACTTCTTCATTCAATTATCAAACAACCAATTCTTATTAATAAATTACCTTGGAACTTCTTTTCCACTGAACATAATGTGCCTTAGTTCAGATCCTCCATATTTCTCCCTTTATAGTATAAGAAAATTATCTTAATTTATTGCTATTAGTTTAATTTTATCTATCCTCTTCTGCAATTGATCTTTAAATATTTACTCAGTTCTTTATTAAATGGTTTCTGTAATGCATAAAATGTTTTAACAAAAATAAAATTCTATGGATTAGAACACATGAGACTAAGACATAAGTATGAAGCCTGAACTATTTTCACAATTCCATTTGAACCACAAAAGAAGAAAAGAAATGTTTTGAAATATTTTTGGAAGCATATGGCCCATAAAGAAAAGAGAAACTATTCATCATAGCAAATCAAAAGCTAGTTTCACAAACTATCATCCGTTTCCTTCATTTTCTATTCAAAACACATCAGTTACAAGTTTACCATCTTAAACCTCTGCTTTAGTCTCCTTAATTTCATTGCTATTTCAACTATCACAATAAGCACTTCCTCATCTCTTCAGTACTTCTTTCTGCCTGGAATGGCATACCCTGATTCTCCGCATTTCCAACACTACAAAATACAAAATGT
>CM053742.1:70167029-70192419 GCA_028658305.1 Pachyuromys duprasi
AGAGAGAGAGAGAGAGAGAGAGAGAGAGAGAGAGAGAGAGAGAGATCTTCTTCTTAATTCTATGAAGACCAAGACTTTGACAATATACAACAGACAAAACAAGTATTGGTGAGGTATATAAGGTAAGCACCTCATGGGAAGATTTCAGATGATGCTAATTTGTTCATTCCACATCTTTGTGCCCAGCACACAATATACACATAGAAAGAGACTTCTTATATGGATACAATTACAAAGTCATACTCATTTAATTTGAGTCATTGAAGTTTAAACAAAAATCTTGTTTGCCTGAATACTCCAAAAATGTTCAACAATTTAAATCTAGTAGAGCTTGAAAAGTTCTGAAGACAAAGCACTTACATCAATATTAGTTTGTTTCAAACTGTGGGCAATATGAAGAGACAAAGCTGATCAACAGAGGGATAGTGTTACCTGTTGGAGTGATAAGTCCTGGTGATAAAATACCTGGGACTGCCTGGGGTAGAAGGTTGGCATTATCTTGCAACACTCCCAAAGAACGCTTAAGAGGTCTGCCAGGCCTTGAACTGTTGGAAAACAAACAAAAATAAAGCTCAAATACCATTACTTGATACATTTGCATTCTGGATGTTATGTAATTGTCAAGAATAAATCAAACTTTACATTAGAGATTATGTACTATCATGGGTTAACAAGAAAAACTAACAGTTTACAATAAATTTACAGTGTAGTTTTAGTTAATTTTAAAGCCACCAAAGATCAATTTCCAGTTTAGCTTTCATTTATAAACCAGTAATTTGCAATGCAAGCCGCCTGTTGTGAAGAATCCTAAATTACTCCCTGCCGTTAAAGCTGGTACCAATATATGCTACTAAGGTCTAAGAGAGTGAGTCACAGAATTCAGACTGTACAAAATTGTTAAGTATAAACCTCTACTTAACATACCAGAGGAGACGAGTGCAGATTTGTGAGTTATAGAATAAAACATAAAATTCCATAACATTTCCACAGCTGCTGGAAACACATGAGGAACAAAGGAAACTCATTCCTAGTATTTCATTTTTGTTCTGCCTCTTTTAGAGTGACATGCCATATCTGTTGTCTTTTTGTCAGATCACACATTTCTCTTCCTTTTTGTTTATTTATTTTTATTTATTAAATTTTATTCACTTTTTATCCCAGTTGGAGCCCCCTCCCTCATCCCTTCCAAACCCCACCCTTCCTCCTTTTACTCTTCCCATTCACCTCCCCAAGTCCACTGATAGGGGAAGTCTTCCAAAACTTTTATCTGACCTTACCCTGTCAGATCTCATCAGGGATGGCTGCATTATCTTCCTCTGTGGCCTGGTAAGACTGCCTCCTCCACAGGAGGAAGTGATCACAGAGCTAGCCACTGAGATCATATCAGAGACAGCCAGTGTTCCTCTTACTATGGAAACAACTTGGACACTGAGCTGCCATGGGCTATATATGTGTAAGGGTTCTAGGTTATCTCCATGCATGGTGCTTGGTTGGAGCATGAACAATCCTCATTCAGAAAGGCAAACAGGATGGAAATCGAAAAGGGAGAAAACAGGAAACAGGAAAGGACACTACCACAGAGGGCCTCTGAAAGTCTACCCAGAAGTATATCAAAGCAGATGCTTAGACTCATAATAAAACACTGGGCAGAGTGCAGTGAATGTAATGAAAGAAGAGTGAGATAGAAAGACCTGGAGGGGACAGGAGCTCCACAAGGAGAACAACAGAATGAAAAAAAAAATGGGCAAAGGAGTCTTTTCTGAGACTGATATTCCAACAGGCAACTCCAAAAGAGGAGTTTGAAATCGCTTACTTTAAATAAATTTTTGTGTGTATGTGTGTGCATGTCCTAACCGAAAGAGTTCTCTTCTGCTTCTGGAATAACTCACTCCAGATGATCGTTTCTACTTCCCACCATTTTCCTGCAAATTTCATGATTTTCTTGTTCTTGTTTTTAATTGCTGAGTAGTATTCCATTGTATAAATGTACCACAATTTCTGCATCCATTCCTCGGATGAAGAACATATGGGTTGTTTCCAGATTCTGGCTGTAACAAATAAAGCTGCTACAAACATGGTTGAGCAAATGTCCATATTGCATACTTGAGCATCTTTTGGATATATGCCTAGGAGTGCTATAGCTGGTACTTGAGAAAGCACTATTCCTAATTTTCTGAGAAAGTACCAGATTGATTTCCAAAGTGGTTGTACAAGTTTATATTCCCACAAGCAATGGAGAAGGGTTCCCCTTTCTCCACATTCTCTAGAGCATGTGTTGTCACTTAAGCTTTTGATACTAGCCATTCTGATAGGTGTAAGGTGGAAGTTCTCTTCAAATAAGTTGAGACACGCTAAAGGACTTTTAGTTTAGTTGTTCCACTTTGACTTTGAAAATTTGGATGGATCTATACTTGAGAACCCATGGCTTATGTTACATCTAATACACATGGATATAAACTGCAGGAGATCCAATTATCCATTATGCTTCTAATTTCTAGTTTACATTTTTAGAATGTTTAACTGTGAGACATACAAACAAGAGCCTAAGCACCATGAAGACACACGCATGCTAGTGGTATATATCACTGAATCATAAGCAATTATTATGGTTTGTAGCATACAGGAAGCCCTATAAATGTTCAATTAAACCCATTAATTTACAGATGGGAAATATTTATTTCACTGTTTCTACGGTTTTTAAATATTCTTTATATTAACTTTCCCTGTCTAATAATATGAACAAAGAGCTATTTCCACCATTTTATTAATCAAATAATAATTATATTTTAGTTCCTGTACTCTACTAAAATCATGTAAGCTTCTGAACATGATCTACTCAAATCTAGATATACATAATGTCAATGAATGGTATGGTATATGTTACTGTATTATGCTCTAAGAGACACAAGAAGCATAAAAACTTGATTAATGCCTTTGAAAATGTGTTTTTGAAAAAAAAATGTGTATTCTAGTAACATGATTATATGTTTGCAGTATTATTTAAATTTCTCCTGACTCTGTAACGAAAATGGTATGATATCTCTTTGTAAACATGTTTAAATGTATATAAACAGAAATTCCATGTATATATAATTAGCTTTAATATTTTGGCAAGATTTAAGCACCTAGAATAAATTATTTAAAATTAAGTTAGGGAAAATAATTTATAGTTAGTAAAGTTCTATAAAATATGCAATATATTTACTATTATTAATTTCAGACTGAATTATCATATCTAGTAATATATTAGTAGTTCTAAATTTCCTACATTTCATTTTCAAGGTAAGCCTGAGTAAATGATGTAGAATGTAAATCTATGCAGAATTCTATAAAAGCTGAAAGACCACACATCTTAATCAATGATCCTGTGATGCTTCTTATCTTTAAGAGGTTTATTATCATTGGACAGATATTTACATATTAATTAAGACAAATAAACATGTGGCGATTTTACCAAGAAAGTGTTATTTGGATGACATTTTAATCAGCATAGGTTGAAAGGTTCATCATTGCAGCATCCAGTTTCCACTAAAATATTGATTGCATTACTGATCTCAGTAATGCTTTATGTTACAGGGCACAAATAGCCATGTAATTACTCTTTAATTGAATGATAATTGCATCGCGGCAATTATTTGTTTCAGATTAATTACAAGACTTTTTGTACTGTGTAAAATGAAACACACCCCTTTAAAGTTCCTGCACAATTAGTTCTGTTGGTATGTTATTCTCATGTACTATATAGAAAGAAGCTGCTAAGAAACATGTTAAATAACCCTATTAATACCAATAATTTTCACAAATTGTTTATCTAAATTATTAAGACATTCTGGTTTATAGAATTAAAACTACTTATAACACCTAATGAATGTGTATATTTAAATTATTTCAGTCTCCTGATTTTATCTGCACCTATCTTTTCATGTAATTTATCTTCATATGGTTTTCTTCCTCATTTGATAAAACTTTTTAGCAGAAACTAGGAACTCAATAACGAGTTTTAAAAATCACATAAATAATAACGGCACTTCATACTTCTGTAATTTAACTGGGTTCACATTCAACTTATACACTTAGTAAAGTTGGCAGCTCTCCAAGAGAGTTCAGTTGGTCTTCTAGTAGCAACATGTGACATTCTGTGCCTTATCTGTTTCTTGTTGTAATCTACATTCATATTGATGCTTTCCCCACTGAGACTATAAAATTTATTTGTTAGTTTATTTTATTTCACTTTATTTTATACAACCTTCCATTTATGAGTGAACAACTGGAGAAAGCAAGCTGTTTCTTTGTTCTAAATTTTAAACATAGCACTTTATAAATTAGTGATTCCAAGAGCCTTTAAGTTATTTAAAATAAATTGTGTAAGAAGTAGTAAATTTCATGGAGAACAATGTTATATCATCTTTGTCAGTAAACTACAGCCTGATAAATGTTCTTGGCAGGTAGGATCTGGAAACCAGTGTCAGAAAACCAGACATTGTCCAAAGAAGATTCTAAATATCTCTTTATGCTGGTTCTGCCTTTATTGACAGTGGGAGGACAGTATATCTACCAGTAGTGACTTGAAGGAATGTACTTTCATAAAACACCCTAGAGAGGTTTGACTTCATTCATACTGTAGATCTTGAAACATCCCTCAAACTAGATACACTTTCATCAACTACAATGTGATCCTATGATCTAGTCAATCAGGAAACCGTTGGAACTATTTGTAACCACTGAGCTGTACCTGAGGATGTTAGAGTAGTCATAAAACAAACCTGTTTTTCAGTTTCTGCTCATCGTGGTCATAATATATAAGTATTACAACCAACATAATGAGCTGTCCAGTGATCCAGTGTGAGAACTCTGTAGGAAACTACAAGCACAAACTTACCAGATATTTAGCCTACTGTCACAGAATTCTGGAACAAATCCTCAGAAGAACACAAATCCTTCACAAGCAGTTTACCTGATGATATCAGAGATAGAGGATGGCATACTTTGTACCATAATTGTCTTTCAAGGAGAATATGATAATGTCTTTATTTCCAGTAAATGACAATATTCAGAAGTTATGAAGCATAAGAGGCAAAGTCTTCTTGGAAGTATCATGCCATTGTTGATGTGCCTAGAACACTGGGGTATGTTCTTCACCTTTACTTCTTCCCTCCTCTACTTTTTCCTTGCTCCTTCCTCACTATCATGGATGAACACCTTCCTATCATGATGTTCTGCTTTGCAAAACAAACTACAAGGAACTGAAATGTCTTAAACAGTCATGTGAAATGCATCTTTACAAATCTAAGTTGTTTTTCTTAAATACTTTAGGTTTTTCTCACATGACTCTCCTTAACAGCCATGAGCTTCCAATAGCTCCTCTAATAAGGGAAGGACCTTGAAGGACCCTCCTCAGATATTGATAGGATTTTTAATGGCTTGACCTTCTTTCTGTAACCATAACTACTATAAGTTGATTTTTGAAACAACCATGCTAGTAGGTTCCTTACACTCAGTGTTAGCTAAATACTCATGAGCACATGGGCTGTTCTGTTAGATTCAAGGAGTTACTAACAATAAAAATAAAAGAAGGCATGCAGATGTGAAGGAGCTGTGGTAAAAGGCAATAAGGAGAGTTGGAGAAAAGAAGTGAAGAATAAATATGGTAAATATACATTGAATAAATCTTTGAAACATTTAAAGAATAAAAATTATTTTAAAATAGTTATAAAATATTCACTTTTATCATAACGTAAATGACATTATTCAAAGCATTAAGGAAAACAAACCTAAAATTCATGTGAAATTAAAAAAAAAAAAAAACAAAATAAGCAAGGCAATATTGAGCCAAAAGAACAAAGCTGCGAGTATCACATTATTTTACTTTAAAATGTGTTGTGGGGGGTTCCATGATGGCAGTGACCAGTATGTACCATATCCAAGGGGCAGAGGATCTGAAAGTCTGAAATTGATGAGGACAAGACCAAGCCAGAACATCGACACTGAGGCTTCCTCGGCGAGAGGGGGCAACCAGTCAGCTGAGATCATTTGGATTCAAGTCAGCCTTGGACTTCTCCAGGAAATGACAGTGACAAATACTTAATCCCCTGGCACCTCTCCTTGACAGACCTCCCTACTCTGTCCTCTGCAGAGAAGGCAGACTGCCTCTGCCTTGGCCGAAGCTCCTAGCACGGAGTGCAGTACCAGCAGCTCCTACCACAAAACTCCCTGCTCTGTATCTGAGACAGAAAAGGCAGGCCTCCCAGTCCCTCAGAGAGAGACTGCAGGCTGGGCTGGCCTAGAGGAACACTAGGCAACCCAGGCTGCCATCCACCCAGGTTGGCAGAGCCACCCAGGTTTGTGGCTCCCCAGGGCCATCCAGAAGGCATCTGTACCAGCCTCCCAGTTCTACTGATGTGGTTGAACTCCCAGTGGACCCATATACCAACCTCCAAGTTCTATGGCTGCAATACCACTGAGCTGACAGTTCGCCTACACTCGCATTCACCCCTGGAGGCTCAAATCTGAGAGTAGAGAATAGGGGGAACATCTGTGCTTTTCAATTAGACCTTTTAGTGTGTGAGCACGACTTCAAGTTATTGTGTGCAGAGCCCTGATCCAGGCTCCTTCTATACTAGCAGCCAGACATCAGAAACCTACCATCAACAGCCCCATTGTGGGCAACATAAGGATTCTCAGGACAGCATTCTCAACATTGAAGCCCCTGTCCTGCAAGTCTACCAGTGAAGTCTATGCAAACAACTCCTGGAGTCAAGACAGATCTGAATACCAGAAGTACAGTATGACAGGCCTGTAGGCCACTGAGGTATTCAGGTAATCTGGTCATGCACATTGGGCCAGTGAACACTGCCAGCACCTGCACCCCCTTCTCTGCCTGCACCCACCATGCTCCACATTCCAGGCATCTACACTCTCTAGCATCCTGTCCTTCAAGGCACACTTCCACACAGGCACACACACACACACACACACACACACACACACACAAACACATGCACAAACACAGTTGCTCGCCCGCACTAGTGCAACCATGCCTGCAGACCTTCATCTCTTAAGTAAAGCACAAACACCAATGCACACTCTCAAACCAGTGGACCTCTCTCATTTTCCTGAAGAATACTTGAGACACCAAAGAAAGATGGAAACCAGTCTGAAGTACAAACTACAGGAACAAAGAGCAAAGGTTAAAGATAAGCAGGTGGCCAAAAGTCACCATAAGAAATCACCCAAAGAAAATCAGGACATCATGGCTTCACCAGCACCCCCCAAAATCAATGGTTATTTAAATTCATTGGAAATATAGGAAAATTATTTTAAAGCTATGCTTCTCCAGTTATTAGAGGCACATAGAGAAGAAATGGACAAAGCTCTCAAAGAAATAGCTACACAAATGGAGGCAAATACAGAGGAAACAAACAGAGCTCTCAAAGAAATACAGGCAAATATAGCCAAACAAATACAGGAACAAATAGAGGCACAAATAGTGGCATATAGAGAGGACACAAACAAACAAACAAAAATAGAAGCCATCCAAATGCTGAGACCCGGAAAAGATCATCCTGAGTGAAATATCCCAGAGGCAGAAAGACATACACAGTATGAGCTCACTTATAAATGGATACTAGACCTATAAGATAGGATAAATATACTGAAATCTGTATACCTAAAGAAGCTAAACAAGAAGAAGGTCCAGGGATAAGATAATCAATCCTCACTTAGAAAGACAAATGGGATGGACATTGGAAGTAGGAGAAAACAAGAAACAACACAGAAGCCTACAATAGAGGGCCTCTGAAAGACTCTACTAACAGTATATCAAAGCAGATGCTGAGACTCATAACCAAACCTTAGGCAGAATGCAGGGAATCATATGAAAGAAGGGGCAGTTAATATTACCTGGAAAGAACAGGAGCTCCAAAAGGACCAAATATATCTGGGCACAGGGGACTTTTCTGAGACTGATTCTCCAACAAAGGACCATGCATGGATATAATCAAGAACCCCTGCTCAGATATAGCCCATGACAGCTCAGTATTCAGGTAGGTTTCCCTAGTAAGGGGAACAGGGACTATCTCTGACATGAACACAGTGGTTGGCTCTTTGACCTCTCCTTACTCCCTCTGAGGGAGGACTAGCCTTTCTAGGCCACAGAAGAGGAGATTAAAGGCAATCATGATGAGACCTGATAAACTAAGGTCAGATGGAAGGACAGAAGGACCTCCCTTATCATTGGACTTAGAGAGGGGCAAGGAGGAGATGAGGGAGGGAGGGTAGTATTAGAAGGGAATGAGGGAGAGGGATACAGCTGGGATACAGAGTAAATAAACTATAATTAATTTAAAATAAAAAATTTTAATTAAAAAATAGAAGCCATCATAGAAAAACAGGAATCCACATTCAAACAGATGAAGGAAATGGTGCAAGGCATGAAAACAGAATGAGAATCAATAAAGAAAACATAAACTGAGAGAACCCTGGAGCTGAGGATCTTAGAGAAAAGATGAGGAACCACAAAGGTAAGCATCACAAATAGAATACAAGAGATGGAAGAAAGAATCTCAGATGTTAAAGAAACAGAGAAATTGAAACTTCTCTCAAAGAAAAGGGAAATTCAGAAAAATTCCAAACACAAAAACATCCAAGATATCAAGGACACCATTAAAAGATGAAATCTAAGAATAATAGGAACAGATGAAAAAGAAGATTATCGGCTCCATGGTCCGCAAAATATTTTTAAGAAAATAATATAAGAAAATTTTCCCAACATAAAGAATAAGATGTCCATAAACATACAAGAGGCCTGTAGAAAACCAAATGGACTAGAAAAGAAAAGAAGCTACTCAAGTCACATAATAGTCAAAACACTAAAATTACAGAAAAATATTCTAAAAATACTTAAAATATTTAAAATAAATCTAAAGAAAACACATTAAAAGCAGCAAAGGAAAAAGGTTAAGTAACATATAAAGTTAGACATAAGTAACATATAAAGTTAGAACCACAGTAGATTTCTCAACGAAAACTATGAAAGACAGAAGGGCCTGGGCAGATGTCATGCAGATTTTAAGAGCCCACAGATGCCACCCCGGGCTACTATATCCAGCAAAACTTTCAATCAACATAAATGGAAAAAAATATTCCATGAAAAATCTAAACTTAAATGATATCAACACAGCAACCCAGCCCTAAAGAAGATACTAGAAGGAAATCTCCAATCCAATGAAAATAACTACATACAAGAAAATATAAGATATAGATAACACTTCAAACTATTCCACAAAATACAAACAGATGAAACATTACCAAATTCATTCTATGAAGCCACAATCACCTTGATACCTAAACCAAACAAAGGCCTGACAAAAAAGAACTTCAGACATATCTCTCTTCCAAATATTGATGCAAAAATACTCAATAGAATACTTGAAAACCGAATCCAAGAACACCTAAAAGATATCATCCACCATGACCAAGTAGGGTTCATCTTAGGAATGCAGTGGTGGTTCAATATAGGGAAATCCTTCAATGTATTTCATTACAAAAAAAAAAAAACTGAAGGAGAAAAACCACATGATCATCTCCTTAGATGACAAAAAAAATGGCTTTGACAAAATTCAACACACATTGATGTTTAAAGTCTTGGAGAGATCGGGGATACAAGACACTTACCTAAACATAGCAAAGAAAATATACAGCATGCCTATAGCCAACATCAAATTCAATGGAGAGAAACTTAAATCAGTCCCACTGAAATCAGGGACAACACAGGCTTCCCATTGTCTCCATATCTCTTCAACATATTACTTGAAATCCTAGCTAGAGCAATAAGACAACTAAAGGAGATCAAGAGGATACAAATCGGAAAGGAAGAAGTCAAAGTATCACTCTTCCCAGATGATATAATATACGTGAGTGACTCCAAAATTTGAACCAGAGAACTCCTTCAGCTGATATATCCTTCAGCAAAGTGGCTGGATACAAAAATTAACTAAAAAAAAAAAAAGTTGTAGCCCTCTTGTATACCAAAGACAAATAGTGTGAGAAAGAAATTAGGGAAACAGCACCCTTCAAAATAGCCACTCATAACATAAAGTATCTTAGTTTGACTCTAACCAAGGAAGTGAAAGACCTGTTTGAATAAAAGGTCTCTGAAGAAAGAAATTGAAGAAGATATCAGAAGATGGAATGAACTCCCATGCTCATGGATCAGTAGGATTAATATAGTGAAAATGGCCATTCTGACAAACTCAATCGACAGAGTCAATGAAATTCCCATCAAAACACCAACACAATTCCTTACAGACTTTGAAAGAAAAACTCAACTTTGTATAGAAAAACAAACCCCCCAGAATTGCCAAAATTATCCTGTACAACAACAGATCATCTGCAGAAATCCCCATCCCTGACATCAAGCTGTACTACAGAGCAATAGTAATAAAAACCACATGGTACTTGCATAGAGAAAGAATGGTGAATCAATGAAATTAAATACAGTGCTCAAAAACGAATACACACACCTACTTGATTTTTCATAATAGAGCCAATACCAAAGAATGGAAGAAGACAGCATCTTCAAAACATTATGCTGGTCTGACTGGATGTCTACAAGTAGAAAAATGGAAATAGATCCATAGTTACCACACTGAACAAAACTGAAGTCCAAGTGGATCTAAGACCTCAACATAAAACCACACACACCTAATTAGTTAGAAGAAAAAGTGGTGAAGAGTCTTGAACTCATTGCAATGGAGACTAGTTCCTGAACAGAACACCAAAAGCTCAGGCTCTAAGATCAACAATCAATAAATGGAACCTCATGAACCTGAAAAGCTTCTATAAAGTTAAGGAAACTGTTACCAGAACAAAACGGCAGCCAAAAAAATGGGGAAAGATATTCACTATCCCCAAATAAGACAGAGGACTAATATCCAGAATATATGAAGAAATAAAGAAGTTAAAAAGCAACAAAGTAAGTAATGCAATTTAAAAAATGGGGTATGGCTGGGATACAAAGTGCATAACCTGTGATTAATATAAAATAAAAATGTTTAAAAAATGGGGTATAGAGCAATCCAGCGAATTCTCTATACAGGAGTAGAGAATGGCGGAGAAACACTTAAAGAAATTATCAAAGTCCTTACACATCGGGGAAATGCAAATCAAAAAGACCCTGAGATTTCACCTTACACCAAAAATGGCTAAGATCAAAAACTCAAGTGGCAATGCATGCTGGAGAGGATGTGGAGAAAGGGGAACCCTCCTCCATTGCGGGTGGGAATGAAATAATGTACAACTACTTTAGAAATCAATCTGTCACTTTCTCAGACAATGAGGAATAGCACTTCCACAAGAAGCAGCTATACCACTCCCAGGAATATATCCAAAATATGCGAAAGTACACAACAAGGATATTTGCTCAACCTTTTTTTATAGTAGGTTTACTCATAAGAGCTAGAACCTAGAAACAACCTATATGCCCTTCAATGGAGGAATGGATACAGAAATTGTGGTATATTTACACAATGGAGTACTTCTTCGCAAATAAAATCAAGGAAATCATGAAATTTGCAGGCAAATGGTGGGATTCAGAGAGGATCATTCTCAGTGAGGTACCCCAGAAGCAGAAAGACACACACAATATAAACTCACTTATAAGTGGGTACTAGACCTATAAGATAGGATAAACATACTAAAATATGTACACCTAAAGAAGGTAAGCAAGAAGGACCACCTTGAGTAAGATGATCAATCCTCACTCATAAAGACAAAAGGGATGGGTATTGGAAGAAGGAGAAAACAGGAAACAGGACAGGAGCCTACCACAGAAGGCCTCTGAAAGATTCTACCCTTCAGTGTATCAAAGCAGATGTTGAGACTCATTACCAAACTTTTGGAAGAGTGCATGGAATCTTATGTAAGAAGGGAGAGATAGTAAAACCTGGAGAGGAAAAGAGCTCCACAATGAGAGCAACAGAGCCAAAAAAAAAAAAAAATCTTAGCACAGGGTCTTTTCTGAGACTGACACTCCAACCAAGGACCATTCATGGATATAACCTAGATAACCTAGAACACCTTCTCATATGTAGCTCATGGCAGCTCAGTGCCCAGGTGAATTCCCTAGGAAGGGGAGCAAGACTGTCTCTGACATGAAGTTAGTGGCTGGCTCTTTGATCACTTCCCCCTGAAGAGGGGAGCAGGCTTGCCAGGCCACAGGCCAATGCTCTCAGTCCTCATGAGACCTGATATGCTAGGGTCAGATGGAAAGGCAAGAGATCCCCCCTTATCAGTGGACTTGGAGTAGATAAGGAAGTGAGGATGTGTTTCAGAGGGAGGGGGCAACAAAATGAATAAACTGTAATTAGTATAAAAATTTAATAAAAATAAAATATGTTGTGATGCTTTAGTGGTCAAATTTGTATTGGTATTTGCATAATTGCACACTTTTACCAATGCATTAAAAGCTAAGAAATAAACACATATATTTACACTAATTATTTTTCAACAAAAGTGCCAAAAACACATTAAAACAAAAAAAATTCCTTGCCTAGCTGGAAAATTTACTTTAAAAATATGCATCTGACAAAGAGAAGAGTATTTATATGGCACTCAATCATTTCAATAACAAGAATGCAACTGAAGTGGGTATGATTTAGTATTGAAATTTCTTAATAGAAAATATATAATTGGTTAATAATTATGTAAAAAACTTCAATATCTTGAATCATCAAAGGAAATATTTACACTGAGGTATTATTTCACTCCTGTTCAGATAGTCATTCCTACCAAGAGAAGGGATAAAAAGGGGGGTGAAGATGTTTAAAAAAAGGTGAAATTGTGGAAAAGTAAGTTTATACATTTATAATGGAAAATGCACGTCCTAAAGTTTATTAGGAATATATAACACCTACTCAATTCAGCTCTCCACTACTGAATATAGATCCAAAGGAAATTGAATTATAGGATAAAGAGTCATTTCTATTGTCAGATTTATTTAATTGCTATTCAAAATAGTTGTATATTAACCTATACGTCCATCAGTTAATAAATGGATAAAGAATAGATAAAACACACACACCAGCCATAAATAAGTTTAAAAGTATATCTTTTGTTACAACTGTGGGCAAATTTGAATAACATTAAGTGAAATAATACAACCATAGGAAGTGAAATCATTGAATGATTGCAATCACATGTGAAATCTCAGAAAGTCAGCTGGGAGGAAAACAGAACACTGAATGGAGAATATTATAAGCTGGGATAGTCAGATGACAGGAGAGGGACACATATTGGACAAAGGATATATAATCACAGATATGTAGGAGAAACATTTTGTAAGATGCTACATTTTCAGATAACTGCTATACTGTTAGGAGTGAGGGAAAAGGATAAGAAAATACTGAATTTTTCTCAAATGTTTCGTACTCTTCTAATTGAAGCACTATTGCGAATTCTCTTCTGGAGATTTTTTTTAAGATTTATTTTATTTTATTTTATTTTACTTTACTTTATTTTATGTTCATGAGTGTTGTGTCTAAATTTAGAAAGGTAGCATTGATTTTTAATTGGCTAGATGCAAATACTTAAAAACATTTTTTTAATTTTTCTACTCAGATGCTAGGATTCTACTACACACACATTTGATTAGAAAGCATTAAATAAGTTCAGCTTTTAAAAAAGAGGAAACTATTAATCACAGGTTATGTACTTTGTATCCCAGCTGTAGCCTCCTCCCGAATTCCCTCCCTATCCCCCTTTTTCCTCCCTCATCTCCTCCCCGCACCTTTCCAAAAAGAATTTATCCAAAAAAAAAAGGTTGTTTCATAAATAGATGTGAAATTCACCCCTTTTCAATGGACAATTTATGCTAGTATAAACTGATTCAAATATAGTTAACACACAGAAATTCTTTTAAGAGACTAGAATATTGTATATTAATTAACAACTATAAATGATTAAATGTTTTTCAAATATTGTTTTTGAAGTAGTTGCTGCAACAATCAAATATTAATTTTTGTCATACATTTCTACAAGTTTGGATTGATCTATCATAATTAATTGATTCTATTTAATTTTCATTTTTCGGAGTCACCTTTAACAGTAATCCTTTAACAGACATATCTGTTTTATCTATGTTGAGTCAGAGAAGAAAACAAAGTCAAAATAAAGTCACTGGGACTCTCCAGTCCTTGCATGCTACTCTTTGGTACTGATGAATAGCTTCAATTTTCTCAGTTCCATGACAAAGAGAATTGGAGCAGTTCTGTGGAGATACATAAGAAGCATGCTGCAGCCAGATGAAAAATAGCATTTCTCGTACTCCTACTGGCAAGGTTAAAGTTTTTTTTTCTTTTCCTTTCATCTTTTTCTCAACTAAAAAGCTTAAATTTATTTTTAAGATTTTCCTCAGAATTCATTATATTTTTTTTATTATTGTCTAAGTGAATTCAACTTGGAGAAATTTAAATCTGTGAAGTGTTAACTACATTTGAAAACATCTGAATAAAAACCCCAAATTTCTTCAAAAAAAGAGAAAAAAATGAATCCATGTATATATTACCTGCTTTAGCTTTTTATTGAGTTTGTTATAATACAGTGCAAACAGTGTATGTCACTGCGTAAAAAAAAAAAAAAAAAAAAAGGAAAATAAGGTCTGTTGCTCAGCAAGGTCATTCTGGAGCAGCCTTACCAGGCCACAGAGAAAGACAATACAGCCACTCCTGATAGACTAGGATCAGAAGGAAGGAGAGGAAGACCTCCCCTATCAGTGGACTTGGGGAGGGGCATGCATGGAGAAAGGTGAGGGGGTTGTTGGGAAGGGAGAAGGGAGGGAGCTACAGGGGGGATACAATGTGAAAAAGTGTAATTAAAAAAATTTAAAATAACACTCAGTGTTCTAGGTCTTTGTTAAACATATTTTTAAAATATAAAGTATTATATCAGAAATGTGTGGACTAAGTAGTAAACCTCTCAAGTCACAGGATATTTTGATGTAATACTTTCCCCTAGTTAATATATATGTTAATATATGCATTTCTTTATTTTTATTTTAAATATGCTAGTATTAACTTCAAAATTGCAGTTTTCAAATATCTCAAGTTTTGCAAATAGGTAAAAATGATTACATTAATTTGAAGAGATGGAGCTTGCTGAGGTTTTAGCCTATTATATATTTATTTATTATATTTTTATTTTATTAATTACAGTTTATTCCCTTTGTATCCCATCTGTAGCTCCCTCCCTCTTCTCCATCCATGCCCCTCCCCCAGTCCACTTGGAGGGGAGGTACTCTTCCCCTTCCATCTGATAGTATCCTATCAGGTCTCATCAGGAGTGGCTGCACTGTTCTCCTCTATGGCCTGGTAAAGCTGCACCCCCTTGAGGAGGAGATGATCAAAGAGCAGTCCAATCAGTTTACTTTATTTTTTTAAATGCTTAGATAATAGGCAGGTGCTTTACAAGTGAATAAATTATAGCCTTGCAAAAATGTAATTTTTCTGATATCTGTTGTACATTTTTTAAGCATAACATTTTAATTTTCAATTTGTTTCTGACTTATCCATATCTACTGAAACTGACTTAAAAATAAAATATTCAATAAGAATGTACCATGTAAATTGTCATTATAAATATGATGACATCATTACATAACATAATTGACTGCTGTTTCTATGACAGAAAAGACCTCACCTAAGAAAAAGATAAATGTTCTGTCTTTTCTGAAACTCTATCATATGTTACTAACACAGAAAATAAATCATTGAAAATGACAAGAAGTATATCAATCAAAATGTAGATATTAAAAGAGTTTAAATAACTAGACTGATAACTTACATTGTGCTAAGAGAAACATGATATATTTAATGGTTTCTAAATTACAACTTTAATGAAGGACATAATTTTTGTCCCATGCATGCCTAAATATGAAGCCCTTTATCATTCTTCTTTGCAATACTGTTACCATAAACACACATCGATTTTGCTCTATATAACCCTGCTTCAATCAAAATAAGATCAACAGTACCATACCAGAATATCAATAATATTTCTAACTGACTTGGAACATGTGTCAGGATAGAAAGATGCACTTTTAGATACCAAATTTCTAGTCTCAAGGTTAAAGGAAAATGCAACTAATGCTCTCAGTTCAATTTGACAGGGCTAATATTTACTTAATTACTAATATTTGCTCTTTACAGCCATTTATTGTAGATCTAGAAGAATTGTTAAATTTGCAAACACACCATATATATGTGTACATGTGTATTTCCTCATCAGAATAGCCTAGTAAAATGAAAGTCTCACAGCAAATATCTACTCATTATTCAGAAACTTACTTACATAGTTCATTTTTAATTTTCTAACACTAAGTACAATTATTTCTCCTCTACTTATTTTTTGTGAGATTCTTTGAGAACTAAGATTAGAAACTGAGAACATTAAAATATGCCTTCCTGTAACTACTAATCCTTATCAGCTGACACTTCCCTTTGCTTCCCCAAACCACCCAGCATAAAAGAAATAGTAACTCCCAGATTTCTAATGCATTAGTCAAAATGAAATTGTAAGTGGCAAGTTGTTGTTGAACTTTTTATAGTGGCAAATAAAATTTTGTAAAGATACAGTATTCCGCAGGATCTATTAATATATTTTACACCATAGATTGTCCAAATCGAGTTAGTTACCATATATGCTTATCTCACATATTGTTTTGTGATAAAGACGCTTAAAATCAAGTGTGTTTGCAAGTATTATATGTATAATTCTAAGATTAATTCTAATGTTCTTTGAACAATACTTAATCTGTGTTCTTACTACTTACCAGTTATTAGGAACCACCATTTTATCCTATGTTTCTAAAAGTGCAACTACCTACACACCGTATGAAAGGGAAAACATGTAGTATTTACCTTTTCATGCCTGGCTTATTTCATGTTACATAAAACCCTCATAGATAATTATAGACTTTCCTTCTTGGTAAGGCTGAATACTATTATCTTGTTCATATATTTCACATATGTTTTACCCATTCATAAATATGCAATTGCTGAATCATGTTAGTTTTAATTTGAGAGTCCCTCCATAGTGATTTCCACAAGGTTGTACAATAGACATTCTTACCATTTGAATGCAAGACATTAAAATGCTGAGATCTATTCAATGACTCCGATGGGCACATAAATTTTTGACAATAGCACATTTGAAACCAGCATATAAAATAGTACTCTATGGGTGTCTTCATGAAAAATGAGATGAAATGCATTTTCACCAAAACATTAGAAAAAATATTGGGGAATGAAATCAATGAATAAGACATAGAAAGTTAAAATAGAATGAAGACAAATGGAAGCCACAATAACTAGAAATAATAACAAAAATGATTATATGAGTAAAATGAAAACTAGTGTTCTTCACCATTAGTAAAATCAGAGGAAGATCACTGCTGTCCGGGGAGATCAAAGGATTTAGAACATTACTGTGCTAGCACTACTATAACGCCAAATCAAAACCAGTGACTTTTATATTTCACTTATTTTTATATTTTACTTAAGCTCTATTCTGCCTTATTATCCATAATTTTCTATATTAAAATATTGTTTGAAGTGACCGCATTTACTTATACTTCTTTGTCTACAACTGAAATTATAAAATTATTAGGCACATGGAAATAATTGAATAAGGTTCCCTAGTTCCAAGAAAAACAAACACCACATGTTCTCTTCATATAAGGACCCTAGTTTAGAATCTTTAGTTATGTATGTTTAACTTGAGATACCAATGGAAACCAGGAACAGCATAGTTGTTTTCAGGGGTTCTTTAAGGATGGCAAATAATATAGATAAATTGAAAGTAGAAAAGACAAATACTGGGAGGCAAAAAGGTTCAAGCAGAAAGGGGATGAGAGAGGATTAACCAAAATAAAAGCTGTTCATCAGCTTTGCCCTGTTGTGAGCCAAACAAACTATAGTATCAACCTGACAGGGGAGGTGAGTCTGTATAATACTTGTTTGTCTCTTCAGATTTAAGCCCCTTTCTATAGGAGGGAATTCATGTCAGTTACCTTAAACCAGATTCAAAACTCACTGATTTTAGAGGTCATAGGCTCAAAGGAACAACCAACGTATTATAATTATTTACCTAAATTGATACTGCATTAAACTGTCTTCTAAATATTTGATTATGTATCTATAAACTAATGTGACTCTGAAACTTAACCAGAGAAGCTTCTCTTTACATTGAATGGCAGTGGATACAGAGACAATTAGTCTTTCAGTCTGCTGAGAATAAATGATGATTGAGAGCTCAGCCCTAAATAGGACATTTATAACCACCTCCTCTATGGCTCACAAGATATAACAGAAAATGAAACAGAATTAAAACCCAACAGATATGGGCAAAGGCTGTAAAATGCTTTTGTTTTTTGTTTTGTTTTTTGTTTTGTTTTGTTTTTTGTTTTGCCATGGCACAACCATTGTATTCATGAGCTCACAGAAGCTGTTGTTACATACACTAAACTGGCATGAAACTGTTTCTGCTGACTCTACACTTTGTGCTAACCTGTTGGATGCTGATAGATTCCGGGAAAGGAGGAGTCATTGTCTTCAGTTGTATGCTTACTGCTTAGCCAACTGTACGCCAGTGGATAGCTTCAATCCTGTGGCACCATAGTTGACCTTGATCAAACTCAGTGGGTCGCAAAACAAAATACAAAGATAGGAATGGAATTCATATGAAAGAAGGGGAATTGGCAGAGTTTGGAGGGAGATAGGAGAGGATTGAGCTAAGTATACTCAGAATACACATATATCAGAATATAAATATACATGAAATCACAAAATAGTAAATTTATTTAAAAGTAGAAAAAACATTGTCCAAATATAAATGCAGTAAGTAAGGAATGTTATAGTAACTCCTCCAGATCTTTCACTCATAAGCAGAATTAGAATTTTATAATCACTCAAGCTGATACTAAGAGGAAACATCATTTCTCCCAGCAACATGGTTATACTTTTTTAAACATATTCCCTAAACTATACAATAAAGTTTTAGAAACAAATCCCATACACACATAAAATATAACTTCTCAGTAGCTGTTAAGAGTTTGAAGAAGGCTTACCAGCTAGACACTATCAATGTCGAAATGCCTATTCCCCTTCAATTATCCATATTCTGCACATGAGTCCTCCTACTCATCTTTGCTACCTCAGATATACATCATCATTTTTTTTCTCAGTGGACTGGTTCAAAAAATGTTAAATACCGGTCATAAACTATCATATGTAGATAGAACCATCACTTCTTAGGAATACCAACACCCTTGCCGTGACTACCTCAAATATTTAAGTATCATGTATGAATTTAATAAATAAATGTCCCATTTTATTTCTTATAAGATCCCTTCTCAGCAGTTGAAAGCTATTCATCTTTATGTGATCTCTTTACCTGTTATTTCATTTATACTAAATACTCTAAAATATTTATCCTTTTTTGATAATAAGTTGATAGTTAAATATGAGTTATTTCTCAATTTTATAGTCTAGAGTCACATGGGGATTAGTCTTTGCCTATTTACTATATTCTCACAATGGCAACTAAGGCTCTGTTAGTGTTATCATATGTATGAAATAGGTTTGAAATGTACATGCTACTTAGAGGAAAATAATGAGAAGCTGAACAGTATACGCTGCTCATTCAGAGGACCAGAGTTCTGTTTCCAGAACCCAAGTAATATGACACCAGCAAATTTATACCCACTTCTGGTCTCTGGAGATATACACAAACACAATATACATGCACACATTTGTGAAATAAAATCCTTTTAAAACTATAACAATGAACAGCAATGTTTATTAAAAGGAATATTGTATTTAGTATCTGCCATTTAGTATTTGCCATTAAAATTGCTTCAAAATGAAAATATATACTGACATCCCTACGATGTAATATTTTCTCAAACTTCATTAGAGTAACTTCCTACTTGTGTAAGTACATACTTATACATTAGATGAGATTTCAGACAACTAATCAGAATAATATAGCAATCTACCATGCCACACAAGAGATGGAAATAATAAATAAAAAGAAGTGTATACATATCCCAAGATGCTTCTTGAGTTGTTTCATCATGCCATACCCCCATACCCTCTTGTAAGCTAAATATGACTCCCCTGAGACACTTATTTAGTTGGGAGACTTAGGTAGCTCTCTAGTTAATTATGGTTTTGCTCTGTAAACACCAAACATTTTATTGATGCCAACAAGGCAATAAGATACTGGTTAAAATATTCCTTGTTATAAATATATATATGTATATATAAATATATATATATATAATCATACAGATGGGAAATAGTACCTACTAAGTACTAGCATTATGTAGTTCTTTATAGATTCTTAGAGTTATATGTAAATAAGAATGAAAATGTGCCATTTTGATAGATAATGTGTGTATAAGCACACATCCTCAACTGAAAATACTTTCATTTTGGTAGGAAATCTTACTGATTTTAATTCATTGTCCATTCATGAATTCTAGGGTCAATAAATGCAAAAATGTACCAAAATTTTACCCTAAAGGATAGAATATGTTCTATACTAAATATAATATTTATTTTATGCTAAAGTAAAGTCATTCAATCAAAGAGAAATTTAAAAAAAAAAACATTAAGACACAGCATCTGCTTCGATAACCTGCTGGGTAGAGTCTCTTTGTTCTTCTTTTTAAAATTACTTTTATTTTTATTAATTACAGTTTATTCACTTTGTATTCCCCCCTGTACCTCCCTCCTTCCTCCCCTCCCAACCCCACTCTTTCTCCCTCTTCCCTACCTGTGACTCCCCATCAGTCCACTGAAAAGGGAGGTTGGCCCTCCTCTCAATTCCCTCTGATCCTAGTCTATCAGGTCTCATCAGGAGTAGCTGCATTGTCTGCCTTTATGGCCTAGTAAGGCTGCTCCCTCCTCAGGGAGAAGTGATCAAAGAGCAGGAAAATCAGTTCCTGTCAGAGATAGTCCCTGTCCCCATTACTATGGAACCCACTTGGACACTGAACACCGTGGGCTACCTCTGTGCAGGGGTTCCAGGCCATCTCCATGAGTGGTCCTTGGCTGGAGTATCAGTCTCAGAAAATACCCCTGTGCCCACACTTTTTGAATCTGTTGCTCTCGTTGTAGAGCACCTGTCCTCTTTAGGTCTTACTATCTCCCACTTCTTTCATAAGATTCCCTGAACTCTGGCCAAAGTTTGGCTATGAGTCTCAGCATGTGCCTCCATACCCTACAGGGTAGAGCCTTTCAGAGGCCCTCTTTGTTAGGCTCTGTCCTGTTCTCTTTTCTCCCTCCTCTAATGTCCATCTTCTTTCTCTTTCTAAATGGGGATTGAGCATCTTAGCCAGAGTCTTCCTTCTTGATTAGCTTCCTTAGATGTACAGATTTTAGTATGTTTATCCTATATTATATCTCTAATATCCACTTATGAGTGAGTATATACCCTGTGTGTCTTTCTGCTTCTGGGATACCTCACTCAGGATGATCTTTTCCAGTTCCCACCATTTGCCTGCAAATTTCATGATATCCTTGTTTTTTATTGCTGAGTAATATTCCATTGTGTAGATGTACCACAATTTCTGTATCCATTCCTCAAGTGAAAGGCATCTTGCCTGTTTCTAGCTTTTGACTATTACAAATAAAGCTGCCTCAAACATGGTTGAGCAGCTGGAAACAGGGTAGAGTCTTTCAGAGGCCTGGTGTGGTAGGCTCTTGTTCTGTTCCCATTTTTCTCCCTCTTCTGATATCCATCCTGTTTGCCTTTCTGAATGAGGACTGATCATCATAACAAGGATTTTCTTTTAGCTTAGCTTATTTAGGTATACAAATTTTAGTAGTTTATCCCTATATTATATGTCTAATATCCACTAGGAGCTCTACAAGGAGAGCAACAGAATCAAAAAATCTGAGCCTAGGGGTCTTTTTTCTTAGACTGATACTCCAACCAAGGACTGTGCATGGAGATAACCTAGAACCACTGCACAAATGTAGCCCATGACAGCTCAGTCTTCCAGTGGGTTCCCTAGTCAGGGGAACAGGTGCTGTCACTGACAAGAACTAAGTTAGCTGGCTCTTTGGTCACCTCCCCCTGTAAGGAGGAGGCCTTATCAGGCCACAGAGGAAGATAGTGCTGACAATCCTGATGAGCCCTGATAGGCTAGGGTCAAATGGAAGGGGAGGAGGACCTCCTGGCCAGCAAGTGAGTGTGCCTTTCAGTGAGTTCATGCAGAGCCCCAGATCAAGGGTCCCTCTATGCTGGTAGCCAGATATTGGATCCCTCCCACCTACATTCTAAACTGTGCTCAACATAGTGATCCCTGTAATAGCATTCTCAACACTAAAACCCCTTTTCTGTGCCACCCAGACATATCAGAGTGCCTGGAGGACAGTATAAATGGCCTGAGGGCCACTGAGGCATTCAGGGCACCTGCATATCTGCACTGTGCTCATGAACCATACTAGCATGACTTCTGGTGCTTACAGGCACCCACATGCACTAGCATGCCATACTACAAGGCCCGTTTCCATGCAACTCCCATGCTTTTGAATGCATGCCTGTGACCTTTCTCTTTTAGCTACAGCTGAAATACCAACATCTACTATCAAACAAGTCTACCTCTCTCATTTTCTTGAAGAATATTGACAGTCTCCAGGAATAAATAGCAAAGTTTACAAATAAGCAGATGGCTAGAGGCCAGCCTAAGAACACATCAAACAAAAATCAGGACACCTTGGCTTTACCAGCAAACTAAAAAAATCATCAGAAACAAAGGAAAATGATCTTAAATTTATGCTTATCCAGTTATTAGAGGCACATGAAGAGGAACCAAACAAAGCTCTCAAAGAAATATAGGCAGATACATCCAAACAAATAGAGGCACATATAGAGGGATACGGAGAGAAAAAGGAAAAAAAATATAGAGGCCATCATGGAAAGACAGGATTTCAAAAACAAACAGATGAAGGAAATGGTTCAAGGCATGAAAAAATAATTAGAATCAATAATGAAAAACACATAGAGAGAAACTCCTGGAGATGAAAAACCTAGCAAATAGATCAGAAACAATAGAGGCAGGGATCACCAACAGAATTCAAGATATGGGGTAGAAAATCTCGGGTGTTAAAGACATGAATAAACAAGTAAATACATCTATCAAAAAAGACATAAAATCACAAAGAGTCCTCAACAAAATGTATGAGAAATCAAGGACACAGTGAAAAGACAAAACCTAAAAATAATAAGCATAGATTAAATTAAAAAAGGAAGAAAAATAAGATTCCAGGCTCTTAGGTCTAAAAAATATTTTCAAGAAAATCATTGAAGAAATTATTCTCAACTTAAAGAGATGTCCTTAAACATACAAGAAGCTTACAGAAAACCAAATAGACTAGACCAGAAAAGAAACTCTCATGTCACATAGTAGTCAAAACACTAAATCTACAGAACAAAGAAAAAGTATTAAAAGCAGCAAGAAAAAAGGCCAAGTAATATATAAACATAGACCTATCAGAATAACACCACAGTTCCCCCCCCCAAAAAAAACTATGAAAGTCAGAGGCCTGGGAAAATATCATGCAGACTCTAAGAGACCACAGATGTCAACTCAGACTACTATATATGGAGAAGACAAATATTCCATCACAAAACTAAACTTAAACAATATCTACACAGTAACTTAGCATTCCAGAAGATACAACACATAGAAAATACAGGATATGGATAACGTCACAACAAAAGAAAATAAAAATAAACAAGCACAGAAACACATTATCACCACCAACTTCACAATGAAAGGAACTTACATTCATTGATCACTATTATCTATCACCATAAATGGACTCAACTCTCCAATTAAGAGACACAGACTAACAGAATGGTTGTGGAAACAGGACCCAACATTCTGCTGCATCCAAGAAACACACCTCTGCAACAAAGATAAACACTACCTCAGAGTAAATGGCTGGAAAAAAGTTTTTTCAAACAAATGGACACAGAAAACAAGCTGGGGTAGCTATCTGGATATCTAATTAAATAGACTTTCAACCAAAATTAATCAAAAAAGATGAGGAAGGGCACTTCATCCTCATTAAAAAAAATCCACCAGGGGGACAGCATAATCCTGAACATATATTCCCCAAATAAAAGAGCACATGCATTTGTAAGTTACACATTATTAAAGCTTCAATAACACATTAAACCAAACACCTTAATAATAGGAAATTTCAACACTCCACTCTCACCAAGAGACAGATCATCTAGACAGAAGGGAAGTAGGAAAGAAAATGACACTTACAGAGGTCATAAATCAAATGGCCCTAATAGTTGTCTACAGAATTTTTCATCCAAACACAAAAGAGTGTGATTATTCTCAGCACCTTACAGGACCTTCTCAAAAAATTGACCATATAGTGGGATACAAATCAAGCCTCCACAGTAACAAGAAGATTGAAATAATTATTTGTATTCTCTAGGAGCAGGATGGCCTAAAACAAGATCTCAACAACAACAGAAATAACAAAATGCCTACATACATAATAGAAATTAAAAATCTCTCTACTCAGGGACAGCTGGATCGGTGAAGAAATAAAAAAAATAAGACACTGCCTAAAATTCAACAAAAATGAACGCACAACTTATCTAAACTTATGGGACACAATAAAAGCAGTGCTAAGTGGAAAGTTCATAGCACTAAGTGCCTTCAGAAAAACATTTGAGACATCTCATTCAAAAAATTTAACCAGAAACCTAGAAGCCCTACAAAAAATTAAAATGCAAACTGACACAAGAGTAGATAGCTGGAATAATCTAACTCAGTGCTGAAATCAATAAATAAGAAACAAATAAAACATTACAAAATCAATGACATCAAGAGCTGATTATTTGAGAAAATCAACAAGGCAGACACACCCTTAACCAAACTAACTAAAAGGCATGGAGAAAATATCAAAACAGAAAATCAGAAAAAAAGTGGAACATAACCACAGACTTTGAGGTAGTCCAAACAATCATTAGATCTTCCTACAAAAGCCTGTATACCACAAAATTTGAAAATATAAATGAAATGGATAATATTCTTGAAAGACTTCATTTATCAAAATTAAATCAAGATCACATAAATAAAATAAAGAATCCTTTAACCCCCACCTCACACACACAGCGTAAGAGAAGCTGTCATCAAATTTTTCCTTGCAAAAAGAGCCCAGGGTCACATTGTTTCAGCACAGAGTTCTACCAGACCTTCAAAGAGCTAACATCAATACTCTTCAAACTATTCCACAAAATAGAAACAGACGAAACATTACCAAACTCATTCTATGAAGCCACATTCACCTTGATAATAAAC
>CM053742.1:70192919-70212795 GCA_028658305.1 Pachyuromys duprasi
CTTCTGCCGAAGCCCTTCTGGCTTTCATAGTTTCTGATGAGAAGTCTGGTGTGATTCTGTTCGGTCTACCTTCTTATGTTACTTGACCCTTTTCCCTTGCTGCCTTTAATATTTTATCTTTGTTTTGTAGGTTTAGTGTTTTGACTGTGTTGTGACAAGAGGTATTTCTTTTCTGTTCTAGTCTATTTGGTGTTCTCTAGGCTTCTTGTACGTTTATGGACAATTCTTTTTTTTAGTTGGGAAAATTTTCTTCTATGATTTTCTTAAAAATATTTTCTGGTCCTTGGAGCCTGGAGTCTTCCTTTTTCATATATTCCAATTATTCTTAGGTTTCGTCTTTTGATGGGCATCCTTAATTTCTTGGATATTTTGTGCTTGGGATTTTTCCAATTTTTTATTTTCCTTGAGTGAGGAATCCATTTCAGCCAGCGTATCCCCGCTCCCAAAATTCTCTCTTCCATCTCCTTTATTCTATTGGTGATGCTTACCTTTGTGGTTCCTGATCTTTTCTCTAAGTTCTCCATTCCAGGTTCTTCTCCCTTTGTGTCTTCTTTATAGATTCCAATTCTGTTTTCATGCTTTGTACCGTTTCCTTCAACAGATTGACTATGTCTCCTATTTTGGTTGTTTCCACTCTGTTTATTTTTGATTGTTCTTCTATGTGGGCAGTTAATTTTTTCTCCATTTCTTTGAGGACATTGTTTATTTCCTCTTTTTGTCTCTTTTTTTGTTGCTCCAATATCTGCATAATCAATGCTTTAACATAATTTTCCTGTGTCTCCACTGAATTAAAATCTCCACTGCTTTTGGGTGTTTCTGGTGGGGTCATGGTGTCCTGATTTTTGTTGGGTGAGTTCTTTCACCAATTTCTGGGCATTTGTTTATATATAATCAGGGAGCTGTTTGTGCTTTAAGGCTGTACTTCAGTCTGAAACTGTCAATCTCTTGTGTCAGGAGTTTTCTTCAAGAAGATCAGGGATTTCCGGTGGTTTCTTAGTGTGTGTTGTTGTCTCAGTTGAACTCTATTGTGGGCTCTGTTTGCCTGGCTTCGTGCTCTGTGCTAGAAGCTGTGAGCACTGCAGGCTGGTCACCTCTCTGGTGTGGAGTCTTTCCTCCTCACTCTCTGCTAGAGTCTGAGTGTCCCGGTTTGAGATGTCAGCTGGGAGCTGTGTGCTCCCCCCTTGGCTTGCTGCTAAGGGCTCTCCCCTGGAATGGAGATTTGGTGCCCCCTTCTGGGCCAGGGGCTGTGCACCATGGTCTGAGATGATATTTGGGGCAAATGCAGTGGGTTTGGGTTGGTGTGCATCTGCTGTATGCAGGCTTGTCTGAAATGGTGCCTGAGGCTTTCTCTGTCTGGCCTGTGGACACACACCGGGACTGAGGTTTTTGCTGGTGGATGCGTGCAGTGTTCGCGCTCAGTGTGCAGTCTGGCCAAGATGGTCCCCGGACCCCCTTAGTCTGGGGTGATTCCGGCGATAGGTGTGCGCCTGCCGTACACCAGTGGGTTGAAGCAGAACTCAGGTCCTTCCCAGACTTGCAGGCGGCCTCACACAGGGACTGAGGTTTTGCTTGCGGAAGCATGCAGTGTGTGCCCGCAGTGTGCAGACTGGTCAAAATGTTCCCCAGACTCTCTCAGTCTGGGGTGGTTCCGGCGATCAGTGTGTGCCTGCCGTACACCTGTTAGTTGAAGCAGAACCCGGGTGCAATGTGCGCTCGCAGTGTGCAGTTCAGTGAAAACGGTACCTGGTTCCTCCTCAGATTGCCCGTGAGACTGTGTGATCCAGTCTATTATGGCGGGTGCGGTCGCCCAGCGCTTCTGCTCGTTCAGATCAGAGCTGTGTGCCACTGGTCACCCGGAGATTTTTCCGGGTAATAACTGGGTGTCCCTAGGGTTTTCCCACTTGATTTTCTCACCGTAGGAGTTCCGCTCACCTGGCAATCACAAATCCTGGCGTTTTAGGTCCCAGAGTTCAGTGTCCTTGTCGCTGCGTTGTTTCTGCTGTCCTACTCCTCAGACACAGTGTCCTCTCGTGGCAGCCATCTTGGATCTCCTAGACATCTCTTAAGTTGGAAATTTTTTCTTCTATTACTTTCTTGAAAATATTTTCTGGACCTTGGACCCTGAAATTTTCTTTTTCATCTATTCCTATTATTTTTAGATTTCATCCTTTCATGGAGTCCTTGATTTCTTGGATTTTTTGTGTTTGGAACTTTTCTGATTTTATTTTTTCTTTGAGAGACTTATCAATTTCTATAAGTGTAACTTCAGCACCTGAGTTGCTCTCTTCCATTTATTGTATTCTATTGGTGATGCTTATCATTGTGGTTCCTGATCTTTCTCTAAGTTCTGCAGCTCCAGGCTTTTCTTTGTTTGTGTTTTCTTTTTTGATTCTCATTCTATTTTCATATCTTGCACCATTTCCTTCATTTGTTTGAATGTGGAACCCTGTCTTTGTATCATGACCTCTATTTTTTGTTTGTTTCTTCTCTATATGCCACTAATTTTCCTTTCTCTTGGCCTCTATTTGTTTGGTTATTTGCCTGTATTTCTTTGAGTGCTTTGTTCATTTCCTCTGTATTTGCCTTCACTTGTGTGGCTTTTTTATTGAGGGCTATGTTTGTTTCCTCTTTATTTGCCTCAATTTGTGTGGCTATATCTTTGAGGGTTTACTTGTTTCTGCTTTGTGTGCCTCTAATTACTGGATAAGCACTGCTTTAAAATAATTTTCCTGTGTTTCTGATGAATTGTAGCATCCATTAATTTTGGGGGTTGCTGGTGAAGCCATGATATCCCAAATTTTTTGGATGTGTTCTTACACAAACCTCTGTCCATCTGTTTCACAATGTCCTTCACTGTTTGTTCCTGGAGTCTGTACTTCAGACTGGGTCTGTCTTTCTCTGATATCTGGAATATTCTTCAGGGAGATGAGAGAGGCCCACTGGTTTGAGAGCGTGCATTGGTCTTTGGCAAGTGTGCACAAGTGTGGGTGAGCAAGTGTGTGCATATGCGTGGAAATGTGTTTTGAAGGACTTGATGCTAGAGATTGTATACCCCTGGAATGTAGGACATAGTGGTGCAGGCACAGGAGGGGTTGTGGGTGCCAGCACATTTCATGGCACAATGTGCATGCTAAGGTATTCTGAATACCTCAGTGGCCAACAGGTATCTCTCCTTCTGGTATTCAGATCTGTCTTGGCTCCAGGGGTTGTTTTCTGGACTTCACTGGTAGACACACAGTACAAGGGCTTCAATGTTGACAACTCCATCCCAAGAATTCCTATCTTGCACACAGTGGGGCTGTGGGTGGGAGGGATCCGATGTCTGGCTGCTATTGTAGCGAAACCCTGGATCTGGGGCTCTGAGTGCACTCATTTGAAGGCTCTCTCACTCTATAGCAGTTCTAATTGGAAAGCACAGGGGTTCCCCATGTTCCCTACTCTCAGATTTGGATCTGCCAGGGCAAATGCGAATGTAGGAGATCCATCAGCTCAGTTGTACTGCAGCCATAGAACTTGAAGGCTGGTATAGCAGTCCATGGGAGTCCAGCCACAGCAGCGGACTGGGAGGCCACTGTCAATCATATGTCTGCTGGAAAGAGCTAGGGACCCCTACCGCTGTAAGCATACGTAGGTGGCTTGGCAGTCCTGGCTGGCCCTGCAGACCTCTGTTGCCCTATGGACCACTGTAGCCTATACAGCATCCAGCAGCTCACCAGTGAGGGACTCGGGGGCTAGCCTTCTCTGTCTCAGATACAGAGCAGCGAGTTCTGGGAGTTCTGTGCTAGGATCAGCATTCACTGTGGGCCACCTCAGGCAGAGGAAGGAGAAGGGAGGCCCAACAAGGTCTCAGTCCCAGGAGAAGCCCGAGAGTGATCTGGATCCAAATGGTCTCAGCTCACAAGTTGTCTCCTCTATCCCTGGAAGCCTCAATGTTGATGTTCTGGCTTCAGCTGACCCTCCACTCACCAATTTCAGAGTTTCAGATCCTGTGCCCTTCAGATACGGTACACACTGGTCACCGCCATCTTGGATCCCTCTTTTTTTTTCATAATCACTGTCCTAATGAAGTGCAGCAATGATGATGGTTGGAGATGAACCATTATTATTATTTCCGCTAAATGTTAGGGACTTTGAAAAGTTTTGTGTGTGTATATTATGAGTAGATAAAATATTTTGTTTGGCCTAGGTTTTGTTTTTGTTTTTTAGTAAGCATTTCATGTAATTCAGGATAGCACTGAGCACATAGTATCCTCCTGCCTAGATCTATGACCACAAGTGTTGACCACCATATCATTCCAGGTAGAGGTTCCCAATTATACTATAACTACATGTATAATCATGCTATAAGAATCCACTTGTGTGAATTCTACTTTATTCATGACTTTAATTTAATTGTTCAAGTTCAGACACATGGAAGAACAAGAAATTCACAGTTTCAGTAGAGAAGGGTGAATTCAGGGGAATTAAATATTCTAGGACATCTTCAGTGAAACTAGATACTTTTATTTTCATTACACATTATTCTCTAATGAGCTGTTAATATTAGTAGCATCATATGTTTAATCAATTCAATGTTTAAACATTCTTATTATTTTTAAAATTAAGTAAATCTGCAGTGACTTATTTGATATCATAATAGAAGAGAATTAAAACAAGGCAGGGCATGTATCTATTGTTATAACACTAGAGAAGTACAAGAAGAAGGATAAAAATTATTGTACATAGCATTATTTTGCTAAAAAATTATGTTATAGAAATTTAGAATGATAGGAATAATAATGAGTCTTTCATATTTGTGGGTTGTACATATATTGATTCAATGAATCATGAGTTAAAATATTTTGGAAAGTTGTATATATATATATATATATATATATATATATATATATACATATATAACTTTCACTTATTTTGTCCTAAGTAAAAGTAACAGAATATCTTTTTAGGGGGCATTTTCTGTCTTGTTTGTTTTAAGTTATCAAATACAATTTAATATATACCAGAGAATGTATATATATGTGTTTATACATATATACACAAAGGCAAATGAACATTTTATGGATTTTGAGCATTCACAGATTTTGCTGTGTGGGTATTTTGGAAAGAATCACCTGTAGATAGTGAATCATGACTAGATAAATGATTTAACTTATAAATCTTAAATATTTAACACTTGCTAGCATTATGCATTATTATAAAATGTCATTCATATTGAGAAAATATTGGAATTTCAAATATTGATATTAAATCTTAATTTTGTATATTTAATGAAAGAAAAATGAATCACAGATTTGTATATGTTTAGTAGATAGAAATAACTACATTTTTTTCAGAAGAAAGTAATTTCATAATCTAGCTATAAGGCATCTGTGAGAGAAAACTTTGTAATATACACAAAAGAAAGGGATCATTGAGTATATAAAGAAAAGCCCCCAAATCTAGTGATGGTTTGCCTATTGGGCTAAGGGAAGTGTACATTATTATTTGGAACTTACTAGTATATTCCATTTAAGAGAACAACTTTTCTGACCCAAGCTTATCAGGTCTCATCAGGACTGGCTGCAATATCCTCTTCTGTGGCCAGGCAAGGATGCTCCTCCCTCTGAGAAGAGGGGAGGAGGTCAAAGAGCCAGCCACTGAGTTCATGTCAGAGACAGTCCCTGCTCCCCTTACTGAGGAATCAACTTGGATACTGAGTTGTCATATGGGCCCTTATCAGTGGGCTTAAAGAGGGACAGGGAGAACATGAGGGAGGGAGAGTGGGATTGGGAGGGAAAAAAGGAGGGAGCTACAGGTGGGATACAAAGTAAATAAACTGTAATTAATATAAAAAATAAAAATTTGATAAAAATGGAAAAAGAGAACATCTTTTCAAAAAATGATAAATTAACTGTAAAACAAAAGCAAATAGTTATGCTAGCAGGAAAGTGACAGAACAGAAAAATAGCTTAAAGTTGATTAAATAATATATTATTTTCTTTCTGCTTTTTCACCCTAGTATCCCTAGATATATGTTTGCATTTGTTATTTATTCATACAACTTTTGGAAGTACTTTGAAATAAGGAAGAAGGTGCTAGGAAAGAAACAAACAAAAGAAACAACAAAAATTTAACTATATTAAATAACAAGAAGAAAAAAATTCATTTTTCTTTAGAAGAAAAAAATAGCACCGAAATCACAGTTTATTTTTTATTTTTATTTTTGAAATGTATTTTAATCACATTTCTTTCTTCCTTTTCTGCCTCAAAACCCTCCCACATACTCATTCCCTCTCTTTTTCAAATTCACGGTCCCCTTTTCCGTCAATTGTTATCAAATGCAAATTGAAAAATTACATATATCCTCATTTATAACCTGATGTACCCATATGCTACCTTTGGGTAGGTTTTCAAGGCAGTTTGGAACTGGACAACAAATTTTTGTTCTATGCCTTAGGGAGTGCCATCTCTCCAACTCCCAACTTGCTTCAGTTGCTTGTTTTTGTTGTGCAATATAAATTAATTTCTTTGATACTTACCTAGGTGTAAAGGCTGAACCTTAGAGATTTTAAGTTTATTTAGCAATCAGTTTAGCTTTTCTTCTTTATTGAAAGGTCAGAAAACATTGAGGATTGTTATGTCACTGGGGAGTATGTTTATTTTGTTAGTGAAAATTAATATGAGTTGTATTGATTTCTGCATGTTTAATTTTATCTATGTGCATATGATTGTGTATGTATGTGTGCACATGCGTGTGTATAAATGTCACCCTTGTGTGAGTGCATGAATGTCACCCCTGTGTGAATGACATAAGAGTTCAATTTTACCCCAGAAATAACTATGTAGAGAGTGATGATTAATGACTCCATCTTTAGAAAATAAATAAAACGTTGATACTCTCTTACTTTCATCTTCTGTTGGCCACATAAATACAAGAAAATTTGTAAGACCCCCACCCCCAGTTTGTGTTGGAATATCCAGTGGGATAGGAAAAAAAAGCTTGTTAGAGAAAACGAAAAGACATAACATTACTGAGTCTTGGTTTGTTTATGATTTTTGGAATTGTTACTACCCAAGGCCATTTTCTTAAAAGAAATCTATAATTTTATTTCCTTGCCTTCAAATAGAGGAAACCCTAAACCATATGACATTTTTGTATTATACTCAGTGGAATTAGGCCAGAAATGTAATAACATTATCTACATATTTTAAGCACTATCTACTAGCAATTCAGGTTTTTGTAACTTCTTGTGCTCTTCCCTTCTAGTGTTTCATTGTGTGTAACCTATCTAATGTGTCTTCAAAATTTAAGAGATTGTTTGGTGAAATATAGTAAACACTTGAATAATTGGAAGCTAACTAACTAAAACCCTCAATTAACCAGTTTCATTTATTTATTTTTTGCTACACTCTCCTTTTAGAAGGAAGAGGCAAATGACAAGAAAACAAGCTGTTAACAGGTATTTATGTATTTATTTTTTAATAATCAACTCCCTTAGAATGTCCTGGAGCCTTTACAAATTCAGCTGAATTTCTGTAATCTTGTTCTCTATATTATACTTGTGAAGAAAAGAAAGGGAAACCATTTGAAAATCTCAGGATCAGACTTTTAACTGTGCTTAATACTTAGTGATAAGAAAAACTAAAATCTGAATAACTGTTTTGAACTAATCTATCTATATGAAGTTTCATATTAGTTGAGATTGCCATTGTTTCAATATTTCCAGTTAGTGATCACTTATATTTATTAATTGGAATTGGATCACAGGATCACAGAGAATAAAGACAGCATGCAGACAAAATAAGGAATTCCTTTCCTGGGACTGAAAGTAGAAGTTAGAGTAAAGCCACAAGTTGATGGAGACTGAGTGAGAGGCAGTGACAGAAAACTCACCGTTATGTAAAATAATAGGAAGGTAATTTAAATGTTTACCTAGATTTTGGCTGTGGAATTCTTAGGAAGGTACATTCCCTTTTGTAGGGTAGCACAGGTTATTAAGTGTGCAACTAATATATTAGAAAATAACAAGAATTATTCTATCAGGCATGAGAATATGTTTGCGTGTTTAATAGTCCTCAAGTACTTGACATTTCTTCCCATCTCATAATACATTAAAAACATTTATTTACAAGATTTATATTTGAATTTTCCTAAAACAGGTATGAAAAATTTACTTAACTTAAAACCATCTATAGAATGCTGTTCTGAAAGTCATGCTTTAGGTTTTAATGTAGAATAGAGTGATAATGACAAATGAAGGCAACTCATGATACTAAAGTAGGTTTCGACATTGCCTGGTAGCAATGTCCCATCTTTTCTTCCATGTGCACAGTTCAAGTGAAACTTCATTTTAAATTACAGTTTATTTACTTTGTATCTCATCTCTAGACCCCTCCCTCATGCCCTGCCAATCTAACCCTCACTCCCTCATCTTCCATGCCCCTCTCCAAGTCCACTGATAGGGGAGGTCCTCCATCCCTTCCTTCTGACCCTAGACCATCAGGGTCTCATCAGGACTGGCTGCATTGTCTTCCTCTGTGGCCTGGCAAGGCTGCTCTCCCATCATGACTGATGTGATCAAAGAGCCAGCCACTGAGATCATGTCAAAGACAGTCCCTGTTCCTATTACTAGAGAACTCACTTGGAGACTGAGCTATCATGGGCTATATGTGAAACTTCCTTTTTGCATGAGCTTTTCCCTCCTTCCTTGTTGGCTCCCTGTTTTGTATATGTATTCTATTAGAAAAACATCATAGGACATTGAGGGAGGCATGGAATACACTATATAATGTGTCCTGCAATTTCAATACAGAAAATGAAAATGACTTTGATATCTGTGAATTTTTCTGTACTAAAATTTAGTTTTAAATATCATGCACATCAAATAATACCCAAATGACCAGAAGCAGCGGATTTACTTCCTTAAGTATCAAACTTTATATTTGACTATGACATCACTGCAGAAGAGACTAGTAATACAACTTTGAAAATGAATAATTTTAAGTGAAAAAAATGGGTTAAGAATAGCATTTAGGTTTCGGTTCTTGAAGGTGTTCACTTTTTATTACTGGGATAGAACTTAGACATAGAAATCACTTTCACTTTTTCCAGTGGAATGGCATGTGAATTATGTCAAACTCACTTAATTAAATTAATGATGGTTTTAGCTATATCAACTTATTTTTAGATTAACAAGATATCCCATTTTTGGGTGTTTGTGATAAAATTTTACATTCACTGAAATCTGAGAAAAAACATGAAATGTTTTTTGAAAGCATATGTGTTAAATCAGTTGAATAAACTACTGAGAAAATACTAGGGCCATAAACTATAGTGCTCATGGAGGTGAGGCTAGAAATATAAGTGAAAGGCCATTAGCAACATGGAATAGTGAGGAGTAGGATGAAGTAGAAAATATACAGTTTTATCAATAGTGGTGGATATTATTTACCTCAGAAGATTGCTGCCATAGGCTTCTGTTATTAATGTATTACTTCTTAAGAGAGACTATGTATCTATAATTTTATGTGACATTCTCCAACTTAAAAGCTGATTAAAAATTCAATTTAAAAAGAGAAAGAAATATGGGATGTTCGTCATAGATTTTGCTAGCTGTTTTCTAACTGTAAATCCTCAATTACACAACTTACAAAAATGTATCAATATCTATATCTATATAGTGTTACAGTTCTTCAGTCTCATGAAAATGGAAAATTGATGTGAATTAAATAAATAAGTGGAGTGATTGTCATATGTTCATACTCAAAGTGTTGGTTATACACTTCACGATACTTTCTTTGTATAAATGTATCCAGTATAGTTTTTTTTCAAGTGATTTGAAAATTAAAATAAAATTACAATTTTATAACTTTCACGTTAATCAATGAAATACACTATGTAATAATTCAATACCACCCTTTCCAAAAGAGACTATTTAAGCATTGTTCTCTAATCTATATAACCAAGGTTACTATTTGAAGCCCGTTTGTTTTTCTTTAATAGGAAAAAAGGCATGTGTATAATATATGCTGTTTTAGATGTTACCCATGGCAGCTCAGTCTCCAAATGGGTTCCCAAGTCACAGGGAAAGACTATGAAAGGCAGTCTTGATGAGATCTGATAGGATAGGGTCAGATAGAAGGGGAGGATGTCCTTCCCTATCAGTGGACTGGGGAAGGAGCATGGGAAGAGATGAGGGAGGGAGGGCCAGATTTGGAGGGGATGAGCATGGGGCTACAGCTGCGATATAAAGTGAATAAAAAATATTAAAAAAAATTAACTTGCCTTTAAAGTTTTGCTCAATTCCAACTGGAAAAGTGGCTTTATTTTTATAAATGATTAAAATAAAAAATAAAATAAATTTAAGTAGTTAACATAAAAAACTATTCATTTGAACTATTGCTTGGCATTGGAAAAGAAAAAATAAATCAGTCCTCTGAGTTTTTTTTTTTTTGAAGGGAACTGACAGCTATGAGGCTTTGCTTGTTTGCTTGTTTGCTTGTTTGCCCTTGACCTTAGCATGTGATCACACTGTATACCAGTGCTTTTGACATCTGTACATTTCTCTAATCACAGGTCATCCAAACTCATGTTTTTTAAAAAGGAAACAATGAAATCCCACTTGTATACCCACTTTACCATCCCTTATGCTCTGAACCTTAGAACCTCAATTAAGATAGTAAATTAATGTATTGCATCTCAAGAAAACTTTACAAAGCAGAAACAGGAAGAATACTATATACAATTTAAAGTCATAAATGCATGAGATAAGTACCTTGGTATAACTCTAACCAAGCAAGTCAAAGACTTGTAAGAAAAGAAAAAACAAAAAACAAAAAACAAACTTCTAGTTTCTGAAGAAAGAATTAGAAAAAGATATCAGAAGATGGAGATATTTTCCATGCTCATGGCTTGGCAAGATTAACGTAGTAAAAATGGCCATCTTACCAAAAGCAATCAGCAGATTCAATGAAATTCAATTTAAATTGCCAACACAATTCTTTACAGACCTTGAAAGAAAAATTCTCAACTTCATAAGAAATAACAATAAAGCCAAAATCACTGAAAGAATCCTCTACAATAAAAGATCTTCTGTAGGTATCACCATCCCTGATCTCAAACTGTACTAAAGAGCAACAGTAATAAAAACTTCATGGTACTGGCATAGAAACTGGCTGGTGGACTAAAGGAATCAAATAGAAGACCCAGAAATAAACCCATACAGTTATGGAAACCTGATTTATGACAAGGAAACCAAAAACATACAGTGGGAAAAGATAGCATTTTCAACAAATGGTGTTGGTCTAAGTGATTATCTGTATGTAGAAAAGTGCAAATAGATCCATACTTATCACCCTGCACAAAAGCAAAGTCCAAGTGGATCAAACACCTCAACATAAAACCAGACACATTAAATCTGTTAGACGAAAAATTGGGAAAGAGCCTTGAACTCATTGGCACAAGAGAGAACTTCCTGAATAGAACACCAACAGGACAGGCTCTAAGATCAACAATCAACAAATGGGACCTCATGAAACTGAAAAATTTCTGTAAAGCAAAGGACATTGTTGTCAGAACAAAACGAAGGCCTACAGACTGGGAAACGATCTTCAACAGTCCTATATCTGACAGAGAGCTAAAATCCAAAATATATTTTAAAAAACTCCAGAAGTTAAACAGCAACAAATCAAGTAATCCAACTAAAAAATGGGGTATAGAGCTAAACAGAGAATTCTCAATAGATGAATATCGAATGGCATAGAAACATTTTAAAAAATGCCCAACTTCCTTAGTCATCAAGGAAATGCATTTCAAAACAACCCTGAGATTTAACTTAATATCCACTAGAGTGGCTAAGATAAAAAACTCAAGTGACAATACATGCTGGAGAGGATGTGGAGAAAGGGAAACCCTTCTTCATTGCTGGTGGGAATGTAAATTTATGCAACCACTTTGGAAATCAATCTCACAATATCTCAGATATTTAGGAATGGTGTTACCACAAGACCCAGCTAGACCACTCCTAGACATATATCCAAAAGATGCACAAGTATACAGCAAAGACATTTACTCAACCATGTTCATAGCATCTTTATTTGTAATAGCCAGAATCTGGAAACAATCTAGATGTCCATCATCTGAAGATTGGATACAGAAATTGTGGTACATTTATACAATGGAATACTACTCAGCAATTACAAACAAGAACAAGAAAATCTAGAAATTTGCAGGCAAATGGTGGGATCTAGAAAAGATAATCCTGAGTGAGGTATCCCAGAAGCATAACACACACATGGTATATACTTACTTATAAGTGGGTACTAGACCTATAAGATAGGATAAACATACTAAAATCTGTATACCTAAAGAAGATAAACAAGAAAGAAGATCTGGGATAAGATGATCAATCATTACTTAGAAAGACAAATGGGATGTACATTGGAAGTAGGAGAAAACAAGTAACAGGACAGGAGCCTACCACAGTGGGCCTCTGAAAGACTCTATGTAGCAGTGTATCAAAGCAGATGCTGAGACTCATAACCAAACCTACGGCAGAGTGCAGGGAATCATAATGAAAGAAGGAGGAGTTAGTATGACCTGAAAAGGACAGGAGCTCCGCAAGGACCAAATATATCAGGGCACAGGGGTCTTTTATGAGACTGTTTCTCCAACCAAGGACCATGTATTGATATAACCTAGAACCCCTTCTTGATTGTAGCATATGGTAGCTCAATATCCAAGTGGGTACCCTAGTAAGGGGAACAAGGACTATTTCTAAAATGAACTCAGTGGCTGGCTTTTTTACCTTCCCCTCTCCCCAAGGGAGGAGCAGCCTTGCTAGGCCACAGAGGAGGACATTGCAGCCAGTCCTGAAGATACCTGTTAAGCTGGGGTAAGATGGAAGGGGAAGAGGTCCTCCACTATCAGTGGACTTGGAAATGGGCAGGGAGGAGATGAGGGAGGGACAGTGAGATTGGGAGGGAATGAAGGAGGGGTCTATAGTTGGGGTACAAAGTAGATAAACTCTGATTAATATAAAAAATAAAAATTATATAGAAAATAAAGTTCTGGGCAGGGCAGAAGCTTCACAATTTGTGCAACAGAACCAAAATATCTGGGCAAAGAGGTCTTTTCTGAGACTGATCCTCCAACAAGGACCATTCACAGAGGTAATCTAGAACTCATGCACATGAGTTCATGGCAGCTCAGTGCCCAAGTGGGTTCCCTATTAATGGGAACAGAGACTGTCTCTAAAATGAACTCAGTGGCTGGCTCTTTGATCACATACCCCTAAGGGGGGAAACAGCCTTCCCAGGCCGCAGAGGAAGACATAGCAGTCAGTCCTGATTAGACCTTATGGACCAGGGTCAGATGGAAGGGGAGGTGTTCCTCCCCTATCAGTGGACTCCTGGAGCTGTATAGGAGGAGATGAGGGAGGTAGTGTGGGATTGGTCGGGGAAGTGGGAAGGGGTTATAGCTGGGATCAAAAGTGTATAAACTATAATTAATAAAAAATAAATTAATTTTAAAAATGGTATTTTAATTCAGTAAAATAGTTTAATACAATAGCAATCTCAAATGTAATAAATTAATCTAAATAGATGTGTAATTTAAGCTACTCATATTAAAATGTTTTATAAGACAATCAAAAATAATTTTGGAAAACCTCCATCTGTTATTCGTTAATGATATTACTTTTATATTCTCTTTTCTATTCTTCATCAGATTCAAAATTTTCCTAAATATTTTATGTCATTGTTTTAAATATTAAAAATAATGTTAGTATTTATGCATATACAGCATTTTGTGGATAGTGGAGGAAATGTGAGTTTAGATCTCAATGTTACAGGAAAAGACAGTAGTACTCTACCATCTAGAGTCTATGTTCAGGTTTTCCCACTGTGAAACATATTACAGATGCTGAAATAGAGTGAAATGGCAGCTATTATTTGGTTTCCAATTGAAAAAGAAATTACTCATATATATATATATATATATATATATATATATATATATATATATATAATTTCTGGCAGTGAGTTTAAGAGAACACAGTTTGACTGCTCAGTTAATTAATTCATGATTTCTTTTTAGATAAGGAGGTATTGGATTTTGTTTTCTGGAGAGACTTGATTAGAGCAATCTAGATCTTTATCCTGAGAAGTAGTGTAGAACTATCAAGGTTTCCCATATTCAGTGTGCCAGAGAAAATACATTTGAAAGTTGTCTAATATGGCAAAAGGCCAAACTAGAAAAGGGAAACAGTAAAATTTTATTTTATTTAAATTCCCAGAATTCATGCCTGAGACTCACCCTGCCAACTCTTTGATCACTTTCCCCTGGTGAAGTGACCTTACTAAGACCACAGAGAAAGGGCATCCAGACAGTCCTGATGAGACCTGATACGGTAGGGTCAAATAGTAGGGGAGTAGGAACTCCCCTATCAGTGGACTAAGGGAGGGATAGAGGGAGGAAGGAGGAAGGGTGAGACCTGGAGGAGATGAGGGAGGGGTTACAACCAGGATATAAAGTGAATAAATTGTGATAAAATAACAGTAACAACAACAATAATAATTTAAAAAATTCCCAGAGTTGAAAATGCATCAAATGTCCATGACCAACAGCTACTCTGCCACAAATAGATCCTATTGTAGAATAAAATTAAATGACCTCATTGTCCAAATGTGACAAGAATCCCAGAGAATTCTTTTGAGGGTTTTTATTTACTGTGGCTTGTTTGTAATCCGATTGAAATGATTTTTTCAGATTTAAGAACTTTCCCCAATATTTTTGCTAACCATTACACTGTTTATCAGTTGAAGTTGATTCTAACAGCCACTATTTTGTTTATTATACCATTCGCACTAATTTTGTAAAGTGAATTTCTGCCAGATGAGTCTAGACTCTTTTCACTCATGTCTTTTCTACTCTATGTGGGGATTTAAACAAATTATCCAACTTTCAAAATAAGCAGTAGTCCAATCACTTAAAAGATAACATATTACAAAATTGTGAGGTGAGCATCAAAAATGTAGGTCAAACAATATTCAGTATTTCACTTATTAACAGGCAATTAATATATACTGAAAAGACAATTAAATATATCATTTAAAATATTAGAATTGCTCATATTTTTTCATAGAAACAGAAAAAAGAGTAAACATTGTTGTGTTGTATTTGTCAAACATATTTCTGAAAAAATAAAACCAGTAGAGTTGAGATATTGATGATTCCTTATGTACAAAAAAATTGTGATCATCAGGTGGCATTCAAATTTATGAATCTAAAAAAAAACTTTAACAAACAACATTTATTCTTTTCTTTACCACAAAACTTCAAAATCATGGACACTTTGTCTTTAACAGAAGCTTCAAAAATAATCATGCTTTTGGCTATAGACAGTATTATTTAGACAATACTACTTTAATATCAATATATTAAACATTGAAGTTTTTAAGCTACTATTATTTAATATAGGATAAACATACTAAAATCTGTATTCCTAAGGAAGCCAAACAACAGGGAGGACCCCAGAGAAAAATGCTCAGTCCTCATTCAGGAGGACAAATGCAATAGACATTGCAAGCAGGAGAAGACAGGGAACAGGACAGGAGCCTACCACAGAGGGCCTCTGAAAGACTCTACTAATCGAGGTATCAAACCAGAGTCTGAGACTCATAGCCAAACTTCGGACAGAGTGCATCGAATTTTTAAAAAGAAGGGGGAGATTCTAAGACCTGAAGAGGAAAGGAGCCCTAAAAGGAGACCAAGAGAACAAAAAACTGAGCTTTGGGGCTCCTGCAGAGACTGATACTCTAACCAAGGACATGAATGGAAAGTTCCTAAAATCCCTGCTCAGTATAACCCATAGACTCAGTCTCTCAAGTGGGTTGCCTAATAAGGGGATCAGGGGTTGTCTTTGACATGAACTCAGTGGCAGGGTCTCTAATCACCCTCCCTTTGAGGGGTGCAGACTTGCCAGGCCACAGAGGAAGACAATGCAGGGAATCCTGATGAGACCTGATATGCAAGGGTCAGATGGAAGGGGATGAGGACCTCACCTATCAGTGGACTTGTGAAGAGGCAAGGGAGGAGATGAAGGAAGGAGGGTGAGACTGGGAAGGGACGAGGGAGGGGGCTATAGCCAGGATACAACGTGAATAAATTGTAAATTAAAAAAATACTCAGTCTGAACCTTGAACAAGTCATTTACAAGTTGTTTCCTTGCGATTTACCTACATTCTTGTCCACTCTGACCTTGTAATTATGCTCACAGTTGGAAATGTAATGCAGAGTGACTAAGATAATGTTGTTTACACAGACTTTAAGTGGAGTGACATTATAGTCAAGGAAGTGTCACATCACCCAAAGTGAAGGATGACTTAATTACCATAATCCCTTGAATACTAAAATTTCTTTGCCATGTGTAGCATAATAATGTAATGTTCTGCATGGTACATTTAATAATGTGAAGAAAAAAAGGTGCATCAGGCCACAGACTGTGTTTCTTTAAAAGTGAACAGAGTGTAATTATAGAAAGAAAACAGAATTTTGAAGTAGGATGCTTGTCCGAATATTCAGATGAAGTTTTTGTTTCTTTCAAATCCTGAAGAGTTGCCTAGTAGTGATATGGAAATTAAAGGTCTGCTGAAAAATCCATAAATGTAGATACCAGTGAGTAGGGTGACAGACCATGAATTTCCTGGAGGGAACAGGGTAGTGTTAAATAAATGACTAAGACAGGATAAAGAGGAAAGGCTGATAACTACCTATTATTGTGCAATAGGGAACATATTATTTGTTTACAAAGAGAATGGTGGTGTTTTCTAAAATTGTATAGCCCAATTCTTAAAAGCTTCTCAGTGTAACCAATTAGTTGCTAAATGGAGTTGATTGGAAGACTCAGTATGTGTGCATTTAGAAAGGCAGGACATTGTCCATAAATTGCTTTGGTGTCTAATACATCTTGGTGAATGATGCAAATTAGTGTGTAGAAATGGGACTATTATTTCAAAATGACCCTTCATTTGTAATCCTAGAAGTAATTATGTTCCATGGCAACATTCTCGAAAGTCCTGCAGATATATATGAAGTACTCCCAATGATGTGTACTTTTATCTGTCTTTGATAACACTTGTATTGACTTTTCAATACAAAGAATACAGTCTCTGGAATACTTTCAGTGCATTTGCAACTAAAAAACATGCTGTAATCTATAGTAACTCCAAGTGTAATTGGAGTCACTTGTTTTTAACTGAGTTTATTGCTTGAAAGGTAGAATCCATAAAATTAACCAGTAAAATGTGAAAGTAAGTTTTAAAGATCTTAGAAATCTGTTATGTTACAAATTAATATCTCAGTCAATAGATGCATGCTACTGATGTATTAATAGTAAATCACAACTCATAATGGTAGATTTACTTAATATTACTATGTTCAGAATTTTTTAAAATAACATGTAAAGATCTAACTACAATTATAATATTGACTCATAAATATCAGCCTTATTTTAGAATTGGGAGAGTTTAAAAGTAGATATTAGTCATATCATATAGGATAAACATACTAAAATATATAGTCCCAAAGAAATTAAACAACAAGGAGGACCCAACAGAAAAGACTGAAACCGCACTCAGAGAGCAAACAGGATAGACATCAGAAGTAGAAGAAGACAAGGAACACAACAGGAGCCTTCCAGAGGGTAACTCTGAAAGGCTCTACACACAAGGATATCAAAAGAGAGTCTAAGACTCATAGCTAAACTTTGGGCAGAGTGCAGGGACCTTATGGAAGACAGGAGAGATAGAAATACCTGGAGGGTACAGGAGCTCCACAAGGAGACCAATAGAGTGAAAACACCTGGGGCTGTGCCTATGCATGGAGAGGACATAGAACCCCTGATCAGAGGAAGCCCATGGCAGTCTCAGTCTCCAAATGGTTTCCCTAGTAAGGGGGGCTTTGACTGTCTCTGAAATGAACTCAGTGGCAGGCTCTTTGATCACCTCCCACTGGGGGATGCAGCCTTGCTAGGCCACAGAAGCAGATTATGCAGCCAGCCCTGATGAAAACCGATAGACTAGGGTTTGATAGAAGGGGAGGAGGTCCTCCCCTATCAGCAGACTAGGGAAGGGGCACAGACACAAGAGGGAGGTGAGGTGGGACTAGGAGATGAGGATGCCTGCTACAGACAGGATACAAAGAGAATAAATGTAAAAAAATAAATAGCCTTTGAAACTTATTATAAAATATGATAACATATTATAAATATAGAAACAGAATTATAATTATTTGATTTTAATTTAACTATTTTTATTTCCTTCGCAATATTTTTTTTTTACTCATCTACCTTTAACTAAACAACATATCAGTGTAATGAAGGAGTCGGCAAACAGATCTTTTTTTGGTTTTGATTTTTTTATTAATTACAATTTATTCACTTTGTATCCCCCCATAAATCTCTCCCACCTCCCCTACCAATCCCACCTTCTCTTCCCCTTCCCCACCCATGCCCCTCCCCATATCTGTTGATAGGGGATGCCTTCCTCTCCTTCCTTCTGATCCTACTCTATCAGCTCTCATCAGGAGTGGCTGCATTTTCTTCCGCTGTGTCCTGGTAAGGCTGCTGCCCCATCTGGGTGAGGTGACCAAAGAGCAGGCCAATCAGTTCATGTCAGAGGCAGTCCCTGTTCCCATTACTATGGAACCCACTTGGACACTGAACTGCCATGGGCTACATCTGTGCAGGGTTTCGAGGTTTTCTCCATGCATGGTACTTGTTTGGAGTATCAGTCTCAGGAAAGGCCCCTGTGCTCAAATATTTTGGTTCTGTTGCTCTCCTTGTGGAGCTCCTGTCCTCTCCCCATCTTACGATTTCCCACATCTTTCATAAGATTCCATGCACTCTACCCAACAGTTAGACATAAGTCTCAAATTTCATGATATCTTTGTTTTGTTCTTTTTTATTGCTGAGTAATATTCCATTGTGTAGGTGTACCACAATCTCTGTATCTGTTCTTCAGCTGAGGGGCATCTGGGTTGTTTCCAACTTCTGGATATAACAAATAAAGCTGCTACAAACATGGTTCAGCAAATGTTCTTATTGTGTACTTGAGCCTCTTTTGGAAATATGCCTAGGAGTGGTATAGCTGGATCTTGAGGAAGCTCTATTCCAAGTTGTCTGAGAAGGTGCCAGATTGATTTCCAAAGTGGTTGTACCAGTTTACATTCCCTCCCGCAATGGAGGAGGGTTCCCCGTTCTCCACAACCTCTCCAGCATGTGTTGTCACTTGAGTTTTTGATCTTGGCCCTTCTGATGGATGTAAGGTGAAATCTCTGGGTCCTTTTGATTCGCATTTCCCTGGTGGCTAATGATGTTGAGCATTTCTTTAAGTGTTTCTCTGCCATTTGATATTCTTCTATCGAGAGTTCTCTGTTTAGGTCTGTTCCCCATTTTTTAATTGGATTACTTGATTTGTTGCTTTTCAACTTCTGTAGTTCTTAATATATACTGGATATTAGTCCTCTGTCAGATAGAGGGTTAGTGAAGATTCTTTTTTTTTTTTTCCTCTTTTTTAAATTTTTTCTTCTACTTTGGATTTTTAAATTTATTTATTTTTATACCAATCACAGGTTAGGTTTTTTGCATCCCCTGCGTAGCCCCCTCCTTCATTCCCTCCCACCCTCCCCTAACCTCCATCATCTCCTCCCCACCCCCCCTCCAAGTCCATCAACAGGGGAGGACCTCTTCCCCTTCCATCCAACCCCAGCTCATCTTGTCTCCACAGGGCTGGCTGCAATGTCCTCCCCTGGGATCTAGCCAGGCTATTAATCCCTGGCATGTATGGGGGAGGGTCAAAGAGTCAGCCATCGAGTTCAAGACTGAAACAGTCCCTGTTT
>CM053742.1:70221462-70238462 GCA_028658305.1 Pachyuromys duprasi
TTCCCTGTTTCCCTCACTAGAGTCTTCAGTCCGACAACGAGCTATCATGGGCCCCATCTGAGCGGGGGTTCCAGGCCACATCCACACATGGTCCTTGATTGTAGAAACCGTCTCACACAAGACCCCTGTGCCCTGCTCAGTTTGGTCTTTGTGGAGCTCTTGTTCTCCCCAAGTCTCACCAACCTCCCCCAGATCTATCATTACTTCTCGCCCTCTGCCAGAGCCTTGATCACGAGTCTTAATATCTGCTCTGATACATCGCTACATTGACCTCCCCCCCCAGAGGTCCTCCTTTGCATTCTCCTGTCCTGTTGCTTGTTTTATCCTCCACTCAATGTCCATCCCATTTGTTCATCCAAACAAGCATTGATCATACCAACCTGGGTCCTCCTTCCTGTATAGTATTGAATGAGAAAATTTGAAGACTGCTACTGATTTCTTCTTGGTCATTCTGTTTGTAGACAATGCTACTGTTTTTCTCCCTTGCAGAAACTGTTTATACTCTTCTATTGCATAGCTACTTCTTTCTCTTTATCATGTACTAGTGGCTACTCATGTACATGACTTCTAGAATAATATTTAAATGCTTCTTTATTAAAAAATAGCTCTTTATATGGCATCATCTCCAATGTATGTCATTTTCACTCTAAAATATCACTAGCCATGGATTTTTCTAAAGTTATCTCAAAAGTCATTTCATATTTTGTGAAAATCCCTCCCATCATTTAATTTCTTAATTCAAAATATGTAGAAAATATTTGTAAATAAAGAATAATAAAAAGGGAAAGAACATCAACTTCTCAGCCTTGTTCACAATGTAAAAGCAAATTCTTGCTAATAGAGATAACTGTATTATTCTTCTGTTACTGCTTATAGGTCCATCCCATTCATCACATCATGCTTTTCTTATGTCTCTCTACCACTACTACTTGTTTTGGACTTCTTGGCATTGTATTACTTCTCTTCCACATAGGACAAATTATAGCGATTTCTACACTGAAAATCAAGGCATTTCAGACTAGCTCTTCATCTCTCCGAGGCCACTAGACCTTCCTTCCTTGCCTTTTTCTTCTTCTTGTTCTTCTTGTTCTTCTTGTTCTTCTTGTTCTTCTTGTTCTTCTTGTTCTTCTTGTTCTTGTTCTTGTTCTTCTTCTTCTTCTTCTTCCTCCTCCTCTTTTTCTTCCCTATTGCAGCAATCAATTATGAGGTTTTTATCTTTTTGTGAGGCTCTTGGTTGTATAGTAATCACATCTTTCGAGATTTTTTTATCTTTTAAAAATATTTTTTTTATTTTTTTATATTACGTATAGGTTATTTACTTTGTATTCCAGCTGTAGCCCCCTCTCTCATTCTCTCCTAGTCCCACCCTCCCTCATCTCCTGCCTGCCCCTCTCTAAGTCCACTGATAGGGGTGGTCTTCCTCTCCTTCTATCTGACCCTAGCCTATCAGGTCTCATCAAGACTGGCTGCAATGTCCTCCTCTGTGGCCTAGCAAGGCTGCTCCTCCCTCGGGGGTGGGGGAGGTTAAAGAGCCCACCACTGAGTTCATGTCAGAGACAGACCCTGTTCTAATTACTAGGGAAACACACTTGGTGGCTGAGCTGCCATGGGCTACATTGGAGCCAGGATTCTAGGTTATATATATGCATGGTCCTTTGTTGGAGAATCAGTCTCATAAAAGACCCCTGTGCGCAGATATATTTGGTCCTTGTGGTGATCCCATCCTCTCTAGGTCTTACAAGCTCCCCCTTCTTTCATATGATTCCCTGCACTCTGTCCAAGGTTTGGTTGTGAGTCTCAGCATCTGCTTTGATACATTGCTAGGTAGAGTCTTTCAGAGGCCCTCTGTGGTAGGCTCCTGTCCTATTACTTGTTTGCTCCTACTTCCAATGTCCATCCCATTTGTCTTTCTAAGTGAGGATTGATCATCTTACCCCAGGTTCTCTTTCTTGTTTATGTTCTTTAGATATACAGATTTTAGTATGTTTATCCTATCTTACAGGTCTAGTATCCACTTATAAGTGAGTATATACTGTATGTGTCTTTTTGCTTCTGGGATACTGCACTCAGGATGATCTTCTCTAGATCCAACCATTTGCCTGTAAATTTCATGATTTCTTTGTTTTTGATTGCTGGGTAGTATTCCATTGTGTAAAAGTATCATAGTTTCTGTATCCATTCCTCTGTTGAGGGACATCTAGGTTGTTTCCAGATTCTGGCTGTTACAAATAAAGCTGCCTACAAACATGGTTGAAGAAATGTCCTTGTTGTGCACTTGAGCACATTTTGCATATAGGCCTAGGATTGGTATAGCTGTATCTTGAGGTAGCACTCTTCCTAATTGTCTGAGAAAGCACCAGACTGATTTCTAAAGTGGTTCTACAAGTTTACGTTCCCACCAGCAATGGAGTAGGGTTAATTTTCTTATTTTGAATTTAAAATGGCAGTCTCAAAATTACTATATTTTAAGTTCTGCATAATAAAGCCTGTTTTACATATCACAGAAAACATATTTCATAGAAGAGAATCTTTTTTCTTTTTATTTATTTTATTTCTTAAAATTTATTCACTTTGTATCCCACCTGTAGCCCTCTTCCTTATCCCCTCCCAATCTCACCCTCCCTCTCTCTTCTCATCCCATGCCCCTTTATTGAACCTTATTTGAAAATATTTGCCATTCTGTCAAATTATATGATCATCAGAAGTTGCATATTGAATTAAATGATTTTCAAACAGGGATATTTCATTATATTTATATAAATGTAAAAGTTTGAATGTTTTTTTCTGTTATCACTGCCTAGTTCTGGGGTTTGTTGGGGTTGGGAGTGAATGTGTGTTTGTACAAGAATATGGGAAATTACAATTTGAAAAACACAATTGTATTTCAACTATATCTTCTTTCAATAATATTACAAAATAGGAGCATTTTTTTAACTTAACCAGTGGAGACTTTAGTAAGATGAAAAACCCTTGCCAGAGTAGATTTTTTTCAACATATTTTTCATGCTTTGCAACTTGGCTAAAACATGGAACTGTTTCTACAGAGATTTTTTATCCCTAGAAAGATTTGTATTCAAGTATTAAATATACTACACTTGAGTCTGTTCAGATAATAATCATACAACAATAACCTCAAAAAGAAAGACAAGGAGATGAGGTGGAAGGAGAAGAGGGTAGCTGACAAGAAAACTGGAAAGTGAAACAATATTGATGATTTGAACAATTCATTAATCTAGTTTTCCCAGTGTTTGTAATCCACCACACACCAACATATCTCAATATCTGCCCTGAAATTTTCAAATTGTCTGTGCAAATTCTGCTCTCATGCTAACTTGCTACATGGTCCTTCAATTCATAACAGTCTGAAACATCCATTAAAAGGAAATACAGTTTTTATACTATACAACTATAATTTAACAAGTCAGTCCCATTTGTACCCTTGAACCATAGGGCAAATTGTTTTGTTTTTATCAAAAGAACACTACAGGTATTGCAAAAACTACTGACTTATTTAATCAGAGACATGAGCTCAAAGTTTTAGAAAACATTCCAGAGAGATGATTTGGAAACTCTAGTTTGGTTACCAAACCCACATTGAGTGGCTCACAATCGTCTCAACCAGGTCCATGATATCTGCTAACCTCATCCTGGTTTTCACTGGTGCACACACACATGTGGCATATACATACACAGGTACACATAGATAAAATATAAAAACATGTACTTTTTACTTTTAAGATTGTAGTACAATTATATAATTTCCACTTTACTAATTCTCCCTCAAATTCCCCAACATACCACTCTTTCAAATTAATGTCTTTTGTCATTATTATATGTTATATAATGTAATATGTTACAGATAATATATATATATATATATATTTCTAAACACAGCCTGCTTAGTCTCTATACTGTTTCTCGTATATATATTTTTAATGATGACCATTAGTTAATAGATACCACAGTGTAATCTTTCTTAAGGAAGATTATTTCTCCAACTCTCAGATTTTCTTAATAGGATGCAAAACCCTACTATGTAGGTCTGAGGCCTTGTGGACTTCCCCATCTACTTCTGGCCTGTCTATCTGTGCCATGTTTGTTCATCTGTTGTGTTAGGCAGTCATGCTGGTGAGACTTTATGGTGTAGCTTGTGACATTACTAGTAACATTGTTTTTTAAAAGAAAATTCTAGAAAATGAGGAGTCTGACTCAATGGTTTATCCCATAATTCTGTTGAACATGAGCTAGCCTTCAATGAAGAAAAAGCTAGATGGAATACTGACTTGTAAACTGTTTTACTACATTGGGTGCATGAGCTTGATTCTTTCTGGAAATATATCTTCATTCATTATAATAGGTGGGCTCTTTGCATGCATCTGCTAAAGTACCTTATTCAATATATGTTCAAAAATAGCTTGTGTATTTTTAGAATTTAGTTGTCATCAAGCTTAAGTATCAGCCCTTACTAACTGAAAGCAAACTATTAAGAGATTAAATAAAAAGATATTAAACAGAAATATTGTAAGTTACAGGATTTATTTCCATTAGTATAGTTTTCAGAGAAGGATCAAAAAGAGAATGTACAAAAAACTAGTGTCTCAAAATGTTTGATACTTATGCACAGAATGAAAGCTCTCTTTGTCATTGAATTCAAATGCTGATATCTTAGCTTCAATAGCAACATTTATGTTTCTTTGAAAGAGGATGGTGAGTCTTTAATTATTAAACCAATCGTATTTAGCAAATGGTCAAAGAAAAGTACTTTTAAAAAGTTGCCCACAGGGTTATATAAATGAACAAGCTAAAACAGCTGGCAACTGGGGCATGAAATCAATAATGAAAACATGAGTTCTGCTGTCTTTAATTGTCTTATTTGAGACATTGAAGACAAGGGAAAAACTGAGAAGGACTCAACTTATGAACTTTACAGTTTGGCTGAATGGAATATGTGGATGTAATTAGAAGGGAAAACACCTCCTGAAGTGAGCCTTTACCTAAATATATACAGTAATTCTCTCTGTCTCTGTCTCTCTCTCTGAATGTGTGTGTATGCAAATGTACCCATGTTGGATGAGGGCATGATATGAAGGTAGTAATGTCTTTTCTGACTAGTTCAGCTCTTTTAGTATAGGTGAGTTGATGATTCTTATATTGTCTAAGAAAATTGAATTAAATCAGAGAAAAACTCTTTGTAAAACAGTCAACAATATTATGCAACAGTGATAATGTGCATATTGATGTTTTCCTTCACCCTCAGCTCTCATACACTTAAGCAATTTTAATAGCTAGAATTTCTTGAGTGAGAAAAAAATTAACATCGGTACAACCCCTTCCACCCAGAAGCCCAGCACTAAGGATACTAACACAGGAGAATTTAAAAATTGTGATGAGTCAGACAACTGAGGTTGGAGGCAGGCTACATTATTCAGCCAAAAATACATAACACGACTATTTTTAAAAAGCAGTTCAATTCTGTAACCATACTGCCTCTCAAACAACAGAAGAATGGATAAGGAAATGTGATACATATATATATGTAGATATATATAATGGAATTATTTTTACACAGAATTATCATTTGCAGGAAAATTGATGTGACTAGAGATAACAACATTAAATAAATTAAAACAATCTCCTAAAGATTAATATCATGCATTTTCTTATATGTGCTGCCCTATTTGGGTAGATACATAAAATCATTAATGCATATATGACATTAAAGTAGAAGTAAAACTGTCTAGGAGAAAATAGGTGCTGGTTGAAAGGCAAAGGAAGAAGAAAAAGGAAGGTGGAGCAGGGGAATAAACTCAGCATACAATATACATGTGTACAAAACTTTGTTATTAAATGAAACTAAACAAGTTAAGCTAAGAACCACAGAATCCAGCTGAAGCTTAGCAACTATTTTATTTAATGGATCAATCTTCCAAATTTTCTGCTGCTTTACATGATGATAATTCTTTAGGGGAAGCTGTATATTTGAATTTTTAAAAATTTCTCCATAAAAACACTACAACTGGACACCAGTAAACCTTTAAGTACTGAAAGCAAAACATAAAATATAGCATATAAAATTACTTTAGAATTGCTAATTTTATTTTTATGTATTTATTATTTATTACAGTTTATTCACTTTGTATCCCAGCTGTAGCCACCTCCTTTATCTCCTGCCAATCCCACAGTCCCTCTTCTTCCCCTATACCCCTACCTTAGCCCACTGATAGAGGAGGTCCTCCTCCCCTTCCATCTGACTCTAGCCTATCAGGTCTCATCAGGACTGGCTGTATACTCTTCTTCAGTGACCTGGCAAGGCTGTAGCCCCAAGGGAGAGATGATCAAAGAGCTAGCCACTAGGTTCATGTCAGAAACAGTTCTTGTTCCTCTTACTAGGGAACCTACATGGAGACTGAGCTGTCCATGGACTACCTCTGAGCAGCTGGTCTAGGTCCTCTCTAGGCATGGTCATTGGTTATTTCATCAATGACTGCAGGCCACCCTGAACCTAGGTGTTTTGGCTCTATTGGTCTCCTTGTGGCACTCCTGTCTCCTCCAGGTCTTTTTTTTTTTTATATCCCCCTTCTTCCATAAGGTTCCCTGTGCTCTGCTCAAAGTTTGGCTATGAGTCTCAGAATCTGCTTTGATACCCTGCTGGGTAGAGTCTTTCATAGGCCCACTATGGTAGGTCCTGTCCTGTTCCCTGTATTCTCCCACTATTGACGTCTATCCTGTTTGGCCTTCTGAATGAGCATTAAGCTTCTTTCCCGGGGTTTTCCTTGATTTTTTAGCTGCTTCTTCAAAGCGATAGATTGTAATATGTTTATCCTATATTATATGGCTAATTCCACATATAAGTGAGACAACCTTGTACAATAAAAGATCTGCTAAAGGTATCTCCACCCCTGATCTCAAGCTGTAGTTCAGAGCAACAGTAATGAAAATGGCATGACAGTAGCATCGAAACAGATTGGGGGATGAATGAAACAGAATAGAATCCGAGATCCAGAAATAAACCTTCTTACCTACACATACTGATTTCTCACAAAGAAACCAAAACCATACAGTGGAAAAAAATATAGCATTTTCAACAAATGCTGTTGGTCTAATTGGATGTCTGCATGTAGAAAAAAAATGCATATTTATCACCCTGCACAACACTGAAAACCAACTGGATCAAAGACCTCAACATAAAACCAGACACAGTACATCTTTTAGAAGAAAAAGTGGGGAAGAGCCTGGAACTCCTCAGCATAAGAGACAACTTCCTGAACAGAACACCAAGATCAACAATCAATAAATGGAAACTCATGAAATTGAAAAGCTTATGCAAAGCAAAGGACACTGTCAACAGAACAAAATGACAGCCTGCAGACTGGGAAAGGATCTTCACTAAGCCTATTATCTGGCAGAGGTTTAATATCCAGAATATAAAGAAATTAAGAAGTTCAGCACTTTGCTAATTTTAAATTATGTTAGAAAAAAGACATGTGTGCTTGTTTGAAAATGAACAATAATCAGATTTGATTCTCAAATGAAATAGTCTGTGTTCTGTGTACCTTTATGTGGTCAAATTTTTCTTACAAGATCTTGGAGCGTCTTAAGGACTATAGATTTTAGCATGTTTATCCTATATTATATGGCTAATATCCACTTATAAGTGAGTACAGACCATGTGTGTCTTTCTGCTTCTGGCTTACCCTCACTCAGGATGATCTTTTCTATTTCCATCCATTTGCCTGCAAATTTCATGATTTCCCTGTTTTTAATTGCTGAGTAGTATTCTATTATGTAAATGTACCACAATTTCTGTATCCATTCCTCAGTTGAGGAACATCTAGATTGTTTCTGGATTCTAGCTATTGTGAATTAATCTGTTGTGAACATAGTTGAGCAAATGTTCTTGTATGGCTGTGCATCTTTCAGATATATGCCTAGGAATGGTGAGGCTGGATCTTGAGGTAGCACTATTCCTAATATTCTGTGAAAGGGCCAGATTGATAGAGAGAACCTAGAACACCTGCTCATATGTAGCCCATGGACAGCTCAGTCACCATGTGGGTTCCCTAGTAAACTGACCAGGGGAAGTCACTGGCCTGAACTCAGTTGTCTGCTCTTTGATCACCTTCCAGTGGTAGAGTCGCCTTACTAGACAACAGAGAAAGGGATTCCAGACAGTCCTGATGACACCTGATAGGCTAGGGTCAGATAGTAGGAGAGGATGTTCTCCCCTGTCAGTGGACTAGGAGAAGGACATAGAGGGGAAACGTGGAGGGAGTATGGGACCAAGAGAAAATGTGTGAGGTGGCTACAGCTGGGATACAAAGTGAATAAATTTTAATAAATAATAATAATAATGAAAAAATTTAAAAATGAAAAATAGTAATGTTAAATGTGAAATACATTTTAAGAAGAATTTAACTTTCATAATATAATAAGGTAGCATTTTGATTATAAAATGTGCTTTTTCCAGTTTAATTTTTGAGAAAACTATAATATTGCAGTTTTATAGTACCAAAAAAATATGTTGACCCCTTCACAAGCTCAGACTTTATTTACTGCTAAGCAAGTTAACCAAACAAAAATATTGTAATGAACTCTGTACAACTATAGATTGCTTTGCTGTCTGAAAATTCTGTCACGATGCAAAAACTGGCCAAAGCTACTGGAGTTTTGCAATATTTCAAATAATAAAAAGGTCTACACACACATTCACGCACACACATAAGATCTCAGAGAACAATGCCATGAACCTATATGAATATTACACATTACATAATATAAATATTAATTCATCTTTGGCAAAAGAATGTTAATTTAGTGGAGATGGAAAGACATTTTTAAAAAGCCTTCATGAACGAAGCTTTCACATATAACTAAAATAAAATAAACAGATTTGTAGGATAAAGAACACACAATCATATGATTCAGCTACTTTATTTTATGGACTTTATCTTAAGAAGAAAGAAGTGTACACTGTTTCTATCTACATGGACTTCTTTTTAAATTTTAATTTTAGTAAATGATATTCTCATCCATAATGTATATCAGTTATGATATTGAAATTAAAGATTCTGATTTTTGTCATGAGATATGGAAATGACTTTTTCTGTGGGTATTAGGAATAGAGAAACACAACCAAACAAATAATTTTTGTAATAAATAATTATTTTAACAAATAAAGTTCTGACCTTTAGCCTACATGGACACAAGAATGGAAACAACATAAATGTGGTCTTGCATAGATTATTATACAGTATGCTAGCACTCAACTAAATATATTTAACCAGCCCACTCACTTGAGAAAAATACCTAGTCCAGTGTGCATATTCTATGTAGCATCTCTCTCCTTTTTCCACCATGATGCCATCCCTTGCAACCTGAGGTTAGCATAAACTCCCAATCACTTTCCATGGGTAGCACCACCCATACACATCAGGACTCCAGTCCTGACATCTAAGCTATATACACCCTCTCCAAGCAGCTTTGCCTGGCCCTTACCACCTAAGAATCTCTCAAGAGCCACATGTACTACCCTTAAGTAATACCACAAGCTCCTGCAGAGACCCCAACCCCAACAACATGAAAACATCTGTACCTTGTACAATCTTCTGTAATAATAACCAGCTCTAAGAAAGGTTTACTCTTATTCTCAAATATAGCACTGCCAGAGCACGGACTACTTCTAGTTCACATATTAGTACTGAGTGGCTTCAAGGCTGAACCTGTCACACCATTTTTCTAGTTCAAAACCTAATGAATTAAGATAGCAGCAAAAATCAAAGAACTCAACAAAAGTAGGACAAAATAAACTATATATATTTTTAAAAAAAGTAACAATCTGATGTAATTATTGATGCCTAGGTGCCTTCACAAAAACACATAAAACAGGAACAACCATAAAACATGTCTCTGGCAAAAATCAGTACTCTGAAAGTTGTTCCCAAGAAAAATGACTTCGATGACACACAAGGCAATGATTTCAAAATAGTAATAATAATCACATTTGAAACTCACAGAAAACATAAATAAATGTTGATTTAAAGAACACGAAACAACTGAATGAAATAATGAAAACTAATAAAATTCAAGACATGAAAATAGAATTTAAAAGATAGTATATCTAAACTAAACCCAAAATAGAATTTGAAATAAAAAATGTCAGTAAGCTAGAGGAAAAGAGAAAGGAGTCAAAGGAAAATTTCAACAATATAATGGATCAATTGAGAGAAGCAATTTTGGGAGGCATAGGAGATATGGCAGAAGAACTGGATCACTTATGCAAACAAAATGATTTTATTTAAAAATCAAAGGAAACATTAAGAAACCCTAAGAAAAAAGGAGGAGTTGCTATGCTAATAACCAAAAAGAGAGAGAGAGAGAGAGAGAAAGTAAAAGAAAGTAAAAAAGTAAAAGAAAGAAAAATTCTCAATTTCATATGGAAAAATTTTTAAAAACCTAGAATAGCTAAAACAATCTTGTACAATAAAAGATTTCTGGAGGTATCTCTATCCCTGATCTCAAGCTGTACTATAAGGCAACAGTAATAAAAACTGCATGGTACTGGCATACAAACAGATTGGTGGAACAAAGGAATCAAATAGAAAGGGGCCTCATGAATAATAAGGGGGCCTCATGAAACTGAAAAGCTTCCATAAAACAAAGGGCACTGTCATCAGTTCAAAATGACACCTGCAGACTGGGAAAGGATCTTGACCAAACCAACATCAGAGAGAGGGTCAATATCCAGAATATATAAAGAACCCAAGAAGTTAAACATCAACAAAACAAGTAATCCAATTAAAAAATGGGGTATACATCTAGACAGAATTCTCAACAGAGGAATATCGAATGGCAGAGAAACACTTAAAGAAATGCTCAACATCCTTAGCCATCAGGGAGATGCATATCAAAACGACACTGAGATTTCAGCTCACATCCATAAGGAAAGCTAAGATCAAAAACTCAAGGGAAGATGCATGCTGGAGGGGTTGTGGAAAAAGGGGAACTCTCCTCCATTACTGATGGGAATATAATATTGTACAACCACTTTGGAAATCAATTTGGTACTTTCTCGGAAAATTAGAAATAGTGCTACCTCTAGATCCAGCTATACCACTACTAGGCATGCACCCAAAATATGCCCCACCATTCAATGAGGACATTTGTTCAACTATGCTAATATTAGCTTTATTTGTAATAGCCGGAATCTGGAAACAATCTAGATGTCTCTCAAGTGAAGAATGGATACAGAAATTGTGGTACATTCACACAATTGAATACTACTCTGAAATCGAAAACAAAGAAATTATGAAACTTGCAGGCGAACGGTGGGAACTAGAAAAGATCATCCTGAGGGAGGTAACTGAGAAGTAGAAAGACACACTTGGTATATACTCACTTAGAAGTGGATAGTAGACATAAAATATAAGATAAACATACTAAAATCTATAGTCCTAAAGAAGCTAAATAACGAGAAGAACCTTAGGGAAGATGCTTAATCCTCATTCAGAAGGGCAAATAAGATAGACATCAGAAGTAAGAGAAGACAAGGAACAAGACAGGAGCCTTCCACAGAGGTCCTCTGAAACACACTACCAACCAGGGTGTCAAAGGAGATACTGAGATTCGTAGTCAAACTTTGGGCAGAGTGCTGGAAACTTTATGCAAGAAGAAGGAGATAGAAAGACCTGGAGGGGACAGGAACTCCACAAGGAGAAAGACAGAGCCAAAATACCTGTGCCAGTGGGGGCCTGCAGAGACCCATACTCCAAGCAAGGACTATTCATGGGGATGTCCTAGCCCCCCTGTTCAAAGGAAGCCCATAGGCTACTCAGTTTCCAAATGGGTTCCCTAGTAAGAGGTATAGGGGCTGTCTCTGACATGAACCTCCCAGTGGTGGGTGCAACCTTGCCAGGCCACAGAGGAAGATGATTCAGCTAACCTTGGTGAGACCTGACAGGCTAGGTTCATATAGAAGGGGAGGAGATCCTCCCCTATCAGGGGACTAGGGAAAGAGCATAGGGGGAGAAAAAGGAGGGTGGGTGGGACAGGGAGTAGATGAGGGAGGAGGCTGCAGCAGGGATACAAAGTAAATAAATTGTAAAAAAATAAATTAATTAAATTAAAATTTAAAAACTTAAACAATAAAAAATAAAAAAAAAAACCCTTTAGGACTCTGAAGAAATTGTAGACGATACTAGAAGATGGAAAGACTCCCCCCATGCTCATGGATTAGTGGGATTAATGTGATTAAAAAGCAAGCTAGCTATGCATTCAATGTGATTCCATCAAAATTCCAATTTATCTCTTCTTGGAAATTGAGGGAAAATGATATTCAAATTCATATTGAAACAAAAAGATTCAGGATATTTAAAGCAAACATACACTAAAAATACTGCAAGAGGAATCACCACTCAAGATTTCAAAAACTGCAGTAATGAAAACAACAAATAATCACACAAAAACATATTGATAAATAGAATATAATTGAAAACCTAGGAACAAGCCTATACTCCCATATTCACCTGGTATTTGACCACAAGGCCAAATTTTGTAGTAGCAAAAAGACAGTATCTGCAACAAATGGTGCTGGACACACTGCATAGGTACAGGTAAAGGATTAAAACTGGATCTTTACCTCTCTCCCTGTATAGAACACTACTCTAAATGGATCAAATACCTCAATATAAACTATACATTGAACCTGCTAGAGGACAAAGTAGAAGTACACTTCAACTTACAGGCAAAAGAAGGGGCTTACTTAACATGACCCAAGTAATAAAGGCATTAAGACCAGCAGCAGACAAACATAAATTCAGAAGCTAAAAGACTTCTATACGGCAAAAGGCACCACTGTTGGTGTAATATTCTTTTGGAATGTATACAATTTACCACTGTTCATTCAAATGCTGATTTCTCTCCCCCACTATCTGGTTTCAATCCAGACACTGCATTGTGATGCTTAGAATAAGCATCACTTATCTTAAGTTTGTCTCAAGTTTGTGTAAACATACCAACATTTGTTCTCTATATTGTCAATTAAAACAACCCAGCCACAACACTGAGCAATGGAGAGAATAGGGTGGTGTATCCTGTTCCAGGGTGGGAGGAAGAGGAAGGAAGCAGGGAAGAGGAGAGGAGAATCAGCAGGAGAGGACTTGGAACCACGTGGAGAAGTGAACTGAACCTAAGATATGACTGAAAACAAGTATAATGGGTGAAATCTGAATGGTAGTAAACTATGTGAGCTTGGAGGTTTAGGATGGAATAACTATTGCCCAGCATTGTGCTCTAGGTTAATTAAATAAATCCCAGTCGCTGTGTGGTGATTTTGGGTATATAGCTGCTTAGGAATAACCACTGCTTAACTTAAAAGATATATCAATAATAAATATTAATACCCACAACAAACCATCAAACAAATGAAGTAGGATACTACAAAATGGGGAAAAACCTTTTCCAGCTATGCATCTGACAGAGGGTTTGTGTCTAGAATATGAAAATAACTCAAACAACTAAACACCAAGAGAAAAAAAAAGCTATCCAACTTTAAATGAGGCATGAAAGAGAAATCCAGAGATTTCGTAAAGGATGAAATACAAATGGTGAAGAAACACTTTAAGTATTCAACATAAAAAATTACAAATTTGCATTGCTTGGGGATTAGATATTACCTCAGTCATAGGACAATAAATGCTGGAATTAAAGACAGGGGAACATTTACTCACTATTGGTGGGAAAGAAATTGATTCAACCTGATTTTTTTTTATTTTAGATTAATCACAGGTTATGTACTTTGTATCCCAGCCATAGCCCCCTCCCTCATTCCCTCCCTATACCTCCCATCCCTCCCTCATCTCCCCCCTGCCCCTTTCCATATCCACTGATAGGGGAGGACCTCCTCCCCTTCCATCTAACCCTAGTTTATCAGGTCTCTTTAGGACTATCCTCTTCTGTGGCCTAGCAAGGCTGTTCCTCCCTCAGGCGGGGGGGTGGGGGGTGAGTTGAAGAACCAGCCATTGAGTTCATGTCTGAAATAGTCCCTGTTCCCCTTATTAGGATACCCACTTGGATACTGAGCTGCCATTTGCTACATCCAAGCAGGGGTTCTAGCTTATATCCATACATGGTCCTTGGTTGGAGAAACAGTCTCATAAAAGACCTCTGTTCCCTGATACATTTGTTCCTTATGGAGTTCCTGTCCCCTCCAGGTCTTACTAACTCCCCTTTTTTCATATGATTCCCTGCACTCTGTGGAAGATTTGGTTATTTGTCTTAATATCTGCTTTGATACACTGCTAGGTAGAGTCTTTCAGAGGCCCTCTGTGGTAGGCTCTTGTCCTGCTACTGGTTTTCTCCTACATCCAATGTCTATCCCATTTCCATCCCATTTGTCTTTCTAAGTGAGGATTGATCATCTTACCCCAGGTCCTCTTCTTGTTTATCTTCTTTAGGTGTACAGATTTCAGCATGTTTATCCTATCTTATAAGTCTATATAAGTGAGTATATACCATGAGTGTCTTTCTGCTTTTGGGATACCTCACTCATGGTAATAGTTTCCAGGTCCCACCATTTGCCTGCAAATTTCATGATTTCCTCATTTTTAATTGCTGAGTAGTATTCCGTTGTGTAAAAGTACCACAGTTTCTGTATCCATTCCTCAACTGAGGGAACCTGTTTCCAGGTTCTGGCTATTACGAATAAAGCAGCTATGAATATAGTTGAGCAAATGTCCTTGTTGTTTACTTGAGCATCTTTTGGATATATGCCTAGGAGTGGTATAGCTGAATCTTGAGGATTCACTATTCCTAATTGTCTAAGAAAGTGCCAAGTTGATTTCCAGAATGGTTGTACAAGGATCTTCACCAACCCTATATCTGAAAGAGGGTTAATATCCAGTATATATAAAGAACTCAAGAAGTTAAAAAGCAACAAATCAAGTAATCCAATTAAAAATGGGGTATGGAGCTAAACAGAGAACTCTTTCTAGAGGACTGTAGAATGGCAGAACACTTAAAGAAATGCTCAACGTCCTTAGCCATCAGGGAGATGCAAATCAAAAGGACTCTGAGATTTCACCTTACACCCATCAGAATGGCTAAGATCAAAAACTCAAGTGACAACACATGCTGGGGAGGTTTTGGAGAAAGGGGAACCCTCCTCCATTGCTGGTGGGAAAGCAAACTTGTTCAACCTGAAAATTTAATCAAAATGAAAACCAATTTCAATCAGTATAAAAATGTGGTGTTTCCTCTAAAGCTAGAGGTTTATTATCGACCTATATCACTCCTGCATATATCTGTGTTCTCATGTATTAACAATAGCCATCAAATGCAAACTACCTAGACACCAATCAACAGAAGCAAGGATAATGAAAATGTTGCATTTACACGATGGAATATTATTCCACTGCTAAAATACATGAAATAATTAGATTTACAAGTAAATGCATAGATCTGGAAATAATCATTCTTAGGTAATCCAGACCCAGAAAAACAACTGCCATGTGTATTTTTTTTATCATACATCTATGCTATCTTTAAATTTGCAGACATGTGTGATTAAATTTGAATAAACATACAAAAAACTGGTCAGGGAGGGCCTTTCAGGAGTACGAAGATAGGACATCATTGATATGACAGGGAAATGTGAAAAAAATAAATAGAGATGAGAGGATAAAGTAGAAAAGGAGGTATGGGGAAGGATAGCTAAGGCTGAAGAGCTTCAAAAAATCCATGTGAAAATCTACTTACTCTAGAAGCTTGCTATGTGTGTGTGTGTGTGTGTGCATGTATAAAATGAAATTAAATAGATTCATCTGTAACAGAAGGACAGAGCCTCTCCCAGAGTATAGTACAATATAATACAGTGCCAGAAATGGGTTAACTCTTTTCATGTTCTTGGTCAGTCATGTCCCCTCAAGCACCAAGCACTGTAATCTATTGCCATTTCTTTTGTTTATCCTCCAGAACTTGATGGTTAGAGTCTATTTCTAAAGATACTACAGAGCTGAGTAATACAATTATCGTGTGACTTAGTTTACTGGTGTGTAAAATGGGAATAGAAATAGTAGTAATTTATATTTTATTAGATTTTAGATCTATATTTTAACAACTTTAATATATTAAAAGCACTTAAGCTAGTGTCTTGCAAATAATAAGGGCTACAAAGGTTGAAAACCCTGGAGGGGAAAGGAGCTCCACAAGGAAACCAGCAGAACCAAAATATCTGGGCTCAGGCAGCCTGCAGAGACTTATGTATCAACCAGAAAACCATACATGGAGAGGACCTAGACCCCTGCTCAGATATAGACCATGGGCAGCTGAGTCCCCAAAGAGATTCCCTAGTAAAGGAAAGGGTTGGAGAGATGGCTCAGAGGTTAAGAACACTTTGGTTCTTCCAAAGATCCTGAGTTCAATTTCCAGCAACCACATGGTGGCTCAAAACCATCTATAGTGAAATATGGTCCCTAGTAAGGGAAGCAGGGGAAGTCACTGGCGTGAACTTGGTTGTCTGCTCTTTGATCACCTCTTCCTGGCAAGGCAGCCTTACTAGGCCACAGAGAAAAAGGATCCAGATAGTCTTGATGAGACCTGATGGGCTAGGGTCAGACAGTAGGGGAGGAGGACATCCCCTATCAGTGGACTGGGGGAGAAGCATAGGGAGGTGGAGGGAGAGAAAATGAGACCAGGAGGAAATAAGGGAGGGGGCTATAGCCAGGATACAAAGTGAATAAATTGTAATAATAATAATAATGAAAAATGCAGAGCAGATATTAAGACTCGCGATCAAGCCTTTGGCAGAGGATGAGAAGTGATGATAGAAATGGGGGAGGTTGGTGAGACTTGGGGAGAACAAGAGCTCCACAAAGACCAAACTGAGCAGGGCACAGGGGTCTTGTATGAGGTGGTTTCCACAACCAAGGACCATGTGTGGATGTGGCCTGGAACCCCCGCTCAGATGGGCCCATGATAGCTCGGTGTAGGATGGAAGACCCTAGTGA
>CM053742.1:70238562-70249337 GCA_028658305.1 Pachyuromys duprasi
AATTCTCCTGTTCTGATCACTTTAAAAAAATCAGTACTAATACTATAAGGAATAATTTTCTTGATTACTAAATACCATAATTTATTCATGAGGAATAGTACTAGTTTTAAAAATATCCCTTGTTTTATGCTGTCATCTAATAAAAATTGATTAATATTCCTTTCAATTTAATTTTGAACTAATTTTCAAAGAGTTAACATTTTGAGCTAAATTAACCCTATGACGTCTCACATCTCAATGATTTCTCCCAATTATCTACTGCTCTTTGATCAGTATTGCTAAAAGGGTGCCATATAAAGAAGTAGCAAGGGCTGGAAAGATGGCTCAGAGGTTAAGAGCACTGGCTGCTCTTCCAGAGATCATGAGTTCAATTCCCAGCAACCACATGGTGGCTCACAACCATCTAAAATGAAATCTGGTGCCCTCTTCTGGCGTGCAGGTGTACATGTAAACACACATTGTGTACATAATTAAATAAATCTTTAAAAAAATGAAATGTCTAGCTTGTTTGATGCAAGCCATCAAGAACATTTTTCTCCTATGTTTAATTTTCTCATTACTAGCTTTCAGTCTTCAAGACCGTTGCTTCCAGTTCTGTCTAAATGACCACACTAACTACTGTCAGAAGTGGTAAAAGGTCAACAAGGCCATTCCTTTCCACAGACTCACTGGAGAATTCCGACTAAAATTGTGGGTAAATATCTATTAGATCTTCCCTGCTGTATAATAGAGGTGTTCAATGACACGGCCTTAAGAAATTAACCAGCAGTGTCATCCTCATTAAGAGTTCATGAATGGTTATAACCTAGAACCCCTGCTTGGATGTAGCCCATAGTAGCTCATTATCCAAGCGGGTTCCCTATTAAGGGGAACAGAGACTATTTCTGACATGAACTCAATGGCGGGCTATTTGACCCCCCACCCCCCAAGGGAGGAGCAGCCCTACTAGGCCACAGAGGAGGACTTTGCAGGCAGTCCTTAAGATACCTGATAATACAGGGTCAGATGAAAGGGAAGGAGGTCCTCTCCTATCAGCAGACATGGAAAGGGGCAAGGAAGAGATGAGGGAGGGAAGGTGGGATTGGGAGGGAATGAGAAAGCAGGATACAGCTGGGAAACAAAGTTAATAAACTATAGCTAATATTTAAAAAAAAGAGTTCATGAATATAAAATATGTGCTCACTACACCATTTTTAAGTTTGTTTTATTTGGTAATTCAGGAAATAAGATTAAATGGTCATTGCTGGGAACAAATGCTTCAAAAAGCAAAAATTAAGATGTATAGATTAATAAATTTGAAAACTGAAGAAGTATGCATAAAAAATTATTAAATCACAGTGATTTGTACCTGAATTTTTTAAAAGATAAATAAATCTTTAAAAACTTTAACATAATCTAAAATGAACTATAAACAGTAGCATAGCATTAATACATTTGGATATGAAATTCTATGGCAATAAGAAATAAAAACTAATAAACTTCCCTCATACATTCTAAGATTAACATACACCAGAATATTTAATACTCCAAAAACTTAATACTTTCAAAAACTTGTCTGTGAAAAGGAAATATTATGTTATCAATTTAGAAAGTACTAGACACAGAAAAATACCAGTAGAAAACAAATAAGTAAATTACTTAAACCTAGTTGAAAAATGGAGTAAGATAAAACATTGTATAACACAAATGCTTTTTATAAGTAATTTATGTATTTTATATTAATCACAAGTTAAGTACTTTGTGTCCCAGCTGTAGCCCCCTTCCTCACTCCCTCCCATTCTCCCCATCCCTCCCTCATCTTCTCCCTGCCCCCCTCCAAGTCCACTGATAGGGGAGGACCTCCCCCTTCCATCTGACCCTAGCTTATCATGTCTCTTCAGGGCTGGTTGCAATATACTCTTCTGGGCTAGGCTGCTCCTCCATCGGGGTGGGGGATGTGGTCGAAGAGCCAGCCATAACACAAATGCTTTTATTCAAAATATTTTCTTGTAATATAATCTCACTAATTTTATAGATAAAAATGTTTGTTATGCAATGTTGCATTGGTGAAATTCCCTCATCTGCCATGTAGATTTTTTGTCTGATCCTAATCAAACACAAAATACAAAAATTTACTCAGAATTTAAATCTCCTTTTGAAAAAAATTACTCAGTTCAGTTTAATTGGTGTTATCATAGTTCAATGACACCATTTTTTTTAATTCCAAGTGATTTATAGTTGATTTCTAGTGATTGATACTATGTGTATTGTAAATTTTCTGTAACAAAATGATTCAATGTATTTGGAGAGTAAATCTTCATAATAGTTGAAATTCTATAGTCAATGTGCAGACCAATTCACATTTTAAGGAGGACTTCAAGTGGAAATATGAGACTGTGATTAAAATTCATCACATTTTATTGTTAATGGATTAAAGTGCACCTTGATATACATAGCTAAAAAGTTGATCTAATAATACATAATTTGAACCAAGAGCTAATAGAGGTCAGAATAATTCAAGCTCAATTTAGTGTATGAATAATATTTATACACTGACGATTTTTGACAAATCAAGATATTTTGGGGCCAGGGAGATGGTTCATCAGGGAAAAGCACTGTAGTCACATTGACCAGAATTTATATCTTCATAACCCATTAAAAAGACAGGCTCAGTAGTTTGTTCCTATTGCAAGATGGAAGGCAGATCAGGAGAAACACCCAGAAATTTATGAGTCAGGTATCTGGGAGTACACAACATAACGTGTTTCTCCATTTCACTGAAAAATAACTTTAAAACAGTTTTAAAACACCATCCCAAAATAATGCCATTCTAAGAGATTTCCTAAAATATGGAAGTCTCATACCAACCACAATGTTATAAATATTTGAACACTCAGAAGATGTCAACAATGGTGTAACAAATAAGTCCTCATGAATTCTAATGGAACTCAAAATTCCACTGGTTGTTGATAAGCTATCAGCAGATCAAAGTCCCCTAACATAATCTAAAATAAGGTAATAAGTATTACTGTGCTAGAAAACTGTTCTTTTCTGTAAATGAAAGGCTCACAAACATAAACAGTCTCCTGCTCAACCACAACAAAATTCAGTGTTGACTCATGCTTACATAGAACAAGGTCAGAATGTATTTCTTAACTAAGAAAAAAAAATCTGTGATTAATTCTGAGAGCTGCACCATGTTTAGACAGGGCCATGACCCCAGTCATCTATTTAATCAAATTTCTCTGCTGCCTGTCCCAGTGGAGACATCACAAGAAAGTCTCTCAATGAAAAGTGGGGGAGGGGTAAGCATACTTCACATCTCATAATGTTTACATGCTGTTAAGTAATTATTTCACTCTTCCACCCACACTGGCCATCAATAGACAAGTCACCTCCTAGGAGATTCTGAAAAGCCTATTCAGCTGTATATAGCTTATTTCAGGTTTTTTGTTTTTTGTTTTTTGTTTGTTTCCTTTTCATAGTGAAGCTAACTGATTAGTTTACAGACTTCTTTATGATTGCTAAAGTATACTTTGTCCATGTTAATGAACTTGCAAATTCTAAGACTATTTATTGTATAGATACTCAGCTTCTCTTTGCTTTTCTCAATTATGCTATAGCAATAATTTCTGAACCGCGATCACACCACTTTAATGCTCCAGGATAGATACCCCTCCCCATCCACATATACACAGAAATATCTGTTTTGTGAAGGAATTGTATCACCGTGGAGTAGTCAAACCAATTATTATTTTAATAGTTTGAAACAACAATCTGATCTTCAATGCAGCTCTTCTCCAGGGCAAAGAGCATAAATGAGGCATACAGATATTAAAATTATTATAGTTATCCTTTATTAAATAGCTCTATCAGCCAGAGTAATAGTGATAGATAAAATGGTAATCAATTGATCCAACCCTTCCTAATTGCTGTTATAAGATACAAAAAGGAAAATTAGAGCAAGCACGAAAAGTTGATTTCTAATTGCATCTCAGGAATTAAAGGCAAAATGAAAGCCAAATATAGGCAGAATCTTTCCCAGACCAATGGACAAAGCCTATTGGATATGCTATGTTTAGTGACTCAAAAGAAAGGGCAAGTACCAGGTCTCAAAAACATTTCTTTACAATTAAGTTTAGTTTATTGTTTCCCCTTTATTACCTTATTATTCAATTTACATATTTACCATTTTATATGATAAGAATGGTGTTTATTCAAATTATTGCCTTATTAGATAGCTAACTGCTACCTATACCCAGATATGAATCATTTAAAATTTGCCATGTTCCTCTCTGATTTTCTTTTCTCAATTTTCTTTGCTCAGTATCTGGAGTATAGATATTTTGATGACTCTGCTCATCACAGAAAATAAAAATGTCCAAAACTGTTTATGGAACAAATTAAAAAGAAAAATACCACAAAGATGCAAGAGAATTCCTTTAATGGCTCTCAGAATTCTTATTTGAACATCTGATTGTAAGTGAGATGTTTCCCATATTTTTTAATTTATTTTTTATTAATTACAATTCATTCATCTTGTATCCCAGCTCTCGACCCCTCCCTCATCCCCTCCCAACCCTACCCTCCTTCCTTTATCTCCTCCCATGCCCCTCTCCAAGTCCACTGATAGGGGAGGTCCTCCTCCTTCCATCTGACCCTAGCCTATTAGGTCTCATCAGGACTAGCTGCATTGTCTTCCTCTGTGGCCTGGCAAGGCTGCTCCCTGATCAGGGGGAGGTGATCAAAGAGCCAGCCACCGAATACATGTCACAGACAGTCCCTGTTCACCTTACTAGGGTACCCTCTTGGACACTGAGCTTCCATGGGTTACATTTGTGCAGCAGTTCTAGGTTATCTACATGCAGGGTCCTTGGTTGGAATATCAGTCTCAGAAAAGACCCTGGGCCCAGATATTTTGGTTCTGTTGTTCTCCTTGTGGAGCTCCTGTGCCCTCCAGGTCTTTCTATCTCCCCATCCTTTCATAAGATTCCCTGAACTCTGCCCAATGTTTTGCTATGAGTCACGGCATCTGCTTTGATACCTTGCTGGGTAGAGTTTTTTCAGATGCCCTCTCTGGAGGTTCCTGTCCTGTTCCCTGTCCCCACGTTGGGCGCCAATTCTGCCGGAGCCCACCAGCAGAGCAGAACAGGGTTCTGAGTCGGGAGTGAGGACTGAAATTAATAATGTACACTACACATATTATGTTCCGAGAGGCTTCTGGCTGCTTGCTCGTGGCTCCAATGAGCCCTATAGCGTCAATACACTCTGCATCCAAAAAGCCACGAGACCAGCCAGCCTTGTTTATTTATACAAGCAGTTTACACAAAGGGTTAATTTTTACAAGGAAGTGAGGCAGAGTTGAGATTTCAAACAAGCTTTCCCACCTGCTGTCACTAAACAAAAGGCGAAATGGACTTGCAAATCCTTCCCTGTCTCCAAGGGAAGGCCTGGAAAAAACCTGTCTTCCTGTGCTGAGACTTGCATTTCCAACAGCCACCAAAGCAGCTATGACGCGGCCCATGACACTCCACCTTCCCATGTCCATTCCATTTGCCTTTCTGAGTGAGGATTAATCATCTTACCCAGGGTCCTCCTTCTTGATTAGCTTCTTTAGGTTTACAGATTTTAGTATGTTTATCCTATATTATATGTCTAATATCCACTTATAAGTGAGTACATGCCATATGTGTCTTTCTGCTTCTGGGATACCTCACTCAGGATGAACTTTTCTAGTTCCCACCATTTGCCTGCAAATTTCATGGTTTCCTTGTTTTTAATTGTTGAGTAGTGTTCCATTGTGTAAATGTACCACACTTTCTGTATCCATTCCTCATTTGAGGGACACTTGGATTGTTTTCACAAGTTTCCCATATTTTGCCTCCACCTTTGACTTTTGGCTAATAGTTTTCTCTGTGAATAAAATTCTTCAAGTGGATTGATTTCCCCATGGCATGTAATTACTATAAGCTTATTACCAGGTTACTAATAAGCTCACGGGTATAATTCATGTTTTTATGATAACTGTAATGTGCAGCATACAAACTGAGTAATGATTTTAACCTGTTAGACCTTGTATTAACATTAGTTACTGAAAAGAAAGAGGTACACTAGCTTGATAGACACATACAAATTCAAACAAAAATTGACATGCTCAGTGTAAATAAAATTATTTTCTGTTCTCATATGTAGATATAATAAGTGAAACTTCCAATGAGAAAGAGAAGAGTAAAGAAAACCTCCTGAGAACTAAACTCACAGGTGAAGAAGAAACTCAAAACAAGCTTTATTCAAATGACAAAAGGAAATCAATTATAAGGAAGAGTGGGAAATATACACTTGCAAAATGGAAAATGAAACATTAAAATGATAATACATTATGAGTTGAGCAAAAAGGTGTTTAACATATATCACTTCTTACCATGAAAATAAATGATTAACATCAGAAAACCATGAAAAATGCCACAGTAATGGGGACATGGACTTTCTCTGACAGTAACTGATTAGTCTGCTCTTTGATCACCCCGCCCTGAGGAGGAGCAGCCTTACCAGGCCACAGAGGATGACAATGCAGCCACTCATGATGAGACCTGATAGACTAGGATCGGAGGGAAGGGGAGGAGAACCTCCCTTCCTTATCATTGGACTGGGGGAGGGGCTTAGGTAGGAAAGAGGGAGGTAGGGTAGGATTGGGAGGGTAGAAGGGAGGGAGCTACAGGGAGGATACAAAGTGAATAAACTGTAATTAATAAAAATAATTTTAAAATATATATTTCAAAACCTTTAAAAAGTCATTAAGCTGAGTTATGTTAGTTTTCAATTTTTTTTCTTTTAATCTAGAAAGAGGTTAAATTTAATGGGCCATTATGCCTATTAAACACAGTGAAAAGATAAAAGTACTGAAAAGTTACTGATTTTTTTCCTACATGTTTATCACTCTGAATATTCTCAGTCTATAGACAGAAGGATTAGACCTAAATCTGTATTCCCACAGTTCCGATAAGGTACTGAAAGATAGCCTATGGGCTGGAGAGATGGCTCAGAGGTTAAGAGCACTGGCTGGGTGCTCTTCCAAAGGTCCTGAGTTCAATTCCCAGCAACCACATGGTGGCTCACAACCATCTATAATGAGATCTGGTGCCCCCTTCTGGCCTGCAGGTGTACATGCAGGCAGAATACTGTATACATAATAAGTGAATAAATAAATAAATATTTAAAAAAAAAGATAGCCTATAATCCACAAACTGTCCACTCTTGCTAATGATATAACTTATCCAACGCTATGTATGTCTTTCAAGATCAGATCACTGTAATGTTACTACTTACAAATTCGGAAATGTAAAAATTAATTTGTAATTTTAAATAATACTTATCTGGATATAGGTAGCAGTTAGCTGTCTAACAAGGCAATAATTTGAATAAACAACATTCTTAACTTTTTTCTTTTTCTTAATTAAATTTTTTATTTATTACATTAATTATATTTTATTTACTTTGCATCCCAGCTGTAGCCTCCCCTCTCGTTCCCTCACAATCCCACCCTCCCTCCTTCATCTCCTTCCCTGTCCCTCTCCAAGTCCACTGATAGAGGTGGTCCTCCTCTCCTTCAATCTGACCCTAGCTTATCAGGTCTCATCAGGACTGGCTGCAATCTCCTCCTCTTTGTCCTGGCAAGGCTGCTCCTCCCTCGGAGGGGAGGGAGATATAAATATAAAGTGCTAAAGACATAAATTGAATAATAAAGTAATTAAGGGGAAATAATAAACTAAAATTAATTGGAAAGAAAATTTAATTAAAACAAATTCAAATTTAGTGTTTATGTGACTAAAATTAATCCACTTTTCAATAAACTTTACTTCCAAATTCAATCACAGTTCTACAGTAGAATACGCAAGGACAATATTACAGATATACTTTGAGTTATTTAACTTGATATTAAAATGGTATTGAAAGATCATAATTAATATATGTTCAATTTTTCTATCATGTCACTCATTGTTGAACTTTTTATAAGAATGGCAGTGTGTTTTCTCTCGCTCTCTCTCCCCCACACCTCTCTGTGTATGTGTGTGTGTGTATAGTTATATATGTGTGAAGATACATTATATTTATTAAACAAATGAAAAAGATGCTAGTGAAATTTGTAGAAACATAAAATCTCAAAGTGTAATGGAATATTAAAAAATCAACTAGCACTCCCATTGCTCAGCTGACACAAAATCCAGCTGTCCTGCTATCTTAAGTACCCCCCACAGCAGACAGTTGACCTATATGTAAAATATTTTCAGTTGATCCTCAGTTAATGTAACCCTATGCTTAAATCAGTCAATTCAACCTTGAATATATCAAACTAAGAAGTTCTATTTGTCAATTGAAAAAAAAATGCCATATATGCACCCAGAAAACTATACGGTTAAAAAGTAGAATCTAAGAAAATCAGTTTGTTTTTAGTTTAGAATTAATTTGTAAACTGAAAAACAAACAGTTTGCAAATTTGCCTAATTTTCAAATAATAAGCACAAAGCAAGAAATAACTTTATGCCCTGTCTCAGGACAAGTTTAGGAAAAATAAAGCAGGATTAGGGCCAAATTTTTATCTTAATGATATAACACATGCTAGCATAGGTTAGGACATAGGTTCTCTCTATCTTCTGTGTGCCCCAAAATGGGAAAGAATTCACATGCCATATTTCCTAATAGAAAGCTCTTCATAAAAACTGTTATACTTGGGTATTTACTCATTTATAAGTAGATATTACCATAAAATATAGGATAAACATACTAAAATCTAGAGTCCTAAAGAATGCTAAACAACAGGGAGGACCCTAGAGAAGAAGCCTAATCCTCATTCAGAAGGGCAAACAGGATAGACATGAGAAGTAGAAGACCAGAAACAGGACAGGAGCCTTTCACAGGGGCCCTCTGAAAGACTCTACCTATTAGGGTATTGAAGAAGATGCTGAAACTCATAGTTAAACTTTGGGCAGAGTGCATGGAGTCTTATGGGAAAAGGGAGAGATAGGAAGACCCGGAGGAGACCAGAGCTCTAAAAGAAGACCAACAGAGCCAAAATATCTGGACTCAGGAGGTACTGCAAAGACTGGTGAATCAATCAAGTACTATGTATAGGGAGGACCTAGACTCCCTGCTCAGATGTAGCCATGGGCAGCTCAGTTTTCATGTGGGTTTGCCTAGTAAGAGGAGCAGGGGCTGTCTCTGACATGGACTCAGTGGCAGGCGCTTTGATCACCTCCCCCTGGCAAGATGGCCTTACTAGGCCACAGAGAAAGAAGAACCAGACATTCCTGATGAGAACTTATAGGCTAGGGTAAGATAGCAAGGGAGTAGGACCTCCCCTACCAGTAGACTAGCAGATGGTCATAGATGGAAAAAAAAAAAAAGTAAGGGTGGGGCTGAGAGGAGATGAGGAAGAGAACTAGAGCCCGAATACAAAGTGAATCAATTGTAATTAGTAAGAAGAAGAAAAATAATAATTTAAATTCTCAAAAATGTCATAAAATAAACTTGGCAGTTTAAGAAAAAAACCTCTTGAACCAGATTACTTAAATTTTAATACCAACTCTGCAGTTTAAGAAATGCTTTCGGCCATACCAGCACCTCAATTTCATCATTTCAAAATATCTCTTTCAGGTAGTTTAGGAAGGCTTCATGTGCTACCATGTAAAAAATCCCTCCCCAAAAAAACATATTAGAAACAGGAAATTCTAACAAATAAAATATTGTTATCATTACCAGTTACTGTTTGAAAAAATTTAACTATACATGAAGGAAATAAAACAATGCAAGCCTTCTAGTTGGTATATCTACTATACATTAAACAGGATTTGTAATGTTTTACATAATACTTTCATGTTTTTTTAATTTATTAAATTTTAACTCTAAAGGAGCTCAAGCAAATTTTGTACCTTTGGTTATCAAAGAACATATCTTTAATTCTGTCAAAACCTAGAAGTTTTTCAGTGCATTCAAGAGAAAATATAAAGCGTTGCAATCATATATTAAAAGGAGAGAATTGCCAGAAATTCTTTTTTTTTTCCTTTTGAGAAGGAAATTTGCAAAAGCATTAGATTAATTCCCTGTAAAGAAGCAGCAGCTACCTTTGGCTGCTCATTATCCAAGTGGGCTTCCTAGTAAGGAGGAAAGGGACAGTCTCTGACATGAACTCAGTGGCTGGCTCTTCGATCACCACCCCCTGAGTGGGGAGCAGCCTTATCAGGCCACAGAGGAAGACAATGCAGCCAGTCCTGATGAGACCTGACAGGCTGGGATCAGATGAAAGGGGAGAATGATCTTATCAGGGGACTTGGAGGGATGAGGGAGGGAAGGTGAGATCAGGAGAGAAAAAGGAAGGGGGTTTCTATGCCAATACCATGCAGTTTTTATTACTATTGCTCTGTAGTACAGCTTGAGGTCAGGGATGGAGATACCTCCAGATGATATGTTGTTGTAGAGGATTGTTTTGGAGATTCTGGGTTTTTTGTTTCTCCATATGAAGTTGAGTATTTTTCTTTCAAGGTCTGTGAAGAATTGTGAAGGTATTTTGATGGGGATTGCATGGAATGTGTAGATTGCTTTTGGCAATATGGTCATTTTCACTATGTTAATCCTACCAATCCATGAGCACGGGAGGTCTTTCCACCTTCTAATGTCTTCTTCAATTTCTTCTTCAATTTCTTTCTTCAAAGATTTGAAATTTTTTTCATATAACTTTTTTCATATAACTTGCTTGGTTAGAGTCACCCCAAGGTACTTTATGTTATTAGTGGCTATTGTGA
>CM053742.1:70249837-70284628 GCA_028658305.1 Pachyuromys duprasi
GGACCCAGGTTGGTATGATCAATGCTTGTTTAGATGAACAAATGGGATGGACATTGAATGGAGGATAAAACAAGCAACACGACAGACAGAAGCATACCAAAGAGGGCCTCTGAACGTATCAATATAGCAATGTATCAAAGCAGATATTAAGACTCACAACCAAGACTTCAGCAGAGGGCTGGGAATAATAATGGAAATAGGGGAAGTTAGTAAGACTTAGGAAGAACAAGAGCTCCACAAAGACCAAATTGAGCAGGGCACAGGGGTCTTTTACGAGACAGTTTCTCCAACCAAGGACCATGTATGCATATAGCCGAGAACCCCCGCTCAGATGTGACCCATGGTAGCTTGCTTTCCAACTGAAGACCCTAGTGAGGGGAACAGGGACTGTTTCTGTCATGAACTCGATGGCTGGCTCTTTGACCCTCCCTCCCCCCATACACGCCAGGGCGTAACAGCCTGGCTAAATCCCAGGGGAGGACATTGCAGCCAGCCCTGAGGAGACAAGATGAACTGGGGTCAGAAGGAAGGGGAGGAGGTCCTCCCCCGTTGTTGGACTTGGAGGGGGCGGGGAGGAGATGAGGGAGGGATGGGGAGAGTGGGAGGGAATGAGGGAGGGTGCTACGCCTGGGATGCAAAGTATCTTACCTGTGAACAATATGAATATAAATAAAATACATTTAAAAAAAGAAAAAAGAGAGAGAAAATATCATTCTGAGTGAGGTATCCCAGAACCAGAAAGACAGGCTCAGGTATACACGCACTTATAAGCAGATGTTAGCCATATAACATAGTTTAGTTATATACAGACCTAAAGATTCTAAACAATAAGGAGCATCCTAGGGAAGATGCTTAAATATCATTGAGAATGCAAACAGGATAGACACCAGAAGCTGTGAAAGAGAGGAAACGAGATGGAGCCTACAGTTGAGGGTCCTCAGAAAGTATTAACTCAACAGGGGATGGAAGCAGAGGCTGAGACTCGGAGTCAAACTTTGGGCAGAGAACTGGGAGTCTTATGGAGGAAGAAACATATGGGAACAGAGCAACATGGATGGGGACAGGAGCCCAACAAGGGAAACAATAAAACAAAAAGATCTGAGCCCAGGGCGACCTACAGAGACTGATATACCAGTAGAGAACCATGTATGGTAAATACCTATAACTCCTGCTCAGTTGTGACCAGTTGGCAGCTCAGTCTCCATGTGGATCTCTGAGTCAGAGGAGCAAGGGCTGCCTCTATCATGAACTCAATTGACTGCCTTTTGTTCACTCTCCCATCGTGTTGCAGCCTTGCCAGGCTACAAAGGAAAAGGATCCAGCTAGTCCTGATGAGACTTAACAAGCTATGGGCAGATGGCAATAGTGGAGAACTCCCCCTTTCAGTAGACCAGGGGAAAGGGAATAGGGGGAACAGAGAGAGCAGATGGGAATGGGGTAAGTTGAGGGGATTTCAATCGGTATAGATAATGAATAAATTATGAAGAAAAAGTTAAAATTTAAAAAGATTAAATACTTCAGCAATACATGTCTTTACAATATCATTTTTAATTTAATTATTTATTTATTACAATGTATTCACTTTACATCCCATCTACAGCCCCCTCTCTCATCTCCTCCCAGTCCCACCCACCGTACCTTTTCTTCCCCCATGCCCTTTCTCTAGTCCCCTGATAGGGGAGTACCACATTCCCTTCTATCTAACCCTAGCTTATCAGGTCTCATCGAGACTGACTGCATCCTCTCCCTCTGTGGCCTGTCAAGGCTGCACCCCCGGGGAGGAGGTGATCAAAGAGCCTGCCACTGAGTTCATGTCAGAGACAGCTCCTATACCCCTTACTAGAGAACCCACTTGGAAACTGAGCAGTCTATGGGCTTCCTTTGAACAGGGGTCTACGTCCTCCCCATGAATACTTCTTGGTTGGAGTATGGGTCTTTGCAGGTCCCCCTGGGACCTGGTATTTTAGCTCTGTTGTTCTCCTTGTAGAACTACTTACTGTCTTCTCCAGGTCTTTCTATCTCCCTCTTCTTTCATAATGATTCCGGAACTCTGCCCAAAGTTTGGCTGAGTTTCAGTATCTCCTTCGATACCCTTGTGGGCAGTCTTTCAGAGGTCCTCTGTGGAAAGTTCCTGTTTTGTTCCTTGTCTTCTCCGATTTCCAGTGTCTATCCCATTTGCCTTTCTGAATGAGGATTAAGCTCAACTATGTTCATAGAAGCTTTATTTGTAATAGCCAGAATACAGAAACAAATTAAATATCCATCAATGGAGGAATGGATTCAGAAAGTGTAGTACATTTACACAATGGAATACCCAGCAATTAAATATAAGGAAATCATGAAAATTTCAGGCAAATGCTTAGAACTAGAAAAGATCATCCTGAGTGAGGTAACCCAGAAGCGGAAAGACATATATGGTATATACTCACATATAAGTGAATATTAGCCATGTAATATAGGATAAACATACTAAAATCTGTAGTTCTAAAGAAGCTATATAACACAGAGGATACAATAATGTTCTTTAATGCTATTTTAGACAAGTAAGATTAAAACACATTTGAAGAGAACAGGCTATTTAGGTGTTAAACATGAACAGTGAATTCACCTTTTTAAATTGTCCAATTTATTATATTTAATTCTACTTCTGTAATCAGGAGTACTGAAATACACATTCATAGTTGCTTTCATATGACAGGGTTATTTTATTACTGTCTCTCTTTTCTTTTAAAATGCCCTGCAGCTGCAGGCCTATTTTGTAATTTTCATTTAATTCTATTTGTTGTGTATGCATGTATTAATATTAATTACTATTTATTCACTGCCTTATCCCCTACCAGTCCCACCAACCCTCCCTCTTCTCCCCATATGCATTTCCCCTAGACCACTGAGAGGGAAGGACCTCCTCCCCTTCTATCTGAACTTAGCCTATCAGGCCTTATAAGGTCTGGTGGCATCACCTTCCTCGCTGGCCTGGCAGCGCTGCACCTCCAACGGAAAGGTGATCAAAGAGCCTGCCACTGAGTTCATGTCAGAGAAAGCCCCTGCTAACCCCATTGGACCCTGAGTCTACAGGCTACATCTGAGCAGGGGTTATAAGTCCTCTCCATGCATGTCCTTGATTGGGGTATGAGTCTCTGCAGAGCTGCCAGGGCTCAGTTTTTTTTCCTGTTGATCTCCTTTAGGAGCTCCTGTCCCACCAAGGTCTTTCTATCTCCACCTTCTTCCATAAAATTTCATACCCTCTGCACAAAATTTGGCTATGAGTTTCAGTCTCTGCCTCACTTCCTCAATGAGTAGAGTTTTTCAGAGGCCCTCTCTGGTCCTCCTGTCCTGTTACCTGTCTTCTCCTGCTTCCAATGTCTCACCTTCTGAATGAGGAGTAAGCATCTTCCATAGTGTCTTCCTTGATGTTTAGCTTCTCTAGGAGTATAGATTTTGATACATTTATTCTGTATTATATGGCTAATATCCACTTATAAGTGAATATATACCATATGTGGTTTTCTGTTTCTGGGTTACCTCACTCAGGATGACCTTTTCTGGTTCAATCCATTTGCCTGCAAATTTCATAATTTCTTTGAATTTAATGCTGAGCAGTATTCCATTTTGTAAATGTATCATGCTTTTCTGTATCCATTTGTCAGTTGATGGACATCTAAGTTGTTTCTAGATTCTGGTATTATTAATAAAGTTGCTATAAACATAATTGAGTGGTATAGCTGTAACTTGAGGTAGCACTATTCTTAATTTTCTGAGAAAGCACCAGGCTGATTTCCAAAGTGGTTGTACAAGTTTCATCCCTACCAGCAAGAGAGGAGAGTTTACCTTTCACCACAATCTCTCCAGCAAATTGTTTCACTTTAGTTTTTTGTATTTGCCATTCTGATGAGTACGAGATGGATTTTCAGCAGCATTTTGATTTCCGTTTCCTGAATGACCAAGGATATTTACTTTTCTTTAAGTATTTCTCTACCTTTTGATGTTACTTTGGTGTGAATTCTCTGCTTAGCTCTGTACCATGTTTTTTAATTGTATCACTCGGTTTGCTGGTGTTTAACCTCTTCAATTCTGTATATATCCTGGATATTAGTCAGATATTAGTCTGTTAGATATAAGATTGGTAAAGATCCTTTTCCCATCTTTAGGCTGTTATTTTGTTCTGAGAACAGTGTCCTTTGCTTTACAGAAGACTTTCAATTTCATGAGGTCCCATTTATTGATTGTTGATCTTAGAGTCTATGCTGTTGGTGTTCTGTTCAGGAAGTTGTCTCCTGTACCAATGAGGTCAAGGCTCTTCCCCAATTTTTCTTCTAACAAATTTAATGTGTCTGGTTTTATATTGAGGTCTTTGATCCAGTTGGACTTTAGTTTTGTGCAGGATAATAAATATGGAACTATTTTAATTTTTCTACATAGAAAAATCCAGTTAGACTAGCACCATTTGTTGAAGATGCCATCCTTTTTCCATTGTACGGTTTAGGCTTCTTTGTCAAAAATTAAGTTTCCATAGATGTGTGGGTTTATTTCTTGGTCTTTGATTCAATTCCATTAATCCACCTGTCTGTTTGTACACCAGTACCATTCCATTTTTACAAATATTGCTCTATAGTACAGCTTGGGATCAGGAGTGGAGATACCTCCAGGAGATCTTTTATTGTACAGAATTGTTTTAACTATTCTGTGCTTTTTGTTTTTGAATATGAAATAAAAAATTGTTCTTTCAAGTTCTGTAAAGAATTGTGTTGGCATTTTGATGGTAACTCCATTAAATTTGTAGATTGCTTTTGGTAGGACGGCAATTTTCACTATGTTAATGCATACATTGATCCATGAGCATGTGAGATCTTTCTATCTACTGATATCTTCAATTTTTTTCTTCAGACACTTGAAGTTTTTTCATACAGTTCTTTTATTGCTTGGTTAGAGTCACACCAAGGTACTTTATGTTATTAGGGGCTATTGTGCAGGATGTTGTTTCCCTAATTTCTTCTCAGCTCTCTTGTCTTTTGTATATAAGAGGGCTAATGGTTTTTTAAGTTAATTTTGTATCCAATTAATTTTGTATTTTGCTGAAAGTGTTTGTCAGCTGTAGGAATTCTCTGGTTGAATTTTTTTTTTTTTTTTTGGCTCACTCATGTACACTTTCACCTGCAAATTGTGATACGTTGACTTCTTCCTTTCTTATTTGTATCCTCTTGATCTCCTTTGGTTTTCTTATTGCTCTAGCTAGGACTTCCAGTAAAATGTTGAAGAGAAAGGAGAGCATGAGCAGCTTTGCTTGTCCCTGATTTCAGTGAGATTGATTTAAGTTTCTCTGCGTTTACTTTGATGTTGGCTATAGGCTTTCTGTACGTTGCATTTACTCTGTTTAGGTATATGCCTTGTAATCCTATTCTCTCCAAAACTTTAAACGTGAAAAGGTGTTGGATTTTGTCAAATGTTCTTTCAGCCTCTAAGGAGATGATTATGTGGGTTTTTTCTTTCAGTTTGTTTATATGGTGGATTTCATTGATTAATTTTCACGTGTAGGACCAAGCTTGCATGCCTGAGATGAAGCGTACTTGGTCATGGTGGATATCTTTAATGTGTTCTTGGATTCGGTTTTTGAGTATTTTACTGAGTATTTTTGCATCAATGTTCATATTAGAGATAGGTCTGAAGTTCTCTTTCTTTATAGTGTTTTCATGCAGTTTAGGTATCAAGGTGACTGTGGTCTCACAGAATGAGTTTGTTCATGCTTTTTCTGTTTCTATTTTGGGAAATAGTTTGAAGAATATTGGAGATAGCTCTTCTTTGAGGGACTGGTAGAATTCTGCACTGAAACCATCAGGCCGTGAGCATTTTTGGAAGGGAGAATTTTGATGACTACTTTTATTTCCTTAGGGGATATCAGACTAATTTATTTACCTTATCCTGCTTCAGCTTTGGTAAATGGAATCTACCAAGAAAATTTTCCATTTCATCTACATTTTCAAAATTTGTTGCATATAGACTTTTGAATTAAGAACTAATGATTATTTGTATTTCCTCAGTGTTTGCTGTTCTGTCTCCCTTTTCATTTTTGATATGGATGATTTAATTAGGGGACTCTGCCTTTTAGTTGGTTTTGATAAGGGTTTGTCTATCTTGTTTAATTTCTCTAAGAACCAGATCTTGATTTCATTGATTCTTTGAATTGTTCTCTTTGTTCCTTATTCATTGATTTTTAGCCCTGAGTTTGATTATTTCTAGCAGTCTTCTCCTCCTCCGTGTGTCGTCTTCTTCTTCTTCTTCTTCTTCTTCTAGTGCTTTCTAGTGTGCAGTTAAGTTGTTTATATGAGAAGCCTCGAATTTCTTTATGAAGGCACTTAGTGCTATGAACTTTCCTCTGAGTACTGTTTTCAGCGTATCCCATAAGTTTGGGTTAGTTGAACATTTATTTTCATTGAATTCTACGAAGTCTTTAATTTCTTTATGAATTTCCTCCCTGAACCAGTTGTCCTTTGCTTGCTTATTTCTTTAATTTATTATTTATTTATTACATTTTATTCACTGTATCCCAGCTATCGGCCACTCCCTCATCTCTTCCCAGTCAAACCCTTCCTCCCTCTTCTCCTCTTATGCCCCTTCCCTAGTCCAATGATAAGGGGTGTCTTCCTCCCCTTCCATCTGTCCCTAGCTTATCAGGTCTCATCAGGACTGCCTGCAATGTCTTCCTCTCTGGTCTCGTAAGGCTTCACTACCCCAGGGATCAAATAGCCAGCCACTGAATTTATATCAGAGGCAGCCCCTGCTCCCCTTACTAGAGAATCCACAAGGAGACTGAGATGCTTTGGGCTACATCTGAGCAGGGTATCTAGGTTTTATCCATGCATGGTACTCAGATGGAGTATTGGTTTTTAATTGCTAAGTACTATTCCACTGATTTTTGTTTCTCTGTGTGTTTTTAATATGTGTTTTTTCTTGATTCTGCTTTTGTTGCTCCGATTAGGATTTTTGTGTTTGGTTGTTTTAAAGAAAGATAATTAACAAAAAGTTCTGTGGATGTGGAAGTATGGTGAGCTGGAGGACTTGAGGGAGGGGAAAACACAGTGAAATATATTTTGAGAAAGCATTTTTCAATTAAAAACATTTTAAAAAATCATGAAATTTGCAGGCAAATGGTGGGAACTAGAAAAGATCATCCTGAGTGAAATAACTCAGAAACAGAAAGACACACATGGCATATACTCACTTATAAGTGGGTATTAGCCATATAATATAGGATAAACACACCAAAATCTATAATCATATAGAAGCTTAACAACAAGGAGGACTGTAGCGAAGAGGCTGAAACCTTACTCAGAAGGGCAAATAGGATAGAAATCCGAAATAGGAAAGGACAAGAAACAGCACAGGAACCTCCTACAGGGGGCCTTTGAAACACTCTGCTCAGCAGGATATTGAAGCAAATGCTGAGACTCATAGCCAAACTTTTGGAAGTGTGCAGGAGATCTTATGGAAGGAGATGGAAATAGAAATTGCTGGAGGGGACAGGAACTGCAGAAGGTGAACAACAGAGCCAAAAACCTAGGCCCAGGGGTGCCTATAGAGACTGATAATACAACCAAGGACCATGCATGGAGAAGACCTAGACCCCCTGTTCAGTTTCCAAGTGGGTTACCTAGTGAGAGGGGCAGGACTTGTCTCTGACATTAACACAACAGTGGGCTGTTTGATCACCTCCACCTATGTAGTGTAACCTTGACAGGCCACAGAAGAATATGTTGCAGCAAGCCCTGAGGAGACTTGATAGGCTACGGTCAGATAGAAGTGGAGGAAGTGGACTAGGAAAGGGGCATGAGGGATAAGAAGGAGAGTGTGTCAGACTGGAACTAGATGGAGGGGGCTACAGCCAGGATACAAAGTGAAGTGAATAACTTGAAATTAATTAATTAACATGTCAATGTACTTTCATATATCACTAATCCCCGTACTACTACTGTGAAATCTGTGATGGAGATAGAAGAAGCACATGGAAACTCAGAGTTCAGCTACCTGATTTAAATAGCAAAACAGAAGAAATACCAAGATCTCCTAACTCAACAAAATGGAAATAAAAATGGCTCCTGATAGTTGGCTTTGGCTCTCTACTTCTATGTGTGCATACAAATACCACACAGACACACAGACCACACACACACACACAGAGAGAGAGAGAGGGGGGAGAGAGAGAGAGAGCAAGATGAAAATTAAAAAAACACAATATATACTCATTTATAAGTGGGTACTAGACCTATAAGATAGGATAAACATACTAAAATCTGTACACCTAAAGAAGATAAACAAGAAAGAGCACCTGGGGTAAGATGATCAATCCTCACTTAGAAAAACAAATGGGATGGACATTGGAAGTAGGAGAAAACAAGTAACAGGACAGGAACCTACCATAGAGGGCCTCTGAAAGACTCTACCTAGCAGAATATCAAAGCAGATGCTGAGACTCATAACCAAACCTTCCACAGAGCACAGGGAATCATATGAAAGAAGGAGGAGTTATTACGAATTGGAAAGGACAAGAGCTCCACAAGGACCAAATATATCAGGGCACAGGCATCTTTATGAGTCTGTTTCTCCAACCAAGGACCATGTATGGATATAATCTAGAACCCCTGCTTGGATGTTGCCCATGGTAGATCAGTATCCAAGTGGGTACCCTAGTAAGGGGAACAGGGACTATTTCTGACATGAACTCAATGGCTGGATCTTTGACTCCCAGTCCCTCCTCCCCTCCCCAGGGAGGAGCAGCCTTGCTAGGCCACAGAGGAGGACTTTGCAGCCTGAAGATACTTGATAAGCTACGGTCAGATGGAAAGGGAGGAGAACCTCCCCTATCAGTGGACTTAGAAAGGGGCAAGGAGGAGATGAGGAATGGAAGTTGGGATTGGGAGGAAAAGAGGGAGGCAGCTATGGCTGGGATACAAAATAAATAACCTGTGACTAATATAAAAAATAAAAATTATTTAAAAAACAATGAATTTCTAAAATTTATTATAAGATTTGATAGGGCTCTAGAGATGGGTCATTTGGCAAAGCTTTGGGGTTTGATCCACAGAAGATGTGTGTGTGTGTGTGTGTGTGTGTGTGTGTGTATACATATATATATATGTGTGTGTGTGTGTGTGTATAAATACATATACACATGTGTGTATTTATATGTATATATGAAAGAAATAAGGAAAGAAAAACATGAGTGGGTGAATATACTCTCGTAATCCTGTGTCTGGGAAGGAAAAGAGACAAAATTAAGGAGCTCACTAATTAGGAAGATGAGTACATTTGTAAATCAAAATGAAATATATGCATATTTGAAATTCTTAAGTAAGGTTATACAGGGGTTATTTGAGCTGATAGAAATGTAACAGAAGTTGGATAATAGAATTTTCTTAAAACTTCTCAAATTTTACCTAAGGTCTTATGTATTCTTAAATTTTATTATGATCCTTAACTTCATTTCATTCCAATTTAGCAAATATTTTAGTAGCAACAATATCACATACAAGTCACTGTTGCTAGCTGGTTATTTTTCTCATCCATTCCCATTTACCAAATGTGAACCTTTAGAAGCTTCCACTGTTTCTTTTTTCTCATTTTTCAGAATATTAAACATAAAGAATTATTGTGTTTCTAAATCTTTTTAAAAAATTTCCCCCTCAATATCCTGTAGCACAATACAGACATCATTATTTCTCTGCTAGTATAGTGATTCCTTCAGTCATGCCTGAAACAGCTCCAATACAGAGATTAAATACAATCTGTATATACATAAATCATTGAATAAATGAATCATGAAATTAATATGTAAATTGTGTGTTTAACCTCTATTTGTACAGCACTGTCTGTCACCATGTTGTAAATCTAAAACTAATTGCAAATTTACAACTCTGCAGAAAAAAAAAACGCGTGGTAAAACCTTGACGAATTTATTAAATACATTTTGAATTACATTGAATAAAAAATTAACCACAATGCCAAAACATGGGCAGAAAATTATATTTAAGAACAGATGTCACCTGTATGAAGGAGCTTAAACTACTTTAGATCTGATATTTATATTAATCAAATAACACTGCTATTTAATTTTGACAGACAAATCTGTTTCCTTTATTGATTAAACATTCACATTTAAAAATGTTTGTGTCTCTGGTTCAAGATGGTGGTGACCAGCATGCACTGTATCTGAGGGGCACAGGACCTGAAACTTAAAACTGGTGAGTGGAGGGGCAGCTGAAGCCAGAACATCCACATTGGAGCTTCCGGTGCAAGAGCGGACAACCTGTGAGGTGGGACAGTATGGAACCAGGTCACCCCGTGGACATCTCCATGGAAGGAGAGTGGGGAATATTCAAAGCCCCTGCACTTCCCTTTACCTCAAGCAGGAGTCTTCCTGCTTGGCTGAGGAGGCCAGCATTGGCCTCTGCTTCAAGCATGGGGCTCCCTGCTTGGCTGAGGCCTCATTGGTTACCCCAAGCATGAGCTTCTTCACTCAGTGACTGAAACAGGCACAGGTGGGTTTTCTAGGGCTGCAGCCACAGCAGAGCAGCAACTATTCCAAGCAGGAACCTCTACACTCCATGACTGAGACTGCAGAGGCAGCTACCCAAACTACAGGCCTGCCTGCCAGGGAGCTAAACAGTGGACACCACTGAGCTGAGAGACCTCTGACACTCTTCTTTGCACATGCAGGACCAAATCTGAGAGTACAGAACAGAGGTAAACACTGTGATTTCCAATTAGGCATGCAAGCAAGTGACTGTGCCTTTAAGTGAGTACTTCCAGAGCTCCAGATCCAGGGTCCCTTTACACTAGCAGCCAGACATTGATCCAACCCAAACACACACTATGGGCAACATAAGGTTCCTTGGGACTGCATTCTCAACATTGAAGCTCCTGTTCTGTGACTCTACCAGTGGAATCTAGGCAAACAATTCCTGGAGCCCAGAAAGATCTGAATACCAGGAAGACAGTACAATAGGCCTATAGGCCACGAAGGGAGTCAGAAAATCTGTACATGCGCATTGGGTCTGTGAACAGCGCCAGCACCTGCATCCACTCCAACACTTAAGCTTCACCATTCCAGGTATCTACATGCTCTAGCACCCTCTTCCTCAAGGCACCCTGCCATGTACTCCCCTGCACTTGCCCATATGCACCTGTGACCTTCCTCCCTTAGCTACAGCTGAAACACCAACATCCATTCTCAAACTGGTAGATCTCGCTCATCTTCCTAAAGAAAACTCCTGACACCAGAGACAGACAGACCCAGTCTGAAGTACAGACTCCAGGAATGAACAGCAAAGGTTAGAGATAACCAGATGGCTAGAAGTGGTCATAAGAACATATCCAACATAAATCAGGACAACCCCCAAAATCTATAGATATTTTAATTCATCAGAAACACAAAAGAATTATTTTAAAGCTATGCTTATCCAGTTATTAGAAGCATATAAAGAGGAAATGAACAAAGCTCTCAAAGATATAAGCAAATACAGCCGAACAAATAGAGGCACAAGTAGTAGCATATACAGAAGAAACAGACAACAACAAAATAGAGAGTATCATGGAAAGACAGGAATCCACACTCAACCAGATGAAGGAAATGGGGTAAGACATTAAACCACAATTAGAATCAATAAAGAAAACACAAACAGAGAAATACCTGGAGTTGGAGAACTTAGAGAAATTATCAGGAACCACAAAGGTAAGCATTAGCAACAGAATACAAGAAATGAAAGAGAGAACCTCAGGAGCTGAAGATTCAATTGCAGAAATTCATACAACTCTCAAAGAAAAAGTAAAATCAGAAGAGTTCCAAAGACAATACATCCAAGAAATCATGAATGGCATGAAAAGATGAAATCTAAGAATAATAGGAATAGACAGAAAAGAAGATTCCATGCTCAAGGACCAGAAAATATTTTGAAGAAAATCATAGAAGAAAATTTTCCCAGTTTAAAGAAAGAAAAGTCCATTAACATACCAGAGGCCTACAGAACAACAAATAGGCTAAACCAGAGTCAAAACACTAAGTCTACAGAACAAAGAAAAGATATTAAAAGCAGAAGGGATAAAGGCCATGTAACTTTTAAAGTTAGACTTATCAGAATCACAGCAGGCTTCTCAAACTATAAAAGCCAGAGGGCCTGGGCAGATGTTATGCAGACTCTAAGAGACCACAGATGCCATCTCAGACTACTATAACCCGCAGAGATTTCAATCAAAATAGACGAAGAAAACAAAATTTTCAATGACAAAACTAAACTTAAACAATATCTACACAGCAAACCAGCCCTACAGAAGATACTACAATGAAAACTACAATCTATCGAAAACAACTACACCCAAGAAAAAATGGGATATAGATAACATCACAAAAAAATTAAAAGAAAACAACCTCTGAAACACAGTAATATCACCAACTCCACAATAAAAGAAACAAACATTCATTAGTTAAAATTATCTATCAACATAGAACTGACTCAACTCCCCAATAAAATGACACAGACTAACAGAATGGTTGCAGAAACAGGATTCAACATTCTGCTACATCCCAGAAACACACCTCTGAGACAAAAATAAACAATACCTCAGAGTAAAGGGATGGGAAAATGTTTTTCAAGCAGACAAGCTGGGGTAACTATCCTCAAAGTATCACTATTAGGAGACAATATGATAATATACATGAGTGACCCCAAAAATTCAACCAGAGAACACCTTTAACTGATAAAAACCTTCAGTAAAGTGGCTGGATACAAAATTAACTCAAAAAAATCAGAAGCCCTCCTGTACACCAAAAGACAAAAGGGCTGAGAAGGAAATTAGGGAAACAACACCCATCACAATAGCCACTAATAACATAAAGTACCTTGGGGTGACTCTAACCAAGCAAGTGAAAGATCTGTTTGAAAAAAACTTCAAATCTCTGAAGAAAGAAATTGAAGAAGATATCAGAAGATGGAAAGACCTCCTGTGCTCATGTATTGGTAGGATTAATATAGTGAAAATGACCATATTGCCAAAAGCAATCTACAGATTCAATGCAGTTCCCACCAAAATACCTACACAATTCTTCACAGACCTTGAAAGAAAAATTCTCAACTTCATATGGAGAAACAAAATCCCAGAATCTTCAAAACGATCCTCTACAACAACATATCATCTGGAGGTATCTCCATCCCTGACCTCAAGCTCTACTACAGAACAATAGTAATAAAAACTGTATGGTATTGGCATAGAAACGGAATAATGCATCAATAGAACCGAATAGACGACCCAGAAGTGAACCCACACACCTATGGAAACTTGACTTTTGACAAAGAAGCCAAAACAATTCAATGGATAAAAGACAGCATCTTCAATAAATGGTGCTGGTCCAACTGGATATCTGTATGCAGAAAAATGAAAATAGATCCATATTTATCACCCTGCAAAAAACTAAAGTCCAAGTGCATCAAATACCTCAACACAACACCAGACACACTAAGCCGATTAGAAGAAAAAGTGGAGAAGACCCTAGAACTCATTGGCACAGGAGACTACTTCCTGAATAGAACACCAACAGCACAGGCTCTAAGATCAACAATAAATAAATGGGACCTCATGAAACTGAAAAGCTTCTTTAAAACAAAAGACACTGTCATCAAAGCAAAATGACAGCCTACAGACTGGGAAAGGATCTTTACCAATCCTACATCTGACAGAGGGCTAATATCCAGTATATATAAAGAACTGAAGAAGTTAAAAAGCAACAAATCAAGTTGTCCAATTAAAAAATGGGGCATGGAGCTAAACAGAGAACTCTCTGTAGAGGATTGTAGAATGGCAGAAAAACACTTAAAGAAATGTTGAACGTCATTAGCCACCAGGGAGATGCAAATCAAAATGACCCTTATGACCCTTAAGATTTCACCTTACACCTCTCAGAATGGCTAAGATCAAAAACTCAAGTGACAGCATATGCTGGAGAGGTTGTGGAAAAAGAGGAACCCTCCTCCACTGCTGGTGGGAATTCAAACTTGTACAACCACTCTAGAAATCAATTTGGTGCTTTCTTAGACAATAAAGAATAGTGATTCCTCAACACCCAGCTATACCACTCTTAGGAATATATCCAAAAGATGCTCAAGTTAACTATCTTAATATCTAATAAAACAGACTTTCCACCAAAATTATTCAAAGATGAGGAGGGGTACTTCATTTTCATCAAAGGAAAAATCTACCAGGAGGTCATCACAATCATGAACAATTATGTCCCAAATACAAGACCACCTCCATTTGTAAATGAAACATTAAAGCTATAATCACACACTGATCCCAATACCTTAATAGTGGGGAGACTTCAACACTCCACTCTCACTAAGGGACAGATCATCTAGACAGAAGCTAAATAGTGAAATAATGACACTTGCACAGGCCCAAATTCAAAGTACCTAATAGATGTCTACAAAACTTTTCACCCAAATTCAAAAGAATATACCTTTTTTTCAGCATCTCATGGAATCCTCTTAAAAATTGACCATAGCATCAGGCACAAAGCAAGCCTCAACAGACACAAAAAGATCGAAATAATCCCTTGTATCCTATCAGACCACCATGGCCTAAAACTAGACCTCAACTACAAGAGAAATTTTTTAAAAAGGCTTACATACACATGGAAACTATATAATTCTCTACTCAATGACAACTTGGTCAGGGAAGAAAAGAAAAATGAAATTAGAAACTTCCTAAAATTCAATGAAAATGAAGGCACAACTTACCGTAACATATGGGACACAATGAAAGCAGTTCAAAAAGGAAAGTTCATAGTACTAAGTGCCTCCAGGAAGAAGTTAGAGGCATCTCATGTAAGCAACTTAATGGCATACTTAAAATCCCCAGGGTAAACAACGAAGCAGACACACCCAAGAAGAATAGTCATTAGAAGTAATCAATGAATTAGAAACAAAGAAAACAATTCAAACAACCAGTGAGACTAAGAGCTGGTTCTTTGAGAAAATCAACTTTATAGACAAATTCTTAACTAAACTAACTGAAAGGCAGAGAGAAACTATCCGAATCAAGAAAATCAGAAATGAAAAAGGGGACATAACAATAGACACTGAGGAAAACAAAACAATCATTAGTTCTTACTACAAAAGTCTTTATGCCACAGAATTTGAATATGTAAATAAAACGGACAATTTTCTTGATAGATTGTGGAACTGCATCTCCACAAGGGGAGCAACAGAACCAAATTATCTGGGCACAGGTGTATTTTCTGAGACTTATACTCCAACCAAGGACCATTCACAGAGATAACCTAGAACCCTGGCACAGATATAGCCCATAGCAGCTCAGTCTCTAAGTGGGAACCCTAGTAAGGGGAACATGGGCTGTTTCTGTCATGAACTCAGTGGCTGGCTCTTTGATTACCTCCCCCTGAGGGGAAGCAGCTTTACCAGGCCACAGAGGAAGACAATGCAAATAGCCCTGATGAGAACTGATAGTTAGATGGAAGGGGAGGAGGATTTCCTCTCTCAGTGGATTTGGGGAGGGACATGGGAAGCAAAGAGGGAAGGAGGGTAGAATTGGGAGTGTGTGGGAGAGGCCTGCAGCTGGGATGTAAAGTGAATAAACTGTAATTAATAAAAATAAATTAATTTCAAAAATATTAAATAAAAGCCACCACCATATTTAAAAAAAAGAAAGAAAGAAAAGAAAAGAAAAACCTGGGAGAACAGGATCTCTACAAGGAGACTAACAGCCAAAAAATCTGGGCTCAGGGATCCTGCAGAGACTGATGAAATAACCAAGAATCATTCATGGAGAGGAACTAGAGCCCCTACTCAGATGTAACCCATGGGCAGGTGAGTCTCTATGTGGGTTTCCTAGCAAGAGGAGCAGGGGCAGTAACTGTCAATACTCTTCCCTTTAATGTGCCTCCTTTAGAGAAACAATGAAAGATTTCCTACAGGTGAAATTACAGTAAACTCATTCAAAGAGTACACAAACATCTTCTCAACATACTCAGTATATTGTAGCTTGATAAACAAGATAAAGCAAATTTTTGTATATTTTAATGATATGCAGATTAAAACTATTTAAATGTTTAGTGGTTGTGTCATCAACAATATGGTTGCCTATTAAAAAGGGTTTTTTTCTACAAATATGAAGATACTCAACAATGAAAAACAAGCAAGAGGGAGGGTAGGTGGGACCAAGAAGAGAAGAGGGAGGCGGCTACAGGTGTGATACAAAGTGAAAAAATAGAAAATACTCAAATAATACAACTTTTATCTGACAACAAGGAGCCAGCCTGCATGGAACTGACCTAAGCTCTCTCCACAAATATGTTACAGTTTTATAGCTTGGGAATTTTTTTGCTCCCCCCTTTCATAGGAGCAGGGGTTGTCACTGAATCTTTTTGCCTGTTTTTGGAACCCTTTTCCTCCTTCTGGGTTGCCTCCACCATCCTTAATATTGGGGGAGGTGCCTAGTCTTACTCTAGCTCAATATGCCATGTTTGGTTGATATACATGGCAGGCCTTCCCTTTTCTGTAAGGAAGCTAAGAGGGGATGATAGGTGCAGAGTGGAGGTGGCCTGGAAGGACTAAACTAAAAGAGGAAAGAAAAACAGTGTCCATGAAGTAAAAAAAGATTAATAGTATATATTTTTTTAAAAAATAGCAGTCTATACACTAACTGTTTTCTTTCACAACATGAGTTTCTATTAAACTGTCATGTTTTACTACATAATTTACCAACATGAGACAGTATTAAAATATTTAATATTGATAGCAAATATTGTGATATAATCCTTCACTCATTTCAATTAAAATTATACTTGGAGATGAGAAATAAATCATAGATATGGAAATAACTTACAAATTCAGTCTGGGTGACCAGTACCATACAAAGTGTGAAATAACACATTTTAAATTCATATAAATAGTATGTTTAAATGTCATTAAGCAGATGCTGAGACTTATGGCCAACTGTTGGGCAGAGTGCATGGAATCTTATGAAAGATGTGGGAAATAGTAAGATAGAGAGAGGATAGGCGCTTCACAAGGAGAGCAACAGAAGCAAAAAATCTGAGTACAGGGGTCTTTCCTGAGACTCATACTCCAACCAAGTACGATGCATGGATAAAACCTAGAACCTCAGCACAGATGTAGCCCATGGCAGTTCAGTGTCCAAGTGGGTCCCATAGTAATGGGAACAGGGACTGATTGGGACTGATTGGCCTGCTCTTTGACCACCTCACCCTGATGGGGGAGCAGTCTTACCAGGCCACAGAGGAAGACAATGCAGCCACTCCTGATAAGAGCTGATAGACTAGGATCAGAAGGAAGGAGAGGAAGACCTCCCCTATCAGTGGACTTGGGGAGGGTCAGGGGTGGAGAAGGAGGAGGGAAGGTGGGATTGGAAGGGGAGGAGGGAAGGGTTTATGGGGGATACAAAGTGAATAAAGTGTAATTAATAAATTTTTTTTAAAAAATGAAAAATGTCATTAACAGCCACATAGCCTCATTGATAGCTTATATAAAACTATTCATATTCTCTTGCATGATTATCCTAATAACAATTGTTATATATTCTTAAGGAAGCTGTCTGGACTGGTGCATTGTACATCTGGAATTTTATAAATTTAAAAGCATCTGTATTCTATCAGATCTGCATCCATATTGGTGAAAATTCTAAACCAACTATATCACATTCAAAGATCCTGAATCATGAATAGAAATCATGGGGACATAGGATAAGAAGCAGAGGAACTGAAGTCAGAACATAAAATCAGAACCTCAGTACTTTACAGAGATATTGCATATTTTATTGTGTTATAATGCAGCAATTAGAATGGGTGTTTTGCCTTTTATTTCTTACATATCAAGAGTAACACAAGGACCAATATATACTGTTCCTTTTTACACATGTGTGGCAGAAAAAAATATAAATATGGGAAAAAAGAGGAAGAATCTTCACAGAGGAAATACCTAAGAGCTTCAAATGTGGGTTTAATGTAGCAAAGCATAAAGAATTACCAGAAGATCCAGCTTTACCACTCCTAGGCATATACCCAAAAGATGCCTCACCATTCAGTAAGGACATTTATTCAACTATGCTCATATCAGCTTTATTTGTAACAACTAGAATCTGGGAACAAGCTAGATGTCCATCAATGGAGGAAGGGTTACAGAAAGTGTGGTATATTTACACAATGGAATACCAAATAGCAATTTTTAAAAAAAAAGGAAATCATGGAATTCGCAGACAAATGGATGGAACTAGAAAAGATCATCCGGAGTGAGGTAACCCAGAAGCAGAAAAACATATATGGTATATACTCATTTATAAGTGGATATTAATCATATGATATAGGTTAAGCACACTAAAATCTATAGTCCTAAAGAAGCTAAACAACAAAGAGGACCCTAGGGAAGAGGCTTAGTCCTTATTCAGAAAGGCAAACAGGATAGACATCAGACGTAGAAGACAAGAAACAGGACATAAGCTTTGCACAGGGGACCTCTGAAAGACTCTTCCCATCAGGGTAGGGAAGGAGATACTGAGACTCATATCCAAACTTTTGGCAGAGTGCCAGAAATCTTAAGGAAGAAGAGAGGGATAGAAAGACCTAAAGGGGATAGAAACCCCACAAGGAGAACAACAGAGACCAATACTCCAACCAAGGTCCATATATGGAAAGGATCTAGAACCCCTGCTTAGAGGAAGCCAATAGACTGCTCAGTTTCCATTTGTGTTTCCTAGTAAGGGGATCAGTGACTGTCTCTGACATGAACTCAGTGGTGGGCTCTTTAATCACCTTCCCCTGGGAGGAGTGAAGCCTTGCCAGACCACAGAGGAAGATAATACAGCCAGCCTTGCTGAGTCCTGATAGGCTAGGGTCAGATAGGAAGGAGAAGAGGTCCTCCCCTATCAGAGGACTAGGGAAAGGGCATAGGGGAGAAGACAGAGGGTGTGTGGGACTGGGAGAAGATGAGGGAGGTGGATGCAGAGGGGATACAAAGTGAATAAATTGTAATAAATAAAGTAACTAATTTAAAAAAGTATTTCCACAATGAGTACAGCATAATCAGAATCTTAAGAAACTTATAACATTGATAAGAGTGATTACAATTAAAATTAAAACAATGCTAAATTCACATTATATTTGTACATTACTACAATGGTTAAGGCTTTTATAAACATTTTGTATGAAGAGGAAGTCATGACCTGAAGACTGTTTATAATATTGCAAAAGTATTCATATTATAAATTGAATGAAAAAAGGAAGAGAAATTTCACACCTTACAATATTTTCTTTTGAAATAAATATATTGGATCCAAGATGGCTGCCACGAGAGAACACTGTGTCTGAGGAGTAGGAGAGCAGAAACAACGCAGCGACCAGCAGACTGAACTCTGGGACCTAAAACGCCAGCATTGTGAGTGCCAGGTGAGCAGAACTCCTACGGTGAGAAAATCAAGTGGGAAAACCCTAGGGACACCCAGTTATTATCTGGAAAAATTTCCCAGTGACCAGCGGCGCACAGCTCTGATCTGAACGAGCAGCCGCGCTGGGTGCCCGCACCCGCCATTATAGACTGGATCACGCAGGAGGAACCGGGTGCCATTTTCACTGAACTGCGCACTTCGAGCTCACACTGCACCCGGGTTCTGCTTCAACCCGCGGGTGTGCTGCAGGCTCAGATCGATCACCGGAACCACCCTAGACTGAGTGGATTGGGGGACCATTTTGACCAGTCCGCACCTGGGGTAAGATGATCAATCCTCACTTAGAAAGACAAATGGGATGGACATTGGAAGTAGGAGAAAACAAGTAACAGGACAGGAGCCTACCATAGAGGGCCTCTGAAAGACTCTGCTTAGCAGTATATCAAAGCAGATGCTGAGACTCACAACCAAAACTTTGTCAGAGGGCAGGGAATCATATTAAAGAAGGCAGAGTTACTATGACCTGGAGAGGACAGGAGCTCCACAAGGACCAAATATATCTGGGCACAGGCGTCATCTATGAGACTGTTTCTCCAACCAAGGACCATGTATGGATATAACCTAGAAACCCTGCTCAGATGTAGCCAATGGTAGCTCAGTATCCAAGTGGGTACCCTAGTAAGGGGAACAAGGACTATTTTTGACATAAACTCAATGGCTCGCTCTTTAATTTCCCTGCCCCCCCCGGGGGGGAGGAGCAGCCTTGCTAAGACACAGAGAAGGACATTGCAGCCAGTCCTGAAGATACCTGATAAGCTAGGGTCAGATGGAAAGGGAGGAGGACCTCCCCTATCAGTGGACTTGGAAAGGGGAGGGAGATGATGAGGGAGGGAGGGCAGGATTGGGAGGGAATGAGGGATAGGGCTATGGCTGGGATATAAAGTAAATAATCTGTGATCAATATAAAAAATAAAAATTATATAAAAAAGAAACCATGTTATATGAAAAGAAGCAACAGATTATTATATGAAATCATATGGAATTAGCATATGGAATCTACCTATTTCATATGCTAAGTTAGGAAGGAATTGCTAAAAGGAAGCATCTTCTGAACCTCATGTTTAAGCCAGTGCTTGGCACTATCTTATCTGCCTGTTCCCAGTGGAGATTTATGTTGAAGAGATAAAACTTTCTCCTACTTTGTTGTTTTCATCCATTCCTTGTCTCATCCGACATTTCATTTTGAAAAGGAGAAAGAGCTGCTCATCTCAGTGGCAGAAAAGAACAATCTTCGATTTATAACATGAAGGAGCCCATCACTATGATAGAGCAATCTTTCCCCTAGACAACTCTCCATTACTGAGGCTGTTGCCTCCTTGCCCTGATGTTGCTTCAGCACTGATCTGTCAGAGCCAACAGCAGGCCAAATGGCAGCACCTGACCCTATGTACATTTTTCATCTTTATCTCGGAAAAATTTGTTCTTTAAGCAGACTGCAAAAACATACTTCCAACAGTATTTTTTATTTTTAAAGAGTCCCTCCATTATGAAACATATACTCATACCACAATTGTGAGGGTTTATATATTAATATATTTCAAAGACATATAATATACTTAGCAGACTGTCTTAGATTGTATTCTCTCACCTTCCTTCCCTTTCTTAAAACTTCTGCTTTAAGATGCTGAGACTCATAGCCAATCTTCAGGCAGAGTGCAAGGAATATTATGAAAGAAGGGGGAGAGAGAAAGACCTGGAGAGGACTGGATCTCCAAAAGGGAAGCAACAGAACCAAAGAAAATATGGGCCCAAGGGTCTTTTCTGAGACTGATAATCTAACCAAGGACCATTCATGGAAATAACCTAGAAACCTGGCACAGATGTAGCCCATGGCAGTTCAGTGTCCAAGTTAGTTCCCTAGTAATGAGAACAGGGGCTATCTCTGACATGAACTCTGTGGCTGGCTCTTTGATCATCTTCCCCTGATGGGGGAATCAACCTTACTACAACCTTATACAACCTTAACTGCACAGAGACAGATAATACAACCAGTCTTGATGAGACCTGATAGGTTAGGACCTCCCCTATAAGTGGACTGGGAGAGGGGCATGGGAGTAGAAGAGAAAGGGGGGGTGGGATTGGGAGCGCATGAGGGTGGGAGCTATAGCTGGGATACAAAGTGAATAAATTGTAATAAATAAAATATTTAAATTAAAAAATCTGCTTTAGTCCTGGGCATATATAACAAAAAGCTACTGGAAAATCATCAGGAATATTTCAGAAACTGTAAAGTAGCGATGGATTAATTATCTTGGGAAGTCACTAAAATAAACACAAGACTGTTTTGTTACACAAGCTTACTTGCCAGAGATGAATACATTCACTTGTTGTGTTTGATTATGGAATACAATGTAAATTATTTACTGATATAAGCCTTTCGGTTTCAAATAATATTTAAGGGTAAGCAGAAAAGAGAGAGAGAGAGAGAGAGAGAGAGAGAGAGAGAGAGAGAGAGAGAGAGAGAGAGAGAACAGCAGATGATAACCTCAAGTTTCTAGAAAAGTAATAAATAAGAGAAAGGTTGATTGATTAATAGTAACTCATAGGCAGCCTACAACAATCCAGGAGACTGTGTTCACCTTTCTGTGGAAAAGATAATATTAAAAATATTAAATCAACACTGTTGTACTTCTTTGTAGGATGATCTATAACATGATCAAATTCATTGAAACATGAGATTGAAATAGCCAATTGTGAGAAAAGCCAATTTCTCTTTTTTCTGAAATGTAGATACTGTCCCAAAAGTAAAACACATTTTAGTGAAGGCATAACCAAAAGATTGACATCCCTGTCCCTATAGCAAGAGTATCTTAAGATCTGAGCCCTTTTAAGGCTATATACCCTGTTTTGTTGTGTTCATAAATCTCACTTAAAATACAATAAATCTTATAAAGTGTTTCTGAGGATTTGGAACATTTTTCTACAAATGTGGGAAGCTTAGTGTGCACAGTATCAAAAGAACAAATAGCAAAAGATGCAGCTGATTTGTCAATGTCTTTATAGTATCATTCAACTAACATGAAGTAAACATGTAGAATCCTTTCAGATCTCCATGCGACTTATATGATATTATAGATTTACTTTATCGTTATCTTTCCCCTATATCCCACAGCTATCTGCTTTTCAAAGATCCATCTAGTTGTTAAGTTAAAGACAAATGCAAATAGAGTGTAAGGCAAAAAAAAGTGCAGGCAAGTGGCACATTGGTCAGTGAGTAGCTTGTTTATGCTAAGTTGCCTTAAGAATGTCTAAACTTAAGCCATGAAAATCTGTTATTGACCTCTTCTGTCAAAAATGGTTTTGAATTCTATATGCCAGTGCCAGTTTAATATTACAGTTTAATCTCACCAAATTTAGCGCAGGGCTTTTAATAAATTATTGGATACATGCATTAACATGCAGAAATGCTAGGAAGATAGATAGATAGATAGATAGATAGATAGATAGATAGATAGATAGATAGATAGATAGATAGATAGATAGACAGACAGACAGACAGACTTGAGTAATAGCACTGATAGTTGAGAATTTAGAAATCAGACCAAGAAGGAATAGAAAGCAGGTGTGATATGGGTGCATTGTATGAAATTCCAAAATAATTAATGAAAATATTTTGTTGGCAAAACAAAACACAAAAAAGAAAGAAATCACTGTTTTGAAAGGTAAAAGAATTGCCAGTGAATGACAGAGAAGATTTCAAACAGGCTGAAGCACATCTTAATGTAATGAACTAAGGAAATGTGCTATTTTTGTACCTTTGATATTTCCATTAGACAGGCCATTTCAAAAGTCTTGTTTACAGCCTAGCCAGGCCAAAGAGAAAGGCAATGCAGCCAGTCCTGATGACACCTGATAGGCTAGGTTCAGACAGAAGGAGAGAAGGACCTCCCTTATCAGTGGAATAGGGCATGTGCATAGGGGGAGAATTGGGAGGAGGAAAGGGAGGGGACCACAAAAGGGATAAAAAGTGAATAAATTATAATAATTAATAATAATAAATGCTTTGGTCAAAGTATTTGCACACATTGACACACACTCATGCCTTATACAAATGTTTAATATTCAAAAGTGATACAAGCATACTGCAGTGCTGAGAAGTAAAGCGAATCAGCACCTAGCAAAGTTAGGAGTCTGTATTCCTACAGGGAAATGCACTATGTAAAAACTAACTAAAACCTTACATTTCAGCTCCAGTACATTCATCAACTGATTTAAATGTAGACCAAACATTTTTTTCTAATTTTGGAAGTAAACTGATGGCAGTACAGCTTTTACAATAAATGTTATGTTCAATGCTGTGGTCTCAGGTGTTGCTGCTTTATTTATCTTTAGGGGCATCTGTAATAATCCAGAAGGATTGATATTATAAGGTCTTTATGAATTCGCTGTAAAATTATTATGGATTCACTAAATTGTTGTATTGCAGAGTTTTATCAATGGCATTAACTTAAAAACAAAATAAACATGTGAAATGATACATCCTATTTTCTCTACCCTTGGAATTTTGTGGCAACCTACAAAGGCAATTTGTGATAGTAAAGTAAAGCACTCAGGCAGAATTCCCAGAATTTATAATCCATTTAATGAAGAGACTAAGATACATAAAAAGAACTGTGAAGTACTATTAAATATCATAAAATATGTGGTATCAGTGCTTGTTTTCTCAAATTAATTTTATGTACATCCATATAATAATATGGACACATTGTCCAAAAATAATGTTCTAATTGAGTTCTAAATCTTCAAGTGGTTGTCACAGATTGATAATTGCCTTGTTATACCTTGATAATTGACTAAATTCTCAACTGTAACCAGCTATCATATATAAAATTGTCCCACTGATGACAATTTTAATTATCTTTCTTTTGAATATCTTCTATCTTCACATGGCCCTTTAATTCTCTTGTCATAAATAAGAATATGGGGTGGTAGAGAATTAATACTGAGGATTTTTTTTCAGTTTTCACTCAAAATAAGAAATGTTAACAGTGTCTTGAGCTGGCTTTTATTGAAACATATTTTATTTCCCAAGGAGTCTGGAGGTTGAAGTGGAAGAATCATAAATTTAAGACAATATTAGTTCCACAGTGACACTCTGCCTCAAAAATATACACAGCATATACACAATGATTTTATGTTATATTTATCACATTATACTCTCTTTTAATCTCTATGAGTTGTTTTTTTTTATTTTGAAGTCTCATCATAATCAAAATACGTATTAGGAAAGTATAAAATGTTATTAAACAAGACAGTATAATCCACATATAATACATGTTGAAGAATGCATTTTTCTGCTTTATTTAATGATTTTACCAGAAATTATACATGACATGTATTTGTTAGGGGCCATAATTACCTTTCTTTCTGTCTTGGATATGTGAATCCTAATAACATTACCCCACATTTATAGAACATTACAAATTTTTAAAATATACTATGCTTCTTTATGACATAGAAAATGGTACACACGAATTGATTTTAAAGAGACAAGATCACAATCACAGAGGATCACAGTCAAACAGGGCAACCTGAAACCCTCAAAGCTAGTCCCAAACTCACAAACAACATCTTGCCTGCTTCCCAAATTTTACAATCACAAGTATGTACCATCCACACCTGGTCAAAGTGGATATTTCTCCACATAATACACATGAAAAAGTAGGATGTAAAGAAGTTCAATGATTTCCCTTATGACAGAGGGTAGTTGGTCTACACAATTCAGAACTACATATTTTCTGCTGCCCGATCCATTATTACAAAACACTTCTTCAACCTTGATGCAATCACACAACTTTCCTATTACTATTTTTTTACTAGTTTATTACTATTTTTCCCAAGATGTTTAACCAGTATGAGAAGAATCAAATAATAGATTCAGAGATTTGCCAAAAAATAAAAAAAAATCCCTGTAATTTGTTAAAATCATTGTTGAAACTCAATAAACAAAAACTGATGTATCAATGCTCTTGACTGACATTGCAATGTAGCCTCACTTAGAACCCCAAAACATAAAAAAGTGTTTTTTACACTAAGTCCACAGATCAATGTAAAATAATAAACTTTCAGTTGTTTTTTGATACAGGAATCAGAGCCCAGGCTAATGTAAAAGTAGCAACAATCCTATTTCCTCAGCATCCCACAGAAGCATTGAAACTATATCATCACCTACAAATATTGCTTTCTGGATATAAAAGTTTCACTGAACTCCTTAGAAAACAAAATAAAGATATATGAGAAAATAAAAATGATTCAAATCTATCACCAGAAAAGTATTTAAAATAACAAAAATTGCCAATAGTAATGTAAGTGTGACATAATACAAAGGAATATAATCTGGAGATTTTAGACGGAAAATATAGATTGATTCTATCACTCTGAAAACAAATCCACTTCAGAGTTAACCAATGACATAGTTAAATTCGTTCTGAATAATGGACAACCTATTTAAATCAGAAAAAAAATCACTCTTGAAGAAGTACTGACCGGAAAATAATCATTGAAAGAAAAATATCTATTCACTGTTACATAGTTCTAGAAATATTTTGGAAAAATATGAATAACCAAAAATATTATTATAATACTCTAATACAACAGTTATGCTGATGAAATTTTTTTCTCCATTCAATTGGGAGTATCTTTAGAACAAATGTGTATATATGTATATATATATATATACATATATATATATACATAATTATAATTTTGATGGTCACAAACATTTCCAAAGTATCATGGCTTTGCAGACTTTCGACTATTTTTTAAATTTTATTTTATTTTTATTAATTACAGATTATTCACTTTGTATCCTAGCTGTAGCTTCCTCCCGTCCTCCTCCCAATCCCACCTTACCTCTCTCTTTTTCTCCTATGCCCCTCCCCCAGTGCAATGATAGGAGAGGTCCTCCTACCCTTCCATCTGACCCTAGCCTCTCAGGTCTCACCAGGACTGGTTTCATCGTCTTCATCTGTGGACTGTTAAGGCTGCTCCCCTTCAGGTAGAAGTGATCAACGAGTCAGCCCCTGAGTTCATGTCACAGACAGTTCCTGTTCCTATTACGAGGGAACCCTCTTGAAATTGAACTGTCATGGGCTACATTTGTGCAGGGGTTCTAGGTTATCTCCATGAATGGTCCTTGGTTGTAGTATCAGTCTCAAAAAAGACCCCTAGGCCCAGATTTTTTGGTTCTGCTGCTCTCCTTGTGAAGCTCCTATCCCTTCCAGATCTTTCTATCCCCCCTTTCATAATATTCCCTGAACTCTGCCCAAAGTTTGGCTGTGAGTCTCAGCATACGTTTTGATACCCTACTGGATAGAGTCTTTCAGAGTTCCTCTGTGAAAGGTTCTTGTCCAGTTTTCTCCCTCTTGTGATGTCCATCCCATTTGTCTTTCTGAATGAAGATTGAGCATCTTACCAAGGGTCCTCCTTCTTGATTAGCTTCTTTAGGTGTACAGATTTTAGTATGATTATCCTATATTATCTGTCTAATATCTACTTAGAAGTGAGTATATACAACGTGTATCTTTCTGTTTCTGGAATACCTCACTCAGGAAAAACTCTTCTAGATCCCACTATTTGAGTGCAAATTTCATGTTTTCCTTGTTTATAATTGCTGAGTAGTATTCCAATGTGTAAATGTACCACAATTTCTGTATCCATCCATCTGTTGAGGGACAGCTGTGTTGTTTCCAGATTCTTGCTATTATGAATAAAGCTGCTACCAACATGGTTGGACACATATCCTTGTTGTATACTTGAGCATATTTTGGATATATGCCTAGGAACAGTATAGCTGGATTTCCAGGAAGTGTTCTACCTAATTGTCTGAGAAATCACCAGATTTATTTCCAAAGTGGTTGCACAAGTTTACATTCCCACCAGCCATAGAGGAGGGTTCCCCTTTCTCCACATCTTCTCCAGCGTGTATTGCCACTTGAGGTTTTTATCGTAGCTATTCTGATGGGTGTAAAGTGAAATCTCAGGGTTGTTTTGATTTGCATCTCCCTGATGGCTAAGAACCTTGAATATTCCTTTAAGTGTTTCTCTGCCATTCTAAATTCCTCTACAGAGAATTCTCTCTTTAGCTCTGTACCCCATTTTTTAAATTGGATTACTTAACCTATTGTTGTTTAACTTTTTTAGTTCTTTATATATTCTGGATATTAGCCCTCTGTCAGATAGAGGGTTGGTGAAAATCCTCCCCCAGTCTGTAGGCTGTCATTTTGTCATTTTTTGAACTCTCAAAATCAACTGTGCAGTGTAATCTATGTATGTTTGCAATTGTGAATTGTGTTTGGGAGGTTAATATCAAGATACTAATAAAAATTTCATGTTTCCTACCAGCTTAAACAGCTGTCTTTGAATAAAAGTTTAAATGTAATCAGTTTTAAATAGTGTTTACCCTTTAATTTTAACTGGCAAGATAAAAATATTAACATTAAGTGAATGAAAACAAAAACTTGTGTTCACAGAAAGCAAGGAACCCAACAGTCAATGCTGTTTTTCCACCCTTGAAAATATTCACTGAAAAGAATTTTATGCATTTAAAAACACCTGTAGGCAAAGAGCACTTTTGCCACACATTACAGCATGGTTGTCTTTCTGGACCTGGGGTAGCAGGAGATGCAGTTGTGGGTGTTTACATTCTTTGCAGTAAGGACCAAAAGCTTCAGCCCAAGAACCCAACAGCCAGGAAATCTACCTGAAGCTGATAGTCAAGCTTTACAGGTTTCTGGCAAGAAGAACCAACTCCACCTTCAATCAGGTTGTTCTGAAAAGGTTATTTATGTGTCACACTAAACAACCACCTCTGTCCCTGTCAGTCATGACCCGAAAGATGAAGCTTCCTGGTTGAGAAAACAAAACTGCTGTGGTGGTGAAAATGTTCACAAAGGATGTAAGGATTCTGGAAGTGCCCGAGCTGAATGTGTGTGTATTGTGGATGAGCAGCCAGCCAGAAGCTGCATCCTCAATGCTTGGGGAAAGAGCCTCCTCACAATCTACCAGCTGGCTCTGGAGTCTCCCAAGGCCTGAGGCACCATGGTCCTATCTGGTCCTCTGAAGGGCTCATAGGTATGTTGGCATGTTTACAAGGCCCCAGGGACTCCACACAGCCAAAAGTTCTTGCCAGAGGCCAAAAGGCTAGCCGAGGCTGCAAAAACTAACCCTGGATCTTACTGTTATTAATAAAGCTTTGGACGTTGAAAAGCTGTGTACTGTTCCCTTTTCAGCTCTAATTTTATTCATTTGTGTCCACTTTCTCTTTCTTTTTTTGTATATTAGAAAATTTTAATATTATAGTTAATATTTTTAAAGTAATCAACTATAAGAACAGACAGATAATGCAATCAGTGACAGAAATTCTGAAAATAAATTAAACAAACAAATACTAGACATAAACACTGATACAGAAATTAAGAACTTTTGCTATGCATGGTGGAACACACCAGTAATCTCAGCTCTTGGAGAGGCAGAGGCAGGTGCATCACTGTGAATTTGAGGTTAGCCTGGTCTTCAAAGCAATTTCAGGATAGACAAGGGTACAGAGAAAAAACCCTTTCTTGAAAAACAAACAAAAAAGAGTTCTTTGAAGGTCTCATAGTCTGGCTTTGGCATAGAAAAGAATCCCACTTGAGCAGTAGCAAAAAAAAAAAAAAAATACTGATTGAACAACCAAAGACAAAAAGAAAAGTAAATAACTATGGAAGACCTATAAACTATAAAAGGAACAACATTATGGAGAGTTACTCCATGATATTCAAAGATGAAAGACTGCAAATCCCTCTGGGAATGACAAAACTGATGCATATTCAAGTCTCTTCTCATAAAATTATTAGCATATTATATGTATTATGTACAATTCTATATAAATAATTTTAAGCTATCTTTTCAGCACCAAAAAGTTTTTTTTGTTTTTTTTAATTTTTTTTATTTATTACAGTTTATGCACTTTGTATCCCAGCTGTAAGCCCCCTCACTTGTCTCTTTCTAGTCTCACTCTTCCTCCCTCTTCTTGCCCTATCGCCTCCCCCTGGAGCATGCAGCCTTGCTAGGCCACAAAGGAAGACTATGCAGCCAGTACTGATGAGATCTGATAGGCTAAGGATAGATAGAAGGGGAGGAGGACCTCCTCTTTCTCTTTTTTTGGTGAGTTGGGCTAAAGTGTTATCATTCTCTCTAATTTTTTCAAAGAACTTACTCTTAATCATTTCATTGATTCTTTGCACTGGTTTTTGGTGTTTGATTCCACTTTAGTATTGCTGGTCCTGATTGTTTTTAATTTTCACATTTTTAAAAAATGTAAATAATATTTGGATCATATTTTCATCTCATTAACTCCTCCCAGAGTTTCTGTACTTCCCTACCTACTTAGCTTCATATTCCGTCTTCTTCAATAAATGAAAGGTAAAACATCTTCTGCAAATAAAAAAAGTGAAACATCCAAAGCAGGAAAATCAAAACAGATGAATTAAAAAATGTAAATAAGACAAAACAATAAAGAAACAAGAACCACACACACACACAAAATTGATTCTGTTTTGTGTTAGTCTACTCTTCCTAGTCATGGGTCATGTCCTGGAATGTGGTTGATATACTGAGTTACAGTCCATTGGACAAAGTTGATTTTCCCTTTCACAGGAAGTATCCATTTAATTCCTGATTTTGAATATCTTTACCAGCTAATTTTTTGGATGTTATTTTTTATTGTTATGACAAGGCCTGAAGAAGCATAATTGAGTCATTAAATTTTACTGGCATAGGATGACGTTTAATTCTCAATAGAAAAATATTGAATGGCAGAGAAACACTTAAAGACATGCTCAAAGTCCTTAGTCATCAAGAAAATGCAAATCAAAACGACCCTGAGATTTCACCTTACACAAATGGCTAAGATCAACAACAGGGCAGTTGAACATTTGAACTCATAGAATTTGTGACAGAATGCTCAAAAACTTACTAGCTCAAGCCAGAAAAATGTTCCTGCACAAAGTCATGTAGGAGAATAAGAATTTCAATGTTAGCGGAGGAGCTATTGGCAACTGAATGCTACTGGGAGAGAGACTCAGTTCGCTTTACAAGGGAGGTTCAGGTGTGGAGGAGACAAGATGGCAGCACCGGGAGGATGCTGAGGCTGAGGAGCAGGGCAATATTTTCGGTACAGTGACCAAGAGCCTGAACTCTGGGCCCTAAAACAACAGAGATCATGTTTCCCAGGTGAGAGGAAACTCCATGGTGCCGGATTCCATCTGGTCCACTTCTCAGGTCATGCAGCCAGAACCCGGAAGAGATCCCAGGTCAAACAGGCACTCAGTTGCCAGACCAGAGCCACGTGTCTGTGTGTCCTGATCACCTTCCCAGGATGAATGATGGGCACAAAACCACCAGAGACTGGGTGTCCCAGTCGCGAGAAAAACCCAGAGGGAAGGAAGGAAACAGGACTGACTTAGGTCATTCAGCCTTCCCTAGGAAAAGGTCCCGCAGAATGGCTGGCACAAGCCTCCAGCTCTGAAATAGGCTCCAGCTGCCAGCAGAGACTTGCTGTATGCTCAGCTCTCCATCAAGACAGAACTGTGCCCCACAGGGCATCAGAGACTGGGTTTCCCTGTAGGGAGAAAAACCCACAGAAAATGAAGCAAATGGGGACTGATTTAGGTCACTCAGTCCTCCCTGGAAATGATCCTGAAGCCCAGCGGGTGTGTGCCCTACTAGCCCAGAGACCTGATGTGCACAAACTAGCTTCCTGCTGCTCACATGAGAGAAGAGCTTACCAGCCATTGACTACTGCTTGGGTGCTGAGGCACAGAACTGCAACCTCAGACCTACCAAAGCCTGGGATCCCTGAGATCAACCCCCAGATACTGCTCCAAGAGGCAACCAGTTATCCCTAACAAAACTGACCGAACCACGGGGCACCCAGGTTACAGCTGCAGCTCACTAAATTTACAGGAAGAAACCCAGAAGCAGGGGAGCAATTCCCAGGACATCTCCAGGTGAGAAAAGAGCCCTCTTGACTAACAAGGACCACAGTTACCACTCAGGTCTGTACACATGAGGTGAGCTGTGGCAATTCCTGAAAAACACAGGCCGTTCAGTGACCATACCCAAAAAGCTGAGGAGGCTTCCTTCAGGAAAAACCATCTTCCTGCCAAGGGGATTCTCTCCACCACAGGATTCCAGAAGTGACCAGAAAATAACACCCCCCAAAGGGCAGAGCAACATTGCATCTCCAGAACCCAGTTATCCCGGGGCAAACAGCCCTGGACACCCCAGCTTAATTTAAATTCAAGAAGATTGACATAACATCTAGGCTTATGAAGAGGATAAGAGAGGAAACAAATAAAATGCAATGTGTAAAGAACTATGGAAAGATAAAACAAACAGATTATGGCCATCTGAAAAGAAATACAGGAAGATGCAGCCAAATAGTTTGTGGCCTTTAGAGAGGAAATACTTAAATCACTCAAAGAAATAAAAGAAACAGAGGCTTCTTCAAACAAACAACTGAAGGAATTGAAGGAAAATTCATTCAGAGAGGTGAAGGAAATGAGCAAAAGAGCTCAAGATCTGAAGATAGAATTGGAAATGTTAAAAAAAAAACACAAATGGAGGAAATTGTGGAGAGAAAGAACTTATGGAAGAAAACAGGAACTACAGAAGTAAGCATAACCAATAGACTACAAGAGATGGAAGAAAGAATCTCAGGTGTGGAAGATACAATGGAAGAAATTGATGTATCCTTCAAAGAAAATGTTAAATCTAAAAAATTCCTGACACAGACCATCCAAGAATCAAGACAATATAAAAAGACAAAACCAAAGAATAATAAGAATAAAGGGAAAAAAAGATTCCCTCCTCTAAGGCCCAGAAAATAGTTTCAACAAAATCATTGAAGAAAATTTCCCCAACTTAAAGGAGAGGCCTATAAGAATACAAGAGGCCTACAGAACACCAATAAATTAGACCAGAAAAGAAATTCCTCCAGCCACATAATAATCAAAATAGCAAGTATACAGAACAAAGAAAAAATACTAGAAGTTGCAAGGGAAAAGGCCAAGTAACACCTGACTTCTCAACAAATACAAGGAAAACCAAAAGTGCCTGGTTGGATATCATGCACACCCTAAAAGAACACAGATGTCAGCCCAGGCTAATATAGCCAGCAAAATTCTCAGTCCTCATAGACGGAGAAAACAAGATATTCAACGACAAAAACAAATTTCAACAATACCTAACACAAATCCAATGTTACAGAAGACATTAGAAGGAAAACTACAACCCAAGAAAACTAACTACTGTCAGGAAAACACAGGAAATAATTAACCTCACTACAGTAAAACAAAAAGTAACCAAGCACACAAACTTACTACCACAGCCAACATCAAAATCAAAGGATCTAATAACCACTGGTCATTAATCTCTTTCAACATCAATGGACTCAATTCTCCAATAAAAAGACACAGACTAACAGAACGGATGTGTAAACAAGACACAGCAATCTGTTGCACACAATAAGCACACCTAAGTCACAAAGATAGACATTACCTGAGGGTAAAGGGCTGGAAGATTGTTTTCCAAGCAAAGGGATCCAAGAAGAAAGCATGAGTAACCATTCTAATATCTGATAAAATAGTCTTTCAACCAAAATTAATAAAAAGAGATGGGGAAGGACATTTCGTTATCATCAAGGAAAATTCAACCAGGAACACATCACAATCCTGAACATCTATGTCCCAAATACAAGGTCACCCATATTTTGATAAAATATTGATAAAACTTAAACCACACATAGATCCTCACACATTAATAGTGGGAGACTTCAACACCCCACTCTCAACAAAGGACAGGTCAACAAAAGAGAAATTAAAAAAGAAACAATCTCTCTAACAGAGGTCACGAATCAAATGGGCCTAACACACATCTACAGAACCTTACTTCCAAACACAAAAGAATTTACCTTCTTCTCAGCACCTCATGGAACCTTTTCCAAAATAGACTATATGGTTGGTCACAAAGCGAGCCTCAATAGATACAAGAAGATTTAAATGATCCCTTGTATCCTATCTGATCACCATGAAATAAAGTTGGACCGCAACTACAACAGAAATAGCAAAAAGCTTACACTCACATGGAAACTGAAAAACTTGCTATTAAATGACAGCTGGGTCAGGGAAGAAATGAAGAAAGAAATTAAATTCTTCCTAGAATTAAATGAGAATGAAGACACAAAGTACGCAAAATTATGAGACACAATGAAAGTAGTGCTAAGAGGAAAGTTCAAAGCACTAAGTGCCTTCAAGAAAAAAATTGAGACATCTCATTCAAGCAACTTAATGGCTCACCTAAAAGCCCTAGGAAAAAAAGAAGTAGACAAACCAAAAAGGAGTAGATGGCTGGAAATAATCAAACTTAGGGCAGAAATCAATAAATTAGGAACAAATAAAACAATTCAAAAAATCAATAAAACCGAGAGCTGGTTCTTTGAGAAAATCAACAAGATAGACAAGCCCCTAGCCAAACTAACAAAAAGGCAGAGAGACACCATCCAAATCAACAAAATCAGAAATGAAAAGGGGGACATAACTCCAGACACTGGGGAAATCCAAACAATCATTAGAACTTACTTCAAAAGTCTATAAGCCACAAAATTTGAAAATCTAAATGAAATGGACAATTTTCTTGATCGATTCCACTTGCCAAAGCTGAATCAAGACCAGGTAAATAAATTAATTACTCCTATATCCACTAAAGAAATAGAAGCCATCATCAAAACTCTATCATGCAAAAAAAGACCAGCACCAAATGGTTTCAGTGCAGAGTTCTACCAGACCTTTAAAGAAGAACTAATACTAATACTCTTCAAAGTATTCAACAAAATAGAAACCTAAGAAATATTACCAAACTCATTCTATGAAGCCATAATCACCTTGGTACCTAAACCTCACAAAGACCCAACAAAGAAAAAAAATTTTCAGGCCAATCTCCCTTATGAACATCGATGCAAAAATATTCAACAAAATACTTGCAAACCAAATACAACAACACATCAAAGATATCACCCACTACAACCAAGTAGGCTTCATCCCAGGCATGCAGGGGTGGTTCAATACAAGGAAATTTGTCAATGTGAACTACCACATACACAAACTGAAAGAGAAAAACCACATGACCATCTCTTTATGCTGAAAGCATTTGACAAAATTCAACATCCATTCATGTTTAAAATCTTGGAGAGAGCAGGGAAAGAAGGCACATATCTAAACATAGTAAAGGCAA
>CM053742.1:70285128-70318628 GCA_028658305.1 Pachyuromys duprasi
ACAAGCCGGGGAGTGACAGACTGGCTAGATCCCAGGGGAGGACATTGCAGCCAGCCCTGAGGAGTCAGGATAAGCTGGGGTTGGATGGAAGGGAAGGAGGTCCTCCCCTGTTGGTGGACTTGAAGGGGGCGGGGAGGAGGGAGATGAGGGAGGGAGTGGGAGGGTAGGAGGGACTGAGGGAGGGGGCTATGCCTGGGATACAAAGTACCTAACCTGTGATTGAGATAAAAATAAATAAATTTTAAAAAATGCCAAAAAAAAAGAAATTAAGGAAACAACATCCTTCACAATAGCCACAAAGATTATAAAGTGTTTGGTGTGAACCTATCCAAGCAAGTCAAAGATTTCTATGAAAAAAAAATTCCATTCTCTGAAGAAAGAATTAGAAGAAGATATCAGAAGATGGAAAGATCTCCCATCCTCATGGCTTGGCAGGATTAATATAGTAAAAATGGTCATCTTACCAAAAGCAATCTACAGATTCAATGCAGTTCCCATCAAATTACCGACACAATTCTTTACAGACCTTGAAAGAAAAATTCTCAACTTCTTATGGAACAACAAGAAACCCAGAATTGGTAAAAAAGAATCCTCTACAGTTAAAGATCTTCTGGAGGTATCTCCATCCCCAATCTCAAGCTGTACTATAGAGCAACAATACTAAAAACTGCATGGTACTGGCATAGAAACAGAACGGTGGATAAATAGAATCAGATAGAAGACCCAGAAATAAATCCATACACTTATGGACACCTGATTTTTGACAAAGATGCCAAAAGCATTCAATGGTAAAAAGACAGCATCTTCAACAAATTGTGCTGGTATAACTAGATATCTACATGTAGAAAAATGCAAATAGATCCATACCTATCACCCTGCACAAAACTAAAGTCCAACTGGTTCAAAGACCTCGATATAACACCAAACACAATAACCACATAGAAGAAAAAGTGAGGAAGAGCCTTGAACTCATTGGCAAAAGAGACAACTTCCTGAACAGAACACCAACAGCACAGGCTCTAAGAGCAACAATCAATAAATGGAACTTCATGAAACTGAAAAGTTTCTGTAAAGCAAAGGACATGATCCTCAGAACAAAATGACTGCCTACAATTTGGAAAAGGATCTTCACCAACCCTATATCTTACAGAGGACTAATATCCAGTGTATATAAAGAACTCAAAAAGTTAAAAAGCAACAAATCAAGTAATCCATTTTAAAAATGGGCTACAGAGCTAAACAGAGAATCCTCAATAGAGGAAAATCGAATGGCAGAGAAATACTTAAAGAAAATCTCAACCTCCTTACTCATCAGGGAAATGCATATCAAAACATCCCTGAGATCTCACCTTACATCCATCAGAATGGCCAAGATCAAGAACAAGTGACAACATATGCTGGAGAGGATGCGGAGAAAGGGGAACCCTCCTCCACTGCTGGTGGAAATGTAAACTGGTACAACCACTCTGGAAATCAATCTGGTGCTTCCTCAGACAACTAGGAATAGCGCTTCCTCGGGATCCAGCTTTACTGCTCCGAGGCATATATCCAAAATATGCTCAAGTACAAAACAAGGATATTTGTCCAACCATGTTTGTAGCAGCTTTATTCATAATAGCCAGAACCTGGAAACAACGCAGCTGTCCCTCAACAGAGGAATGGATACAGAAATTGTGGTACACTTACACAATGTAATACTTCTCAGCAATTAAAAACTAGGGACTCATGAAATTTGCAGGCAATTTGTGGGAACTAGAAAAGTTCATCCTGAATAAGGTATCCTGGAAGCAGAAAGACACACAGGGTATATACTCAGTTTAAGTGGATATTAGACATATATATGATATATAATAATATATATCATATATATATGATAAACATCCTAAAATCTATACACCTATAGAAGCTAAGCAAGAAAGAGGACCCTATGTAAGATTATCAATCCTCATTCAGAAAGGCTTATGGGATAGACGTTGGAAAAGGGAGAAAACAGGGAACAGGACAGAAGCCTACCACAGAGAGCCTCTGAAAGACTCTACCAGCAGGGTATCAAAGCAGATGCTGAGACTCATAGCCAAACTTTGGGCAGAATGCAGAAAATAATATGAAAGAAAAGGGAAATGAAAGACCTGGAGAGGACAGGTCCACAAGGAGAACAACAGAACCAAAAATGTGGGCCCAGGGGTCTTTTCTGAGACTGATACTGCAACCAAGGACCAACCTAGAGATAACCTAGAACCCCTAAACAAATGTAGCCCATGGCAGCTCAGTCTACAAGTGGGTTCCCTAGTAAGAAGGACAAGGGCTGTCTCTGAAATGAATTTAGTGTCTGCCTCTTTGATCACCTTCCCCTGAGGGGTGAACAACATTACCAGGCCACAGAGGAAATCATTGCAGCCAGTCCTTAGGAGGGGCATGAGAGAAGACAGACGGGGGTTGGGATAGGGAGGGGATGTGAGAGGGGCCTACAGATGGGAAACAAAGTGAATAAATGATGATAAATAAAAATAATTTTAAAAAATCCACAAATTTACCACTCTTCATTTTTAAAAGATAACACAAAAGTGAGTAGGAAGGTTGAAGTGAATCAGAGAGGAGCTGTGCAATGGAAACTAAATATGATCAAAACACATTGTATGATCAATCCTCACTTAGAAAGACAAATGGGATGGACATTGGATGTAGGCGAAAACAAGTAACAGGACAGAAGCCTACCACAGAGGGCCTCTGAAAGACTCTACCTAGCAATGTATCAAAGCAGATGCTGAGACTCATGACCAAATCTTGGGCAGAGTGCAGGAAATCATATGAAAGAAGGGGCAGTTAATATGATCTGGAGAGGATAGGAGCTCCACAAGGACCAAATATATCTGGGCCCAGGGGTCTTATATGAGACTGTTTCTCAAACCAAGGACCATGTATGGATATAACTTAGAACCTCTGCTCTGATGTAGCCCATGGTAGCTCAGTAACCAAGTGGGTACCCTAGTAAGGGGAACAGGGACTATTTCTGACATGAACTCAATGGCCGGCTCTTTGACCTCCCCAGCCTGCAAGGGAGGAGCAACCCTGCTAAGCCACAGAGGAGAACTTTGCAGCCAGTCTTGAAGATACCTGATAACACAGGGTCAGATGAAAGGGAAGGAAGTCCCCCCCCCATCAGCGGACTTGGAAAGGGGCAGGGAGGAGATGAGGGAGTGAGGGTGGGCTTGGGAGGGAATGGAGAAGCCGGATACAGCTGTGATACAGTTAATATAATGTAAAAAAGGGCTTCTGAAAGACTCTGCCTAGCAGTGTTTCAAAGCAGATACTGAGACTTATAACCAAAACTTCAACAGAGTGCAGGGAATCATATGAAAGAAGGGGGAGTTAGTATGACTTAGTGGGGACAGGAGCCCCACAAGGACTAAATATATCAGGGCACAAGGGTATTCTGTGAGACTGTTTCTCCAACCAAGGACCATCCATGGATATAACCTAAAACCCCTGCTTGGATGTAGCCCATGGTAGCTCAGTACCCAAGTGAGTTCCCTAGTAAGGGGGACCAGGATTATTTCTGATATGAACTCAATGATGGGTTCATTGAGTTTAAACCCCCCATCCCCCGAAGGAGGAACAGCCTTGCTAGGCCCACAGTAGAGGACATTGCAGCCAGTCCTAAAGATACCTGATAAGCTAGGGTCACATGGGAGGGGAGGAGGATCTGCCCTATCAGTGGACTAGGAAAGCGGCATAGGGGAAGAAGAGAGAGGATGAATGGGACTGGGAGGATATGGAGGGTCTACAGACTGGATATAAAGTGAATACATTGTAATAAATAAATAGAATAATGCCACATGTTTACTTCAGTTCCTAGAAAAATATTATAAGTGTTTCTCATAGCATGAAAAACCTGATGACATTTAAGAAATAAATCTTAATTGAGGACTCAGGTAGAGACTAAGCTGCTAATTGGCTATATCTGAGCAGGGGATATAGGTCCTCTCCATACACGGTCCTTGGTTGGTGCATCAGTCTCAGTAGGACCACCTGGGCTCATATTTTTTAGCTTTGTTGGTCTCCTTCAGGGACACCAGCCTCCCCTTCTTCCATAAGACTCCCTGTGCTCTGCCCAAATTTTGGCTGTAAGTCTCAGCATCTGCTTTGATCCCCTATGGGGTTGCCTCTGTCATGAACTCAATTGCCTGCTCTTTGATCACTTGCCCCTGGCAAAGTGGCCTTGTGAAGCCACAAAGAAAAAGGTTCCAGGCAGTCCTGATGAAACTTCATGAGGTATGGGCAGATGGAAGAGGAGAACTGCCCCATTCAGTGGACTAGGGAAAGATGATAGGGGGAAGAGGCAGGGGGTGGACGGAGAGTAGTTGAGGGAGGGGCTTAAATTGGGATATATAATTAATAAATTAGAAAAATGAAATATTTTTTTAAAAAACTCAAAAAATGAAGAAATCTTGCCAAGATGCATATAAAGATACACAAAAATAAGGCCAATGATGATAAGGGTAGCTTCAGGTATAGATAAGAGTGAAAAATAATGATTATTATGTAAGCTCACTAAAATATTTGTCACATAATGTTTAATAAAGTTTCATAAACACGATGATTATAACCAGAATGATGATAAGATGGGTTATTGTGATTAAGCAAAATATTAATACCTAAGGATTAAGCTGACTGCTTTCATTTCAAATTTTATCCAAATTAATTTAAATTAACACAGAACCCCACAGAACCACAAGGTTTCTTTTCTGTACATCAGTGACAATTCCGGAAAAATAACAGAATGTGCTCCTAAGGAATTGCCATCAAAACTATTTTCTCCAGTTTTCACTAAATGTCTAAGTATATCTTTTTTAATATGCATTATGAAAAATCTTTAAAGGTGGTAGGAATGGAACCAAGGAATGCAGACAGGCTAGAAAAGTGTTATACTACTGAATTATTCCCCCACTCCAAGCCTCATTCTTAGTTGTAAATTATAGGGAAAATAATTAGATAAAATTGTATTTTTTTCTTTTTTAATTATTTTTATTTTTATTAAACACAGTTTACTCACATTGTACCCCCCTGTAGTTTCCTACCCTCTCCCCTCCCAACCCCACCCATTCTCCCTCTTCCCCACCTGTAACCCTCCCCAAATCCACTGATAAGAGAGGTCCTTCTCCTCTTCCCTCTGATGCTAGTCTATCAGGTTTCATCAAGAGTGGCTGTATTGTCTTCTTCTGTGGCCTGCTAAGGTTTGTTCCCACCCTCGTGGGGAGGTGAATCAAAGAGCAGGCCAATCAGTTTCTAACAGAGACAATCCCTGTCCCCATTACTATGGAAACCACTTGGACACTGAACTGCCATGGGCTACCTCTGTGCAGGGGTTCCAGGACATCTCCATGAGTGGTCCTGGGCTGGAGTATCAGTTTCAGAAAAGACCCCTGTGCTCAGACACTTTCGATCTGATGCTCTCTTTGTGGAGCTCCTGTCCTCTCCAGGTCTTACTATCTCCCACTTCTTTCATAAGATGCCCTGCACTCTGCCTAAAGTTTGGCTATGAGTCTCAGGATATGCCTCGATATCCGGCAGGGCAGAGCCTTTCAGAGGCCCTCTGTGGTAGGCTTCTGTCCTGTTCCCTGTTTTCTCCCTCCTCCAATGTCCATCCTCTTTGCCTTTCTGAATGGAGATTGAGCATCTTAGCCAGAGTCGTCCTTCTTGATTAGCTTCCTTAGGTGTACAGATTTAGTATGTTTATCCTACATAATATGCCTAATAACCACTTTTCAGTGAGTATATATCCTGTGTTTCTTTCTGTTTCTGGGATATCTCAGAATGATCTTTTCCAGTTCCCACCATTTACCTGCAAATTTTATGATTTCCCTGTTTTTTTATTGATGAGTAATGTTCCATTGTGTAGATGCACCACAATTTCTGTATCCATTCCTCAAGTGAGGGGCACCTGAGCTTTTCCAAGCTTATGGCTATTATTACAAATAAAGCTGCTACAAACATGGTTGAGCAGATGTTCTTGTTGTATACTTGAGTGTATTTTGGATATAGGCCTAGGAGTGGTATATCTGGATCTTGAAGAAGCATTATTCCGAATTGTCTGAGAAAGTGCCAGATTGCTTTCTAAAGTGGTTTTACAGGATTACATTCCCACCAGCAGTGGAGGAGGGTTCCTCTCACATCCTCTCCAGCATGTGTTGTCACTTGAGTTTTTCATTTTAGCCATTCTGATGGGAGTAAGGTAAAATCTCGGTGTCCTTTTGATTTGCATTTCCCCGATGACTAAGGACATTGAACATTTCTTTAAGTGTTTCTCTTCCATTCGATATTTCTCTAATGAGAATTCTTTTTAGCTCTGCACCTCATTTTTAATTGGGTTGCTTGATTTGTTGCTGTTTAACTTCTTGAGTTCTTTATATATACTGGATATTAGCCTCTGTCAGATAGAGGGTTGGTGAAGATCCTTTCCCAATATGTAGGCAGTCATTTTGTTTTGATGACAGTGTCCTTTGCTTTAACAGAAGATTTTCAGTTTCATGAGGTCATATTTATTGGTTGTTGCTCGTAGAGCCTGTGCTGTTGGTGTTCTGTTCAGGAAGTTGTTTCCTGTGCTAATGAGTTCCAGACTCTTTCCCACTTTTTCTTCTAACATGTTTAGTGTGTCTGGTTTTATATTGAAGTCTTCAATCCGGTTTGACTTTAGTTTTGTACAGGGTGATAAGTATGGATCTATCAGCATTTTTCTACATGTAGATATCCAGTTATACCAGCAGCATTTGTTGAAGATGCTATATTTTTTCCATTGTATGGTTTTGGCATCTTTGTCAAAAATCAGGTGTCCATAAGTTTGTGGACTGCTGGAAATAACGAAACTCAGGGCTGAAATCAATAAATTAGAAACAAATAAAACAATTCAAGGAATCAGTGAAACCAAGAGCTGGTGCTCTGAGAAAATCAAGAAGATAGAGAAACCCTTACTTAAACGAACTAAAAGGTAGAGCGACACTATCAAAATTAACAAAATCAGAAATGAAAACGGGAACATAACAACCAACACTGAGGAAATCCAAACAATCATTAGGACTTACTTCAAAAGTCTATAAGCCACAAAATTTGAAAATCTAAATGGACAATTTTCTTGATTGATTCCACTTACCAAAGCTGAATCAAGACCAGGTAAATAAATTAATTAGTCCTATATCTCCTAAGGAAATAGAAGCCATCATCAAAAGTCTCCCATCCAAAAAAAGCACAGGATCAGATGGTTTCAACTCAGAATTTTACCAGACCTTCAAAGAGGAGCTAATTCTGATTCTCTTCAAACTATTCGACAAAATAGTAACAGAAGGAATACTACCAAACCCATTCTATGTAGCCACAGTCACCTTCGTACCTAAACCTCACAAAGACCTAACTATGAAAGAGAATTTCAGGCCAATCTCCCTTATGAATATTGATGCAAAAATACTCAACAAAATACTTGCAAACCAAATACAAGCACACATCAAAGATATCACCCACTACAACCAAGTAGTCTTCATCCCAGGTATGAAGGAGTTGTTCAATATACAGAAATCCATCAATGTGATCCACCATATTAACAAACTGAAAGGGAAAAAAGCCACATGATAATCCCCTTACATGCTGAAAAAGCATTTGAAAAAATTTAACATCCATTCATGTTTAAAGTATTGGAGAGATCAGGGATATAAGACACATACGTAAACATAGTAAAGACAATATACAGCAAGCCTATAGCCAACATCAAACTAAATGGAGAGAAACTTAAAGCAATCCCACTGAAATCAGGAACAAGGCAAGGCTGCCCACTCTCTCCATATCTCTTCAACATCATTCTGGAAGTCCTTGCTAGAGCAATGAGACAACTAAAAGAGATCAAGGGGAAACAAATCAGAAAGGAAGAAGTCAAAGTATCAATATTTGCAGATGATATAATAGTATACCTGAGTGCCCCAAAAATTCTACCAGCGAACTCCTACAGCTGATTAACACCTTCAGCAAAGTGGCTGGACAAAAAATTAACTCAAAAAAAAATCAGTAGCCCTCTTGTATACAAAATACAAAAGGGCTGAGAAAGAAATTAGAGAAAAAACACTGTCACAATAGCCACAAAGGACATAAAGTACCTTGGTGTGACCCTAACCAAGCAAGTCAAAGATTTCTATGAAAAAAATTTCATGTTACTGAAGAATGAATTAGAAGAAGATATCAGAAGATGGAAAGATCTCCCATGCTCATGGCTTGGCAGGATTAGTATAGTAAAAATGGTCATCTTGCCAAAAGCAATCTACAGATTCAATGCAATTCCCATCAAATTACCAACACAATTCTTTACAGACCTCGAAAGAAAAATTCTCAACTGCATATGGAATAACAAGAAATCCAGAATTGCTAAAACAATCCCCTACAATAAAAGATCTTCTGGAGGCATCTCCATCCCTGAAGAGTACAGCATCTCAAGCTGTACTATAGAGCAACAGTAATAAAAACTGCACTATCCTGGCATAGAAACCGACTGGTGGATCAATGAAATCAGATAGAAGACCCAGAAATAAACTCACACACTTATTTATTATCTTTTTTAAGATTTATTTTTTGATGATACCATTAATACTGATAATGGAATAATCATGTTTCCTACATACTGTGTTATTGCAACCAAGAAAAAAAAAGGTTATTTTTTTCCAGAAGAGATTTTTAGTAGGGGCCTGGGGTTGTATCTCAGTGGCTTACTGCTTGCCTAGACCATGAAGCTCTGGTGGTGTTGATTTCTTGTACTGAAAACAAAACTGTGAAACGTAAGCAGTGTCTACTTCCTTAGTGTTTCAAACCAATGTGTCATGGAAAAATGTGAACATCCCAGCTGGTATTTCCTCTCAGACTGGGAGTTTAACTCCCCCATCACCATAATAGGTAGTAAAGAAAATAAAGGTCGCTCATTTATAAAAAAAGAAAAAAGATTTATTTTTGTTAAAAATAGATTATTCTCTCATACAATACATCCCAAACACTGTTTCCTGTCCAGCTAATCCTCCCAGTTCCTCTGCACCTTCCCTTTCCCCCAGATCCACTCCTGCTTCCATTCCAGTTCAGAAAAGAACAGGCCTCTGAAAGATGACAGCCAATCAGTATAAAACAAGACACAATAAGACTAGGCAAAAGCCCTCACATCAAGGCTGGATATGAAAAATCACTAGGAGGAAAAGAGTCCCAAGATCAGGCAAAAGAATCAGAGATATACCTGCTCCCACTGTGAGGAGTCATACAAAAACAGCTAGCCAACAGCCCTAATATATATTTGCAGAAGACCTGGTACAGACCCATTCAGGCTTTGTATATTTAACTTCATAGTTCATTTACTTGCTCCTTTCTTTTTCTTTTTTTTTAAGAAACCAATTATTTTATGTTAACAAATAACACCAAGAACGTTTGATTAATCCTCAAAGAATTATGTTATTTTATAATAACCTAAAATTATATATAATATACATAAGTGTATGGAAATGAATGAAATCATGTCATCTGGGCTGACAATGATCCTCATAGGAATTATAAACCATCTAACAAATACCCCAGTTTTAGATATGAGAAAATTCTTTTTTAATTGTTTATCAGGGTAATCCAAATCAGTTCCAAAACAATGTAGGCTATTTTTGTTGCCCTTTGTTGCCTCTCAGAGCTGAAAGATAAGGCACTGTACTATTAGGACAAAGGACTCAGAAGAGATGAAGTAGATTTAACATGAAAGCTTCCTTCTGTCAACTATATTTCAGAGTACGAGAAACTACTATGTAAATTGACAAGACAGAGAAGCCATTAATAGTCTCCTATGCAGCTGTGAAGTCAATGTACTACAGCAATGACCAGTAAGGCAACATATACACAACGATGCAACAGTAACACTCACATCTGGTCAGTAACCAACAGCTGTCTAATTGAACTTAATGCCTATTGAATGGAAGGAAATGCATCTGTTGTACAAGAAACATAGTCAAGTACCTGGAGTTAGTAAGGTCATGCATCTTAACAGAGAGCTTTCTACCATCACTTTACTAAACCAGCATAATTCATAACTGCAATCTAAAACATATCCTTCTATCCACAGACAAGGATAGCTCTCAACCCTCATCAAAGAAGTTTTGCTTTATGGCAAAAATAGACCATTACAGAAAACCAAAATAGATCAAAGTTAAGATATCAACAGATCATGTATAGCCCAGCCCTAACAGATACATTTATAAATATGAAGCACTTCGTATTTATGCACCAAATACTCAGAGAATACCCTCTAAAAGGAAAGACTATAAGACCTAGAGGACCAGGTTGTCCTTTGTGATATCATTCTCCTAGAAATGACAGGGCAGTTTTGTCTGTGATACCATAATATATCTAGATAAGCAAAACCTGAATGGTAATAATATCAATAGACATAACAGCATAAAAGGGGGAAGTTTTATAGGGCCCCATGTAATCTTTAATATGTTGGCATCAGTATTCTTTCATAAGTCTACCACCAAGGAAATAGTTTAAGGAAATAGTTAAATGATTGTATATTTGAAATAATAGTTTTTATTTGTTAGACATACCTTTTGCCAAGACCCAATGTTTACTTTAGATGCAGACTCAATTATATGAAAATCATTTCATGGTGTATAATATGGGATTATGTTTTCAGTATTTTACTTTGTCATAACTATTTCTACCTGCTGATTTTTATAACAAATATTTGAACATGTGAAAAGGATCATGTTGGTTTTTAATGTTTATCTTTTTGCTTTTATTAACATATCTCACCCATATCTATACAAAGGACTATAGGGAACTAATGACTACTAAGAGAGGGAGAATTAGCTACACCCAGGGACTGGTCTTTTAAATGGTTATCAAATACAAAGTGGTCAGCTCTGAAATCGTACACAAATACATCACACAAAAGCAACTTAGTACATTGTATTTACAAAGTTATGCATTTATATATGTATGCGTGTAATAGTTATAATGAAAAGATGCCATAAAAGTAGGAGAAAATGAAGGGGATCATAGGAGGGGTTGGAGGAAGAACAGGGAAGAAAGAAAGTCATGTAATTATATTAAGAAGGAGAAAACAGGAAACAGGACAGGAACCTGCCACAGAGGGCCTCTGAAAGACTCTACCCAGCAGTGATTCAAAGCAGATATTGAGATTCATAACCAAACTTTGGGCAAGGTGCAGGGAATCTTATGAAAGAAGGAGGAGATAGAAAGACCTGGAGAGGACAGGAGCTCCACAAGGATAGCAACAGAACCAAAAAGTCTGGGCACAGGGGTCTTTTCTGAGACTGATACTCCAACCAAGAACCATTCATGGATATAACCTAGATAACCCAGAACTCCTGCTCAGAAATAGCCCACAGCAGCTCAGTATCCAAGTAGGTCCGTAGTAGTGGGAACAGGGACTGTCTCTGACATGAGCTCAGTGGCTGGCTCCTTAATCACCTCCTTCTAAGGGGAGAGGAGCCTTGCCAGGCCACAGAGGAGGACAATGCAGTCAGTCCTGATGAGACCTGATAAGATAGGGTCAGAAGGAATGGGAGGAAGACCTCCCCTATCAGTAGACTTGGAGAGGGGCATGGGAGGAGATAGGAAAGGGAAGGTGGAATTGAGAGGGGGTGAGGGAGGGGGCTACAGCTGGGATACAAAATGAATAAACTGTAATTAATATAAAAATAAAAATTTAATTAAAAATATTATTTTATGCATGCTAAAATGGAATTACAAAGAAAAAAATCGTCACTTTGATATTTTCCCTAATTTGACCTCTCATCAACTCATCACCCAAGGACATATAACCAAGGTTGTTTGTACACAGTGATACTTCACCCAGTCTTACTCTAAAGAATTTCGTCAACCACATGAAACCAAGATCATAGAAAAGATAAGAGGGGCAAGTTTATATGGAGTTCAATCAGTAACTTTTTTTTTTAACATTCTACAGGAAATGTGGTTGAGCATACTATTAAATGATACAATATAAAAGAAGTTATCGCATATGATGGCTGATAAAAATCAGTAAATTCAAAAAGTTAAGCAAACATGCCAAAAGATATGGGTGAAATGTTAATAAATGCAGGAATACTAATTTTAATTTAATTTAAAAAACCAACATGACACTTTTTCATGAATAAAAATAATATGTTAAAAAAACAGGAGGTATGAATAAATATGGAAAAAATACTGTAGAGATAATCTCATATCATACATCATGAAATAACTTTCACATAATTGAGCTTGCATCCTAAATAAATGATAGATCTTGGCAAATATGTATGTCTAATTAATAAAAAATTTTTTAAATATCCAATCATTTCAACCATTAAGCTATTTCCTTGGTGGAACACCTATGAAAGAATACTGATGCCAAAAACGTATTAAAGATTAGGTGGGATGTTTTACTCCAAAAAGGATTTCTATAGAATTAACAATAAAAATATTTCCACACACATCAAATCAAGAATATACACATGTTGTAATGATATACTATATATGTCACAAATTCTTGGACTACTTGACTTTTCATTTTGCCTATTTCTTTCTTTTTTAATTAAATTTTTATTTTTTAATATTAGTCACAGTTTATTAACTTTGTATCCCAGCTGTAGTCTGCTCCCTCATTCCCTCCCAATCCCACCCTCTCTCGCTTATCTCCCCACCCTCCCTCCCTTATCTCCTCTCATGACCCTCTCCAAGTCCCCCGATAGGAGAGGTCCTCCTCCCCTTCCATCTGACCCTACCTTATCAGGTATCTTCAGGACTGGCTGAAATGTCCACTTCTGGTCTAGCAAGGCTGCTCCTCCCTTGGGGGGCAGGAGTAGGTCAAAGGGCCAGCCATTGAGTTCATGTCAGAAACAGTCCCTGTGCCGCTTACTAGGGTACCCAGTTGGATACTGAGCTACCATGGGCCACATCCGAGCAGGAAATCTAGTTTATATCCATACATAGTTCTTGGTTGGAGAAGCAGTCTCATAAAATACCCCTGTGCCCTGATCTATTTGGATTTGGTCTTTGTGGAGCTCTTGTCCTTGCCAAGTCTTACTGATTTCCCCTTTTTTCATATGATTCCCTTCACTCTGCCGAAGGCTTGGTTGTTGGTCTTAATATCTGCTTTGATACATTGCTAGTTAGAGTCTTTCAGAGACCCTCTGTAGTAGGCTCCTGTCCTGTTGTTTGTTTTCTCTGGTTTGTCCATCTAAGCAAGGATTGAGCATCCCACCCTGGGTCCTCCTCCTTGCTTATCTTCCCTAGGTGTATAGATTTCAACATGTCCATCCTATCCTATAAGTGAGTATATACCAAGTGTTTCTTTCTGCTTTTGGGATACCTCACTCAGTATGATCATTTCAGGTCCCACCCTTTCCATGAGAATTTCATGATTTCCTCGTTTTTAATTGCAGGGTTGTATTCCATTTTGTAAAAGTACCATAATTTCTGTATCCATTCCTCAACTGAGGAACATCTGGGTTCTTTCCAGGTTCTGACTATTACAAATAAAGCAGCTACAAACATAGTTGAGCAAATGTCCTTGTTATGTACTTGAGCATCTTTTGGATATATGCCTAAGAGTGGTATAGCTGGGTCTTGAGGAGTCATTATTCCTAATTGTTGAAGAAAGTGCCAAATTCATTTCCAGAGTGGTTGTACAAGTTTGCATTCCCACCAGCAATGGAGGAGGGTTCCCCTTTCTCCACAACCTCTCCAGCATGTATTGTCACTTGAGTTTTTGATCTTAGCTATTCTGGTGGGTGTAAGGTCAAATCTCAGGGTCGTTTTGATTTGCATCTCCCTGATGGCTAAGGATGTTGAACATTTCTTTAAGTGTTTTTCTGCCATTCTACAATCCTTTACAGAGAGTTCTCTTTACGCCTCCATACCCCATTTTTTTAATTCGATTACTTGATTTGTAGCTTTTTAACTAAGGGAGATAAAAGAGATACAAATTGGAAAGGAAGAAGTCAAAGTATCACTTTTTGCAGACAATATTTTAATATACACGAGTGACCCCAAAAATTTAACCAGAGAACTCCTTCAACTGATAAACACATTCAGCAAAGTGGCTGGATACAAAAACAATTAAAAAAAAAAAAAACAGAAGCCCTCCTGTGCACCAAAGAGAAAAGGGCCCAGAAAGAAATTTGGAAAACAACACCCTTCATAATAGCCACTAATAACATAAAGTACCTTGGGATGACTCTAACCAAGCATGTGAAAGACCTATTTGAAAAAAAAAAAAAAAACTTCAAATCTCTGTAGAAAGAAATTGAAGAAGATATCAGAAAATGGAAAGACCTCCCTTGTTCATGGATTGGTAGGATTAACATAGTGAAAATGGCCATTCTGCTAAAAGCAATCTACAGATTCAATACCAGTCCCATCAAAATACAAATACAATTCTTCACAGACCTTGAAAGAAAGATCCTCAACTTCATATGGAGAAACAAAAACCCAGAATCTCCAAAACAATCCTGTACAACAAGAGATCATCTGGAAGTATCTCTATCCCTGACCAAAAGCTGTACTACAGAGCAATGGTAATAAAAACTGCACCGCATAGGCATAGAAACAGAATAGTGGATCAATGGAATCAGATAGAAGACCCAGAAATGAACCCATACACTTATGGAAACTTGATTTTTGACAAAGAAGCCAAAACCATTCAATGGAAAAAAGACAACATCTTCAACAAATGGTGCTAGTCCAACTGGATATCTGTATGCAGAAAAATGAAAATAGATCCGTATTTATCACCCTGCACAAAACTAAAGTCCAAGTGGATCAAAGACCTCAACATAAAACCAGACACACTGAACCGGTTAGAAGAAAAAGTGGGGAAGAGCCTAGAACTCATTGGCACAGGAGTCTACTTCCTGAACAGAACACCAACAGCACAGGATCTAAGATCGACAATAAGTAAATGGGACCTCATGAAACTGTCTATTTCTATGAAAGAAAAATATAGAATAGTAAATGGAACTATAATTCTGTAAGAAAATTTGGAACTCCTTTTGCCAGAATTTTTATCTTTCAAAAATTACTTTACATGAAAAAATATAAAATTAATGTAACTCCAGACTGAATCTTTAATCTTCAGTCACTTCTATGAGAAAGGGTAGATCAGAGAGTATAATTTGCCTTTATCATACAGTTCATCTCATATTTTGAAAAAAGAAATCCTCATGTTAGTTTTTCGTAGACAAATGTGACCCCATATGATACATTATTTTTTCAGCTGTGCAACAACACCTAAAACCAGGTGGTTTTTAAGCTCCATAATGTCAGCCCATGAAAAATTTGCAATTATGGATGCAAGCTTGCAGTTATTTAACAGTCAAAATTTTGTTCACTGCAATATATATGAACATCCTTAACTGAATTACAAGGCCTATCTTTTTATCTGTTTTATACATTAGGATTGCCTTGATCTTTACAGAGTTCTCAGAAAAACTTTTTAACAGTCTATAAAAAGAAAAGCCAGCTATGGCTTTGCAGTTCTTTGTATTATATCTATCTTTACTAACTGCATTCTAGTAATATATGATCTTTACACTACCCCATGACAATTATCTGAGTGAGTGAAAGTTTGTATTTTCTCATCAATTAGAATATTCATCAATTAATATAATATGAAAAGCATAATCATTGACATACTGGTTTAGTACCTGCTGGCTGTAGGACTTTGCACCATTGTTTTGGATTTATAGCCTGCATTTAGCTATTATAGTATACAGCATAATGGCTTTAAATATCCTCTACAGAGGAAGAGAAAGAGTATAACTATTGTGCTTTCAAAGAAAAGCAATAAAACATTCTGCTTGCTTTCTTCTATTTTCTTTTTTAAATTTTTTATCATTCTTATTATTAATTACACTTTATTCACATTGTTTCTCTTTTGTAGCCCCCTTCCTCTTCTCCTCCTGTTCCCAACCTCCCTTCTTCCGCCCCCCTCCTAGTCCCTCCTCCTGTCCTCTAATAGGGGTGGTCCTCCTCCCTAACTATCTAACCCTGGTCTGTCAGGTCTCATCAGGACTTTCTGGATCCTCTTACTCTGTGGCTTAGTTAGGCCACCTTGCTAGTGGGAGGAGATCAAATAAAAGGACTCAGTGGCTGGCTCTTTGATTTCCTCCATGTTCTTAATTCATCTTATTTCATCTCAACTACCCACAACAATTTCAGAAGCCATTACCCTGGAATAAAAGCCAAAAGAAGATGTTTGTTGTTGTTTTAGGCATAGTTCTGATACCATTTCCCTCCTTTTCATAAGTTTTGATAAAAAATGGCTAATTTATAGCTAGATACATGTTTTTATTTAAAGAGAGACATTATGACATAGAAAATAAATTTAGCAGATAACATTCAATGACTGCAAAGTTAATGTCCATGTAGAAGAATTTTGCAGCATATTTTGTAAATTCTTATGGGTTATGTAAAAATAAAAGGAAAAGGAAAAAAATCTTGGTAAATTCTAAAACTAGGCAATTCTTTGGCTGAAGGTAAAATAAAAGCATCTCCAGACCTTGAAATTCATGAGAAGAAACTATTTTAAAATTTTTTCTAAATGTCATAGTTTCTAGATGTAGGTCTGAGTCTTTTACCACTTTTCATTGAAACAGAATCATAATGGAACTTGAATCCAGAATATTTTTTAAGTTCACTAACCTCCTCAAAGCAGGTGATTAGGGTATTGGAAAGGCAAACTCAGTCTCATTTTAAGATGCTCATGAATTTTAAGAGTGTGAACATCAAATATTTTGAATATAGAATTAATAAGTCAAGAAATAAGCAAACCTTTGACTTTGATTACAAATAAAAACTCCATTATCTATCAGCATTACTGCTCTACACAATTTATTCAAGCCTCTCTGAAGATTACTGCTATAGGTAGAAATAAATTCTCCCAGTAATTTATGTGGGAATGGGCAAAAAAAATGCTTTAAGAATAACAAAGTGTCTGTTGGGATAAGAATATTTTTCCAATAACAGAGGAAATCTGTAGGCTTTCTTGAATGAGCTTATTTTATGTAGGCTTTCTTTTATGTATGAAACTGTTTCACATTAAAATCATTACTGCATACATCAAAGAAATCATCCACCATGACCCAGTAGGCTTCATCCCAGGCATGCAAGGGTGGTTCAACATACGGAAATCCATCAATGTAATCCACCACATATACAAACTGAAGGAGAAAAACCACATGATCATCTCCTCAGATGCTGAAAAAGCATTTGACAAAATATAACACCCATTCATGTTTAAAGTCCTGGAGAGAGCAGGGATACAAGGCACATACCTAAACACAGTAAAGGCAATATGCAGCAAGCCTGTAGCCAAAATCAAACTCAATGAAGAGAAACTTGAATCAATTCCACTGAAATCAGAGACAAGGCAAGGCTGCCCACTCTCTCCATATCTATTCAACATAGTACTGGAAGTCCTAGCTAGAGCAATAAGACAAGTAAAGGAGATCAAGGGGATACAAATCGGAAAGAAAGAGGTCAAAGTGTCACTATTTGCAGAAGATATGACAGTATACATGAGCAACCCCAAAAATTCAACCAGAGAACTCCTTCAACTGATAAACACCTTCAGCAAAGTGGCTGGATACAAAATCAATTCAAAAAACTCAGAAGCCCTTCTGTACACCAAAGACAAAAGGGCTGAGAAATAAATCGGAGAAACAACACCCTTCACAATAGCCATTAATAACATAAAGTACTTTGGTCTGACTCTAACCAAGCAAGTGAAAGACCTGTTTGAAAAAAAAATTTCAAGTCTCTGAAGAAAGAAATTGAAGAAGATATCAGAAGATGGAAAGACCTCCCGTGCTCATGGATTGGTAGGATTAACATAGTGAAAATGGCCATTCTGCTAAAAGCAATCCACAGATTCAATGTAATTCCCATTAAAATACCAACACAATTCTTTACAGACCTTGAAAGAAATATTCTCAGCTTCATATGAAGAAACAAAAACCCAGAATCTCCAAAAAAAAAAAAAATCCCGTACAAAAAACAGATCATCTGGAGGTATCTCCATCCCTGACCTCAAGCTGTACTACAGAGCAATAGTAATAAAAACTGCATGGTATTGACATAGCAACAGAAAGGAGGATCAATGGAACCAAATAGGAGACCCAGAAATAAACCCACACACCTATGAGTATTTGATTTTTGACAAAGAAGCCAAAAACCTTTCAATGGAAAAAAGGCAGCATCTTCAACAAATGGTGCTGGTCCAACTGAATGTCTACATGCAGAAAAATGAAAATAGACCCATATTTATCACCCTTCACTAAATTAAAGTCTAAATGGATTAAAGCCCTCAATATATGGAATACTACTAAGCAATTAAAAACGAGGATATCATGAAATTTTCAGGCAAATGGAATCTAGAAAATATCATTCTGAGTGAGGTATCCCAGAAGGAGAAAGACACACATGGTATATACTCACTTATTTAGCCTTATAAGATACTGAAATCTATACACCTAAAGAAGATAAACAAAAAAGAGGACCCGGGGTAAGATGATCAGTTCTCACTTAGAAAGACAAATGGGATGTAAGAGAAAACAATAACAGGACAGGGTCCTACCACAGAGGGCCTCTAAAAGACTCTACCTAAGACTCATAACCAAAACTTCGGCAGAGTGCAGGAAATCATATGAAAGAAAGGGGAGTTGATATGATCTGGAGAGGATAGGAGCTCCACAAGGACCAAATATATCTGAGCACAGGTGTCTTATATGAGACTGTTTCTCCAACCAAGGACTATGTACGGATATAACCTAGAACCTCTGCTCGCCTGTAGCCCATGGTAGCTCAGTATCCAAGTGGGTACCCTAGTAAGGGAAATAGGCACTATTTCTGACATGAACTCAATGGTGGGCTCTTTGACCTCCCTACCCTGCAAGGAAGGAGCAGCACTCCTAGGCCACTGAGGAGGACTTTGCAGCCAGTCCTGAAGATACCTGATAAATCAGGGTCAGATGAAAGGGGAAGAGGTCCTCCCCTATCAGTGGACTTGGAAAGGGGCAGGAAGGAGATGAAGGAGGGAGGGTAGGATTGGAAGAGAATGAAGGAGCAGGATACAGCTGGAATATAGGGTTAATAAAATGTAACTAATAATAAAAATACAATAAAAATTTTTAAATAAAATAAAATGAAATCATTACTGTCAAAGTATGAGTCAAAGAATGATGGAGTAATTAAAATTCTTCTCCACATCCAAAATAAAACTTTCTTTTTTGTAGAATTCCTTAAATTATATTTTCTAATATTCCCAATAAATATTATAAAGTTCTAATATTCAAAAGCCATGTACAATCTCATTTTAAGTGATAATAGCCATTTTTAAAAAAGAATAAGAATCTTTAATTTAAAATTTCTATATAATCTGGAACATAGACTAGGATTCTTGAAATCTAGTAAGTTATAGATTACATATGCATGATAAATCATGTGTGTGTTTGTGTGTGTGTGTTTTCTCAGCAAGAAAACAGTGAGTAATCTAGTACATATATTCACAGTAAACAAATACTAATATACTTCTCAGGATTTTTATTAGAAGAGTTAAATAAAGCTTAAAAACACATGTATGCTTGGATAAATTTTTTTAATTATACCCACTTCTATATAAACATGCACATCTCTGTCCATGTTCAGCCTTTAAGTGAAAAGAAAAAGTGACTAACTTAGAAACACATTATTTCTGAGTGGCAGCTTTCCTTCCTCCAGGAAAGGGCAAAGTTCAGGTCAGTAGCCAAATGCAAAACAAACAACATTCCAAACCCAGGAAAAGATCCTAGTGGACAAAAGCTCTGCAACTAAAATTTCAAAGAGAACTCATTTGATAAATGAATAACCATCTTTTTGTGTCATTAAGACATACAAGCTACCCAGCAGTGCACCACTTTCAAGGCCTTACTTCTCAGAATGTTGAAATGGGAACATCAGTCTGGCATTCAATACTTCAAAATGTGTACAGAAAAGGCGATAAATAACCCCAACTCCAACAGTGAAATGAACAGCAAAGGGCTATTACTCTGAGGTTTATATGTCCCTTTGGGAGAGAGACAAACTGTGATGTCCCTTACAGTTTGAATCTTTCCTTGAAAACAAAAGTTGTCAGGGTGATCTATGAGTTGATAGCCAGCTCCTCATTATAAAGACATCTCCCAATTCTATTTTCTAGTACAAGAAAAATAGAAATTTATTGTAACATCAAATAAATGATGGAGACTAAAAATGATGCTCTTGACTATATATACATACAAAAGGATCATACATTTATTTACTATGCAGAATTATGTAAGGTTAATTATAAACACCAGAAGTCAAAGTTTCCTTGAGCAAATGGTTGAAATTCATTCATTACTGGGCTATCATACTCTTACAGCAGTATTAAATCTAAAGAGGTTTTATAAAAATAAAGAAAAAGAGAAATAAAAAGTTGTAAGTTAAAAGAAGAATCTATAGGTTAAAAGAAGAAAATCCCCTTTGATATTTCACATAAAAAAGAACAAATGGTGCTTATGGTGTGGCCATGCTCAAGCCCTCTATTGCTCACTGGAAATCCTACAGTCCTGCAACTGAGTAGCATTTACATATTACTGAATTTTGATTTCTATTACTATCTTGCCCATGAGTTACATTTCAAACATGATGCTCATTTGTGGGCACAGCCACCAATTCATAAGGAGAAACTGTAGGGATGGGCCTTTTAAATTTTTGTAGCAGGTTTACATTGCATCATAACTCAATGTTTGTACCATCCACTCTATATGTGCCTCTAAATATTACCTTTTTATTCCTTCTTTTGGGGAATTTTGACTCTGTCGTTATGTTTTTCTTTTTTTATATACATAAGATATTTATTTGTTTTTTAAATTTTTCATCATCATTTTATTACAATTTATTCAATTTGTATCCAAGCTGTGGCCCCCTCCCTCATCACCTCTTGTTGCCTCTCTCTCTCTCTCTCTCTCTCTCTCTCTCTCTCTCTCTCTCTCTCTCTCTCTCTCTCTTCCTCCCTCCACTAGTGAACTTGTAGGGGAGGAACTCTTCCCCTACTATCTCACGTTAGCCTATCATTTCCCTACTATCTGACATTAGCCTATCAGATCTCATTAGTACTGTCTGGATCCTCTTTCTCTGTGGCCTAGTAGGGCCACCTTTTCAGGGAGATCTGATCAAAAAGAAGGCAAATAAGTTAATGCCAGAGACAGCACTGTTCCCCTAACTAAGGCACCCACATGGAGATTGAGCTGCTATGGGCTACATATGAGCAGGGGTTCTAGGTTATCTCCATGTATGGTCCTTGGTTGTTATATCTATCTCTGCAAAGACCTCTGGCTCTACACTTTTTTTATTTCTGTTGCTCTCCTTGTAGGGCTCCAGTCCCCTCCAGGCCTCTCTATCTCCCCCTTCTTTCATAAGATTCCCTACACTCTACCCAAGGTTTGGCTAAGAATCTCAGCATCTGCTTCAATACCCTGCTGGGTAGAGTCTTTCAGAGTTCTTCTGTGGTAGGCTCTTGTCCCATTACCTGTATTCTACTACTTCTGATGTCTGTCTGCTTTGCCCATCTGAATGAGGATTAAGCCTCTTACCTATGTTCCTCCTTGTTTAGCTTCTTTACGACTAAAGATTTTATTAGGTTTATCCGATATTATATGGCTAATATCCACTTATAGATGGGTATAAACCATGTGTGTTTTTCTGCTTGTGGGATACCTCACTCAGGACGATCTTTTTATAGTTCCCATCATTTGCCTGCAAATTTCATATTCCGTTATATAAATGTACCACAATTTCTGAATCAAATTTTCAGTTGAGCAGCATCTAAGTTGTTTACAGATTCTGGTTATTATGCAGTATTTGAAGTCCTAGCTAGAGCAGTAAACAACTAAAGGAGATCACGAGGATACATATCAGAAAGGAAGAAGTCACACAGTATCACTATTTACAGAAGATATAATAGTGTAATTGAGTAACCTCAAAATTCTACCATAGAACTATTTCAGTTGATAAACAGCTTCAGCAAAGTGCTGGATACCAAACTAAATAAAAAAAAAAATCTGAAGCCCTCCTGTAAGACAGAGTGAGAAAGAAATTAGTGAAACAATACCCTTCACAATAGTCACAAATAACTTTAAGAACCTTGGTGTGACTCTAACAAAGCAAGTGAAAGACCTATATGAAAAAAACTTCAAGTCTCTGAAGAAGAAATTGAAGAAGATATCAGAAGATGGAAAGATCTCCTGTGCTCATGGATCTATAGGATTAACAGTAAAAATGGCCATCCTTCCAAAAGTAATCTACAGATTCAATGTAATTCCCATCAAAATACCAAAACAGTTCACCTTGAAAGAACAATTCTCAATTTCATCTGGAAAAACAAAAACCACAAAATTGCTAAAAACAGTCCTGTACAGCAACAGATCATCTGAAGATATCTTCATCTCTGAACTAGAGTGCAATGGTAATAAAAACTGCATAGTACAGGCACAGAAACAGAATGGCAGATCCATGGAATCATATCAAAGTCCCAGAAATAAATCCACACACCTATGGATACTTGATTTTTGACAAAGATGTCAAAACCATACAATGGAAAAAAATATTGCTGATCTAACTGGATGTCTACATGTAGAAAATGCAAATAGATCCATATTTATCTCTCTGCACATAACTTAACCCATGTGGATCAAAGACCTCAACATAAAACCAGACACACTAAATCTTTTAGAAGAAAAAGTAGGGAAGAGCCTGGAACTCATTGGCATAGGAGACAACTTCCTGAACAGAACACCAACAGCACAAGGCTCTAAGATCAACAATCAATAAATGGAACCTCATGAAATGGAAAAGCTTCTATGAATCAAAGAACACTCTCGAGAGAACAAAATGACAGCTACACACTGGGAAAGTATCGTCCCAAACCTATATCTAACAGAGGGCCAATATCCAGAACACATGAGGAACTCTAGAAGTTAAACATAAAAAAAAAAACTGAGGTAAAAAGCTAAATAGATATTCTCAACAGAGGAAATTCGAATGGGCAGAGAAACACTTGAAGAAATGCTCAACATCCTTAGCCATCAGGGAATCGCAAATCAAAAACACCCTGAGATTTCACCTTACACCCATTAGAATGGTAAAGATCAAAAATACATGACAATACATGCTGGAGAGGATGTGGAGAAAGAGGAACTCTCCTCCATTGCATTTGGGAATGTGCACTTGTACAACTACTTTGGAAATCAATCTGGTTCTTACTCAGATAATTAGGACTAGTGATTCCTCAAGATCCAGCTACACCACTCCTAGGCATATGTCCAAATCATGCTCAAGTATACAACAAGGACATTTGTTCAACAATGTTTGTAGGCAGCTTTATTTGTAATAGCCACAATCTGAAAACAAACTAGATGTCCCTCAATGGAGAAATGGATACAGAAATTATGGTACATTTACACAATGGAATACTACTTAGCAATTAAAAACAACGAAATCATGAAATTTGAAGGCAAATGATGAGATCTAGAAAAGATCAGCCTGACTGAGGTGTCCCAGAAGCAGAAAGACACACATGGTATATATTCGCTTATAAGTGGATATTAGAAATATAACATAGGATATACATAATAAAATCTGTACACTTAAAGACGCTAAGCAATAAGGAGTACCTTGGGTAAGATGATCAATCCTCACTCAGAATGGCAAATGGGAAGGATATCAGAAGTGGGAGAAAACAGCCAACAGAACAGGAGCCTACCACAGAGGACCACTGAAAGTCTCTACCCAGCAAGGTGTAAAAGCAGATGCTGAGACTCATAGCCAAAGATTAGGCAGAGTGCAGGCAATCTTATGAAAGAAGGATGAGATAGAAAGACCTGAAGGGGACAGGAGCTCCACAAGAAGAGCAACAGATCTCAAAAATCTGGGCACAGTGGTCTTTTCTGAGACTGATACTCCAACCAAGGACCATTCATAGAGATAATCTAGAATCTCTGCACAGATGTAGCCCACAGCAGCTCAGTCTGTAAGTGGGTTCCCTAGTAATGGGAACAGGGGCTGTCTCTGACATGATCTCAGTGGCTGGCTATTTGATCACCTCCCGCTGATGGGGAAGCAGCCTTACCAAGCCACAGGGGTAGACAATGCAACCAGTCCTGATGATACCTAATAGGCTAGGGTCAGAGGGAAGGTGCAGAGGAGCTCCCCTATCAGTGGACTTGGGGAGAGGGATGGGACATGATGAGCAAGAGAGTGTGAGATTGGGAAGGGGATGAGGGAGGGTGTTCCAGCAGGGATACAAAGTGAATAAACTATAATTTATAAAAAAATAAATTAACTTAAAAAATTAAGGGCCTGCCTTACTAACTCTACCCAGTCAAATAAAAGGTGTAGTAATAAAATTACAAATGTCCAAAATTTTCATTTTGTTAACTTGATGCAAATTCCTAAACTTAAGAAAAGTAGTTATGCAATAAATACAATTGAATACTAGTCTTTTGACATTGTGTTCTTTGATTTAGATGTTCTATATCATTCATAAAACAAGAAAAGACGATTCACCATTGGAACTGTGTCTGAGCCATAAAGTTCCCTATGACTCCCCATTAATATTATACAAATTAACTATAACTTAATGAAGCAGCAATGTTAGATAGCTCAAATTTCCATCTAATCCTCCCATAACAGTTCATACTGTTCATGGAAGGAAGCTAATAAATGACAAATATAGCCATGGAATTAAGTCTCCCTTAAGAGAAAAATTATAAAGTATACTTAGGAGTATAAGACAGCAGTGGTTTATAGGCAAAAAACAACCAGAGCAGCATGCATTTTATGTGAGCAAGAATGTAGCTTCAACTCCAACAATATCTCTCACATGACTTTATTGCATTCTAAGCAAAGATAAAATACTTTTTGTTTGATTATTTCTTTTAAAAGCTCCTTTTTGAGGATTCATCAGAAGAAGAAAACTTCCAGTTACAAGGTCACCTGTCAGTAAACAGAACAAACTCTCAGTAAATCACTGTGCTTCACATATATATTCCTCATCAGTAATTAAAACCAGGCCTCTCTGGCCCTGTGTTATCAGCTCATCAAATTCATTGCTCATCTAGAATAACAGATCCACATCTGCAGTCATTACAGCATGCCAGATAAATCAATCCTCTCAGTGATGCTTTGAGCCATCTCTGCTCCCTTTTAACCAGTCCGATATTTATTACTGCCTGACACTTCTGACATTCTATTTACTGTAGGCAAATGGAACTCATATGGCGCCTTGTAATGGCTTTACACCAAATCCCATTGTGGGGAATATCTTAGAAGACTGATGGTTGCAATAAACAAAGTTTTATGGTGTACGTGTGAGCTTCCAAATTTTTCCCATAGAATTTTACTTCTGCAGTGAAAGTTTATTATACTTGATTGCAAGTGGAATACTAGTCATTTAAAGCTTTCTTAATTAAGTCAGAAAAAATTCAGCTGATGTCAGAATTTCTTGTCTTTCTTCTATATACCTTTAATTCAGTTCTCTACAAATGAATTGTTAGATGTTTACAGAATCCAAATCTTTAGAATAATGAATCTACTAGGAACACATTCCTTTGATTTCCAAGATTTTCTTCATGCTAAATTATTGTTGGTTAAGAAAGGAACTGTGTAACTTTTACTTGAAGTTAACATGCATTCAGAGTTTGAAATGACCCTGTCAGTAAAGTTGCTGCATTGTAAGCAGAAGAACCTGATATCAAGCACAAGATCCATGGAAAGAGAGAGATCTATGTCTCTCTGGTCAGCTAGTCTAAATTAATTGCTGAGCTCCAGGCCAATAACAGACCATATCTTAAAGAAGGTACACAGCATTCCTAAAATTAATGCCTTAAATTGTCCTTCAGATTTCACATGTATATACACAGGAACACACACATGGCGGAGGTGGGGAATTAAAGTCCATGAATTTTAATTTAAAATGGCTTTTGTGACCATTGCATAATATGCAATTCAAGAAAAATGTTAGTGGTGGGTTGGGGAGATGGGTCAGTAGGTAAAACACATGATACCCTAGCACAAAAACCTGAGTTCAAATCCCCAGAATCCACAAAAACCTGGACACAATAGCATACATCTCTAATCCTACTATTCCTGTGCAATATTCCAACACAGAAGGCAGAAACAGAAGATTCCCTGAAAGCTCTGAAACCAATTTGTCTGCTGCACTCAGCTGCAGTATTAAAGATATGCTCTCCCAAACAATGTGGAAGAAAAGGACTGACCGCAGAGGTTGTCCTCTGAGCTCCACACATGTACCATTGTATTTACACACCAGAACTTAACACTCAAGTGTACATATACCCACCTACCCACACATAAAACTCAGAGATATCACACATATATATGTGTATATACATATATATATATAATACATGTATGATTTTAAGATTTTAATAGTAATCATGTTTTTTAACAAAATTGACCTTTTTTAAGTTTCCATGTTCATGGTGAAGCAATATTGTGAATAAATTGGCAACTTTAAAGGTTGAATTACTCCACTCAGTAAAGTTTTGGATAGCTCGGCGCAGTTTTCTCCACTAAACTGTATTACCTATCATGAGTATAACTATGTGGGCTCAGATGGGATTTATTATATTAGTGCCACAATTTTAGTGTCGCATAATTCTAGCATTATTAAGTTTCATTATGTCACAATAACATTTAAATGAAACACTGCCAGCTTCTTTTGATTTTTTTTTGTCTTCAGAAGCGCAGACCTCAAGCACACAATGGGTTGTGAATGCTGAGATCTTCTGAGCATTCATTCAAAATTGGCAATGATCTTTTCCTTAATGAAAAGTTTTTATTTATTTCTCTGTCATTCTTGTACACTGAAGGCAAGGACGGGACCCAGAGGTTTCCTGCTTTCAGAGACCATTGTGGGAGTAAATTTGGATTTTGTAATAATAGCCAAAAGAATTGAGTTGGTACTCCATGACACCCAAGGAGTAGAATGCATCTTCCTTCTCCAGTCCTCCTGGCACGCATTCAAGTGTAAAAGAGGAAGAAAAATCATATTCAAAGTTGAAACTTTTAAGATGCCTCTGAAATCTGCACTTGTATGGAAATTATCCATGAGTTTTCTGAGGACTCCATGGTGGAGTTCAAACAGTAAAAATATTTTGAACTACATAGATCTGCCTATGAGATATATACCAGCTAAAAAGTAGCCAGATGTTTGAAATAAAAGTTTTACATTTGCCTTCACTTAACACTCAAGATGATCACATAGTAAAATCCACTTTGGTTAATCTCTTTCATTTAAAGACTGTAATCCAAGAAGAAAACACACTTTTCTTTCCAGGTGGCTAAGGTACATGCTGTGAATGCTGTGAATGTACATGCTGTGAATGCTGTCCTTTATCAAAGGGCTTACTAGGGAATAATATTTTTTTTATTTTTTTACTCACTTTACACCCTCTCCCAGCTCCGTCCACCCTTACTCTCCCTCCCCCTCCCCATTTTCTCAGAAAAGGGAGCTCTCATTGTCATCCAGCCTAACTTACAAGTTGCACCAGGCCTGAGCTTGTCCTCTTATTCTGTGGCCTGGCAAGCCATTCCAGCCAGGGGAAAGAGATCAAAAAGTTGTAAAGTGAGTCTGTGTCCAATGCAGTCCCCACTTCCCTTACTAGAGTACCCACATGAAGACTAAGAGGCCCATCTGCTACATCTTTGTAGAGGCCTAGGGATCAGTTCATGCATGGTCCTTAGTTGATGCTTCAGTCTTATCAAGCCCCTTTGGGCCCTGGTTAATTGGCACTGTTGATCTGCTTGTGGATCTCCTCTAACTTCCAGGTCCATTTCTGTTTCCTCCCATTTTTCTCCAAGACTCCCTGTGCAATGCCCAATGTTAGGCTGTGAGTCTTGGCATCTGTTTTTAGGCACTGCTGGGTAGAGTCTTTCAGAAATAGGCTCTGTCAGGCTCGTGCCTGCAAGTTTGTCAGAGCTTTGTTCATAGTGTGAGGGGTGGGTACTCTCCGGTAAAATCTTCCATCCAAATATATTTTCCAAATCTTAGTTGGCTAATGAAGACAATCAAAGTAAATCTCATCTTTATAGAAGAGCCTCACACCTATAAGAGCAAGCACCTTTCCTGTGAAACTGGAGGAAAAGGAAGGCAAAATGATGTAACTGCACACTGCAAAAAAGAAACTGTACCTCCCACATTTATTTATACATACTATGCTAAATTTGAGACTCTCAGAAATGAAAGTTAAGCTTCATAACACTCTGGATGAGGTAATTAAATATTATTACATTTTACAGAAGGTAAATTCAAGAACAGTGGATATGAAGTTGGATGTTAATCATCAAAAAGGAAGTTTATGACAAAATTGACAATATAATTCATGAGCCCTGATTTAATACTTAACACAAGCAATTTTGCCAGTTTTAATGATCATGCCACAATAATAATATATTTCCTGAAAGCAGTTCAAAATTCTATACAAATATACTGCTTGACCAAGAATTTTATAAATACAAAACTACATATAGATATAGACAAGAAATCATACTAACAAAACCCAACAAAATACTCTAAGTTTTTTTAATTCTTCTTGTAAGCAAGAAACATAATGACATTCAGATCTAGTAAAAAGATATATGTGTGTGTGTGTATGTAACCATATATATATATATATATATATATATATATATATATATATAAAACCATAGCTATCCTTACCAGTCTCGAAAAACACTAAGGAAGTGTCCTGGCAAATTTTATGACACTGGAGTAATTTTGGAAGTGGGAACCTCAATTGACAAAATGATCCCAATGTATTGCCCTGCAGACAGGACTGTAGTATATTTTCTTGATTTGTGATTGATGTGGATGGGCCCAGATCACTGTGAGTAGTCTTACCCCTGGGTAGGTGTACCAGGTGCTTTAAGGAAGTAGGCTGAGCAAGACATGAAGAGCTAGTCACAAAGCAGAACACCATTATGGAATCTGCATTAGTTCCTGCCTCCAGGTTCTTCCCTCAAATTCTGCCTCTGAATTTCACCATGTGACCTGAGAATTGTAACTTTCTTCCTCAAGCTGCTTTTGGCTGTGGCATTTTGTCAAAGTAATAGAAACACTAACTGAGGACAGGAAGGCATACTGAAATGTTTAACCTTCTAGAATGAGAGGGGTGTGTGTGTGTGTGTGTGTGTGTGTGTGTTTCTTTAGCCAGAAGCAAAAACAATAAATTATAGGGCTTCTACAAAATAATGAAGAGAAAATTTGATTTGTATGAAAGCAGAATAAAATAAAATTTAAGTAAGTATTGTGCCATAGGAAACAACTAGAATGAAATGTTTACTTAAAAATTATATGTCTTAACACTCTTAGGTATGTATCCAAAAGATGCTCAAGTACACCGTAAGGACATTTGCTCAACCATGTTTATAACAGCTTTATTTGTAATAGCCAGAAGCTGGTAACAACCCAGATGCCCCTCAACTGAGGAATGGATACAGAAATTGTGGTACATCTGCACAATGGAATATTACTCAGCAATAAAAAACATGGAAATCATGAAATTTGCAGGTAAATGGTGGGAGCTGGAAAAGATCATCCTGAGTGAGGTATCCCAGAAGCAAAACGACACACAGGGTATATACACACTCATAAGTGGATATTAGACATATAATATAGGATACACCTACTAAAATCTGTACACCTAAAGAAACTAATCAAGAAGGAGGTCTCTGGCTAAATGCTCAAATCCCATACAGAAAGGCAAAGAGGATGGACATCAAAAGGAGAAAACAGGGAACAGTACAAGAGACTGCCATAGAGGGCCTCTGAAAGGCTCTACCCTGCAGGGTATCAATGTACATGCTGAGACTTATGGCCAACCTTTGGGCAGAGTTCAGGGAATAATATGAAAGAAGAGAGGGATAGAAAGACCTGGAAGGGACAGAAGCTCCACAAGGAGAACAACAGAGCCAAAAAATCTGGACACAGGGGTCTTTTCTGAGACTGATACTCCAACGAAGGGCAATTGATGGAGATAAACTGGAACCCCTGAACAGATGTTGCCTATGGCAGTTCAGTGTCCAAGTGGGTTCCGTAGTAATGGGAACAGGGACTGTCTATGACATGAACTGATTGGCCTGCTCTTTGATTACCTCCCCCAGAGGGGGAGCAACCTTACCAGGCCACAGAGGAAGACAGTGCAGCTACTCCTGATGAGAGCTGATAGACTAGGATCAGAAGGAAGGAAAAGAAGATCTCCCCTATCAATAGACTTGGAGAGGAGCATATTTGGAGAAGGGGCATGTGTGGGGTTGGGAGGGGAAGAGGGAGGAGGCCACCAGGGCATAGAAAAGTGAGCAAAGTATAATTAATAAAAATTAAATTAAAAATGGAAAAAATAAGAAAAAATTATGTCTTGTAAAATACATATTTCTGTTTCTTTTCAAAGTTTGTTAGAAAATCATTAAAGGAACTATCTGGCCATATTAGGTCACATATTTCCCTTTAATATACCCCCTTGTATAACATTAGCAAAACCAGATCTTGTCCTTTCAATTTATATTTACAGAACCACACAATTCAAAAATTGTTTTATCAGCAAATATTGAGGTTTGATATCTATTTTAATTTTCCAGATTCCTTATTGTCACCTAATGGTCATGTGGGTAACAAAACCCTAAATATCTTCTTTTCAGTGTTCTAATACCTTTGGAATACAATTAGCCAAGGCTGCAACCAAATCAGATTTGTTACTATAAAACTGTTAATTTATATATGGACTACATCCACTAAAATAATTCTGGAACCAGTACTAAAAGTAATATGCTGCAAAGAATTACAAAAAGGTAAGTGCATTATAGAATTCATACAATAAGATTATAATGAATCTATGTTTCTCATCATGTGAAAATACCAGCAAAGCCATTTTTCTCCTTTTCGGCAACAAAACCAGAAGTATAGATTATAAACAATACATAACTGGGCATGTGGGTGAGTATCTCAAGTCCCAGCAATTGGCCTTTGGTTGCAGCTACACATGCCCCTAAGTTATAGGGTTCAAAAGGGCAGGATACCAACCTGAGCAACAAAGGAAAGGCCAGTACAGAAAGAACTATAAACTGAAAGGGAGATTGACTGGATTAAGAGAAAAAAATCTATTTAATTCTTTTAAAACTCTCAAAAATCATTTTCTATGCAGAGTCCTTAAAGACATATACTTTATAGAAACAGAACACAGCTTTTAACAACTAGGTAGTCTGGATAGCTCAAATTATTTTCTTCAGCCTCAAATTTCTCACCTATAAAAAAATACTATCTTAAGAAACCAGAAAATTAAAGCATGTGGAAATATTTTCTAAGTGTATTTAGTAATTTTGCTCTTATCTATTATTACAGTGTTTAAATGTGCTATGCAGATTACCACCCCCTTAATAGTATTGTATCTTGTTTTAATCTGGAAAATGTCTCTGGATTTATTTTGCTTATAAATTTGACTACATAGGGATAAAGTGTAGCTCAGAAGATAAATACTTAGCATTTGCAAAGTCATTAATTCAGTCCTAGCAAACATCAACAATAATACGAAATTTTCCAGAAGTTACTCATTACCAAGATAGGCCAACCACACAAGGTATCTGAAAAGCAGCTCAACAGTGAGAGCAGGGTGACTGGCAGTTTGTACTGTGGACTCCCAAGCCCCGAGATCTATGTTTCTCAAGTGAAAGGAGATGGGGATACTCGAAGGTCCATCTTCGGGAAACGTGGCTAATATCTGGAAAAATTCCCAGGCTCCTTCTGTAGATACCTTCCTGGAACCAGCTAAAGCTCACTCAGCTCTGACCTTGCAGCCCAAGGCCACTCCCCCAAACCCACCATCTGTGAATATATTCCTGGGTCCAGCAGCAGCATACACACAGGGTTCCTGCACTGCAGCCTTAGGCGACCCACCACCCAAACCTACTCTGTGTGGATACCTTCCTGAGACCAGAAGCTGGCAGCTCTGACATTGGACACTTACTCTCATTGCCTGTGGAATGAATACCTTACTGCATTGAGGGTGAGGCTTCAAACCTAGGTTCCCACTATCAGGGTCTTGTCGACACCTAGGTACTATAGGATCCTGCATCCAAACCTAGGAATCCACGTTCAAAATCCTGTAGACACCTTCCTTTCTGGAGGGGATAGTGGCACCCACTCTCACCTCCCAGTGGAGGGGATACATTCTGGTACTGTGGGGGAGGTGTGGCTCCATTCGGCCTGCTCCCCACCTACCTGACTCACGCAGGTCAAAATCACCTAATACAACGCAGAAATGAACAGAGCTGAGCTGAGCTAGGCTTGGGACCCACGTTCCATTCCCCACTATCTTTGGGACACAGGAGCAGCTCTAGACCCAGGGATCTTTCTGCCTGTGCCCCAGCTACTGAGTCACAGTGAGCCAGCAGAGGTAGTGGATACAGGGAAGACTATTCAAGACTCCAGAGACAGGTGGATCCAGTCTGTAGTACTGGCTCCAAGAATAATCAGTCAAGGCTACAGACGACTAGATGGCAAGAAGCAACGTTAAGAATACAGACAACAAAACTGGGACATCATGTCTTCACCAGACTCTCCAAAATCAACAGATATTCTATTGCAGATGAAACACAGGAAAATGACCTTAAATCTATAATTATGCAGTTATTTGAGGCACACATAAAGAAGAAATGAACAAAAAAATAGAGGACATCATGGAAGAACAAGAATCCACATTCAATCAGATGAAGGAAATGAATAAAATCATTCAAGACGTAAAAATGGACTTAAAATCAATAAAGAAAACACAAAGACAAAAAAAGCCAGAAATTGGAGAACTTACGAAAAAGATCAGGAACCACAAAAGTAAGCATCACACACACAAAAAAAAACCAAAAAAAAAAAAAACCAAACAAACAAACAAATTAAAAAAAAAAAAAAAACAAGAGAGGGAAGAAAGAAGAATCTCAGGTGCTGAAGATACAGTTGCAGAAATTGATACATCTCTTAAAGAAAAAATATAATCGGAAAAGTAGCAAACACAAAATAGCCAAGAAATCAAGGACACTATGAAAAGACAAAACCTAAAAATAGTAGGAATAGTAGAAATAAATGATAAAGAAGATTCCAGGCTCTAATGCCCAGAAAATATTTTCAAGAAAATCATATCCTCTCTAGGTGTGTAGATTTCAGCTTGAACTTCCTATCCTATGGGTTTATATAAGTGAGTATATACCATATGTTTCTTTCTGCTTTTGGGATACCTCACTCAGTATGATCGTTTCCAGGTCCCACCATTTGCCTGCGAATTTCATGATTTCTTCCTTTTTAATTGCTGAATAGTATTCCATTGTGTAAAAGTACCACAATTTCTGTATCCATTCCTCAACTGAGGGACATCTGGGTT
>CM053742.1:70319128-70342134 GCA_028658305.1 Pachyuromys duprasi
AGTGAGCTATCCCAGAAACAGAAAGACACACAGTATATACTCACTCATATAGACATATACTATAGGATGAACATACTAAAATCTGTACACCTAAAGAAACTAATCAAGAGGGAGGACTCTTGCTAAAATGCCCAATCCCTATCCAGGACAAAGGGGATGGACATTGGAAGAAGGAGAGGGCAGGGAACGGGTCAGGAGCCTGCCATGGCTGCCAGACTATCGAAGCAGATGCTGAGACGTATGGCCAACACTTGGGCAGAGTGCAGGGAATCTTAAAAGAGGAGTGGCAAATAGTGAGATGTGGAGAGGACAGGAACTCCACGAGGAGAGCAACAGAACCAACTGGTCTGAGCACAGGGTCCTTCCTGAGACTGATGGTCCAACCAGGTACCATGCATGGATGTAGCCTAGGACCCCTGCACAGGTGTGACCCATGGCAGTTCAATGTCCAAGTGGGTTCCATAGTAATGGGAACAGGGACTGTCTCTGACAAGAACTGATTGGCCTGCTTTTTGATCACCTCCCCCTGAGACAGACAGCAGCCTTGAGGGGCCACAGAGGAAGACAATGTAGCCACTCCCGATGGACTGGGATTGGAGGGAAGGAAAGAAGGATTGGTCTTGGGAAGGGACACAGGTGCAGAGTGGGGAGGAAGGGAGTGGTTGGGATGGAAGAAGGGAGGGAACTACAGGGTTACATAAGGTGAATAAAGTGTAATAATAAAGAATTTAATAAAAAATTGAAAAAATACTCAATAAAACCCACACAAACGGATTCCAAGAACACATTAAAGAAATCGTCCACCACAACCAAGTTGGCTTCATCTCAGGGATGAAGGGGTGGTACAACATACGAAAATCCATCAATGTAATCCACTATATAACAAACTGAAAGAAAAAACCAACATGATCATCACCTTAGATGCCGAAAAAGCACTGAAAAACCATACCTGTTCATGTTTAGTTTTGGAGAGATCAGTGATACAAGGCACAAACCTAAACCATAGTAAAAGCAACACAGCTGGATCATGAGGTAGCACTGTTCCTAATTTTTTGAGAAAGTTCCAGATTGATTTCCAAAAAGGTTGTGCAAGGGGACATTCCCGCCAGCAAAGGAGGAGGGTTCCCCTTTCTTCGCATCCTCTCCAGCATGTGTTCTCAGTTGAGTTTTTGATCTCAGCCATTCTAATGGGTGTGAGTTGGGATCTCAGGGTCATTTTGATTTACGTTTTCCAGATGACTAAGGACATTGAGCATTTCTTTAAGTGTTTCTCTGCTATTCAGTATTCCTCTGTTGAGAATTCTGTTCAGCTCTATACCCCATTTTTTAATTGGATTACATGGTTTGTTAGGGTTTAACTTATTGAATTCTTTATATATTATGGATATTAGCCCTCTGTCGGATGTAGGGTGAGTGAAGATCTCTTCCCAGTCTGTAGGCTGTCATTTTGTTATTTGCTTTACAGAAGATTTTCAGTTTCTTGAGGTCCCATTTATTGATTGTAGATCTTAGAACCTGTGCTATTGGCTTTCTTTTGAGGAGGTTGTCTTCTATGCCAGTGAGGCCGAGGTTCTTCCCTACTTTTTCTTCAGACAGTTTCAGTGTGTCTGATTTTATGTTGAGGTCTTTGATCCACTTGGACTTTAGTTTTGTGCAGGGTGATAAATATGGATATATTTGCAGTTTTCTGTAACTGTGGACCTCTAGTTACTGGCACCATTTGTTGAAGATGCTATCTTTTTTCCATTGTATGGTTTTGGCATTTTTTGTCATGGCAATTCAGGTTGGGAATTACATTGAATCTGTAGATTACTTTTGGTAGGATGGCCATTTTCACTATATTAATTCTACCAATACATGATCATAGGAGGTCTTTCCATCTTCTGATATCTTCTTCAATTTCTTTCTTCAGAGTCTTGAAGGTTTTTTTTTTTTTCATAGAGGTCTTTCACTTGCTTGGTTAGTGTCACACATGGAGGTACTTTATGTTATTTGTGGCTATTGTGAAGGGTCCAGTTTCCCTAATTTCTTTCCCAGCCCTATTTTTAAAATTATTTATTTGTAATTTACAGTTTATTCACTTTGTATCCCAGCTATAACCCTCTTCCTTTTCTCCTCCAAGTCCCTCCCACCCTCCCTCTTCTTTCCCCTATCCCCTTCCCTAGTCCAATTTTAGGGGAAGACATCTTCCCAGTCTTTCTGACCTTAGTCTATCAGGTCTCACCAGGGATGGCTGCATCATCTTCCTCTGTGACCTGACAAGGCTGCACCCTCCATGGAGAAGTGATCAAAGATAGAGTCACTGAATTCATGTCAGAGACAGGCCCTGCTCCCTTTACTAGGGAACTCACTTGGAAACTGAGCAGCCAATGGACTTCCTCTGAGCAGGTTTTCTAGGCTATCTCCATGCACGGTCCTTGATTGAAGTATCGGTCTCTGCAGGCCCCTCTAGGGCCAGGTTATTTGGCTCTGATGGTGTCCTTGTGGATTTCCTGTCCCCTCCAGGTCTTTTTATCTCCCTCTTCTTCCATAAGGTTTCCTGCACTCTGTCCAAAGTTTGACTGTGAGTCTCAGTATCTCCTTTTATACCCTGATGGAAAAGTCTTTCAGGGGACTACTATGAATCTTGTTCCTTGTCTTCTCCTACATCACCCAAACACAAAAGACTATGCCTTCTTCTCAGCACCTCATGGAACCTTCTCCAAAATCTACCATATATTCAGGCACAAAGAAAGTCTCAACAGATACAGGAAAACTGAAAATATTTGTTGTATCATATCAAACCACCATCGTCTAAAACTAGACCTTAACAATAAAAGAAATAACAAAAGCCTAAACACACATGTAAACTGAGCAACTCTCTATGATACTCTCTACAATTGGGTCAGGAAGAAAATAAAGAAAGAAATTAAAGGCTTCCTATAATTCAATGAAAATGAAGTTACAACTTACCCTAATTTATGGGACACAATTAAAGCAGTGCTAGGAAGAAATTTTCTCAGCCCTTTTGTCTGTTGTATACAGAAGCTCTAGTGATAAATTTTTGAGATAATTTTATATTCAGCCACTTTTCTGAAGGTGTTTACCACCTGAAGGAGTTCCCTGGTAGAATTTTTGGGGGCTACCCATGTATATTAGCTTATCTTCTGCAAATAGGAATAATATGACTTCTTTTTTTCTGATTTATATCCCCTTGATCTCCATTAGTTGTCTTATTGCTCTAGCTAGGACTTCAAGAACTATACTGAGAGATAAGGAGAGTGGGCAGCCTTGATTTCAGTGAGATTGATTTAAGTTTCTCTCTATTTAGTTTTATGTTGGCTATTGGCTTGCTGTATATTGCATTTATTATGTTTAGGTGTGTACCTTGTATCACTAATCTCTCCACAATTTTAAACATGAACAAGTGTTGAATTTTGTCAAATGCTATTTAGACATCTAAATAGAAGATCATGTGATTTTTCCTTTGTTTGTTTATATGGTACATTATATTGATGTATTTTTTAATATGTTGAACCACCCCTGAATGCCTGGGATGAAGCCTACTTGGTCGTGGTGGATGATATCTTTAATGTGTTCTTGGATTTGGTTTGCGAGTATTTTATTGAGTATTTTTACATCAATGCTCATAAGAGAAATAGGTCTGAAACTGTTTTTTTTTTAAATATGAACGTTCATTCAAATCTTCTCTCATTCCTTCACCGCCAGTTGGCTTCAGGTATAATATTTGAATACTTTGCCATCAGCATGTTTTAGACTCATTCATGGTTGATATTTTTATACCTTCACTTTTAGTTCATGAATCTGTTTCAGGTCACCACTAGAGTGGTTAATAAAAAGACCTCCTAAAGAGATATTCAGGGACAGTATAAAGCTCAGTGATAAAGCACTTGCTCAGCACCTGTAAGACACTGGGACTGATCCCTGGCATGAGAGGTTCATTCAAAAACTATAAAAAAATAAAAATCTCTATCAGAATATTCTATACTTCCTACTCCTTATTTCTATCCTACTTTTGCATAAGAATTGTTGCATTAAGTGTTCTATGCTCTTATTTATTAAGAACTTAATTCATTGGCCCATGCCCAAATAAAACTATGACAATAATAGCATGAGCCAAATACAGACCACCCCTTTTCAAGTCTAATTAGAATAAAAAGGGTATGTTCTACTTCTTCTTAGGTCTGTTTATGTCAAACACTTTTACATTTTTATCATTGACACACAAAAAAGACCTAAACTGAGGAGTTTTTTTACATGTACTATTAGAAACTAACAATGCCACTTACAAATAAAAAAATAATAATCTAAAGAACAAATCAAAATGAAAACACCAAACTGAGTGCTCAATAGAACAGACACTTGATTCAAAATGAGGGCAAAGAAAATAGGACTGTAGACTATGGCAGAATGGTATTAAGGGAACATAAATCTCATTAAAAGAATGCTCCTATAATAACAAAAAAAACCATGAGTCCTTTAATGTGACAAGGGCCAATCTGAAACAACTACATATGTGAGAATGCTATACATATCATAGCTCTCCCTCTCTCTCTCTCCCTCTCTCTCCCTCTCTCTCTCTCTCTCTCTCTCTCTCTCTATATATATATATATATATATATATATAGCTATGATATATATGTATATATGATATATATATATATAGCTATGATATATATGTATATATGATATATATATAGCTATAACATCTATAGCATATTGATATCAAAGGTGCTTAAAGAAATTAAGTTCTGAAACAGTTACTATCCTCTTCAGAGGTCACAATGTCCAACTTATGCTCAAGTCAAAATAACTGCTTTTGCATAAGATTCCCTGCACTCTGCCCAAAGTTTGGTTGTGAGTCTCTGCATCAGCTTTGATACCCTGATGGGTAGAATCTTTCAGAAGCCCCCTGTGGAAGGCTCCTGTCGTGTTTCCTGTCTTCTCCTACTTCTAATATCTATCCTGTTTGCCCTTGTGAATGAGGATTAAGCCTCTTCCTTAGGGTCCTCCTTGTTGTTTACCTTCTTTAGGACTATAGATTTTCGTATGATTATCCCATATTATATGGCTAATATCTGCTTATAAGTGTATATATACTATGTGTGTCTTTCTGCTTCTAGGTTATCTCATTTAGGGTACTCTTTTCTAGTTCCATACATTTTCGTAAAAATTTCAGTAAGTAACGTTTTCTTGTTACTCTCTTTCCGTTTTGGTTTTTGTATTTTGAGATAAGGACAATTGATTGGCCTGCAAATCTTCCTGTGGAACAGATTGGTCTTGAACTCAGAGATCAGTCTGCCTCTGCCTCCTTAAAGGTATCTCCACAGGATAAAAGGTATGAGAAAGCCATGACACATAGCAAGAATAGGAGGTTTGTTCTTTAAAGCACTTGCGCAGCACATATAAGACACAGGGATTGGTCTCAGGCATGAGAGATTTAATGAAAAACTCTGTGAAAAGCTTCTATCAAAACATTCTGTTCAAATACACAACAAGGACATTTGCTCAACTATGTTCGTAGCTGCTTTATTCATAATAACCAGAACCTGGAAAGAACCCAGATGTCCCTCAGTTGAGGAATGGATACAGAAATTGTGGTACTTTTACACAATGGAATACTACTCAGCAATTAAAAATGAGGAAATCATGAAATTTGCAGACAAATGGTGGGACCTGGAAACGATTGTCCTGAGTGAGGTATCCCAAAAGCAGAAAGACGCACAATGTATATACTCACTTATATACACCTATAAGATAGGATAAACATACTGAAATCTATACACCTAAAGAAGATGAACAAGAAAGAGTACCTGGGGTAAGCGGATTAATCCTCACTTAGAAAGTCAAATTGGATGGACATTGGATGTAGGAGAAAACAAGTAACAGGACAAGAGCGTACCACAGAGGGCCTCGGAAAGACTATACCTTGCAGGGTATCAAAGCAAATATTAAGAAACATAACCAACCCCTTGGCAGAGTGCAGGGAATCAAAAGAAAGAAGGGGGAGTTAGTATGACCTGGAGAGGAAAGGAGCTCCACAAGGACCAAATATATCAGGGCACAGGGGTCTTTTATGAGACTGTCTCTCCAACCAAGGTCCAAGTATGGTTATAACCTAGAACCCCTGCTTGTATATAGCAAATGGTAGCTCAATACCCAAGTGGGTACACCAGTAAGGGGAACAGGGACTATTTTGGACATGAACTCAATGGCTGACTCTTCGACCTCCCCGCCCCCAGAGGAAGGAGCAGCCTTGCCAGTCCACAGAAGAGGACATTGCAGCCATTCCTGAAGAGACCTCATTAGCTAGAGTTAGATGGAAGGGGAGGAGGTCTTCCCCTATCAGTGGACCTGGAAAGGGGCAGGGAGATGAGGGAGGGGATGAGGGAGGGGGCTACGGCTGGGATACAAAGTATATAACCTGTGATTAATATAAAATAAAAATGTTAAAATTAAAAAAAAACATCCATACTTCCTACACTTTTTTCTATACTATTTTTTTCATGAGAAATCCCTTAAAGTCCAGGGTTCTGAACAAATGAAGTATTTGGTCTTTGTGAGAGAGATGTGGGGAGGGGTTACTTACTGGAATTAAGTGGCCCTCAAACAGTTGCATCATTGCAATGCCACACTCCATGATGTGACATCATAAAAGCTCTATCATGCTCTCAACCTTTCATTTATCCTTCTACTTAGTAACAGATTAAGGTTTGTAGCATGTCCTTGTACTTATTTTCACCAAAGAATGTCAATATTTCCATTACCATCATGGTAGACCAAACTACTACAGTATTGCTATGCTGCTTAGTGCTCACAGCTAACTGCTCACAGTATTCACTATTCCAGCATGCCTCACCAGGTTCCATTGGATAGTTCTAAACTCATAGCTACACAGTTGCTCCTAGTACATTTAGTGGCTCACAAAACATAATAAAAATGCACGAATGTATATAATGGACAGTTAGGCAGGAGGGGGCTAGTCAACATGGAAGTGAGGTAGAAGGGATGGTCTGAGAATAACAAGAATGCATTGTATAAATATATGAATTTGTTGAAGAACAAATTTAACAAAATTTATAAACAGTACAGCAAAAAATTCTAAGTCATTTGAAAGTCAGGTATTTTTTTATTTCAAATCATTTTATAGAAGTCCAATGTTATATATCAATTTACAGAAAGGACTGTTTTTTTTTAAGGCTTTTATAAAACTAGGAGGTTAATTTCCCCTCAAAAAAATGATGGTCAACAATCAAATCTTTCTGTGAAATAGATGAACTTGAATTTGAAAAGGACAAAGAAAGCATCAAAACTGCAGCATTAGTAATACAGATATCCGTGAGAGATGTAAACGTGTAGGGAATCTTATGGAAGAAGAGGGAAACAGAAAGACCTGTAGGGGACAGGAGCTCCACAAGGAGACAAACAGAGCCAAAAAAGCCTGGGTTCTGGAAGTCCTGCAGAGACTGATGAAACAAACAAGTACCACGCATGGAGATAACCTGGACCCTCTGCTCATATGTGGCCCATGGGCAGCTCAGTATCATGTGGCTTCCTTAGTAAAGGGAGCAGGGGCTGTCTCTGACACAGACTCAGTGGTCAGCTCTTTGATCACCTCTCCTTGGCGAGGTGGCCTAAGTAGGCTACAAAGAAAGAGGATCTAAGCAGTCCTGATGAGACCTGAGAGGCTAGGGTCAGATAGTAGGGGTGGAGGACCTCCCCTACCAGTAGACTAGGGGAGGGACATGGGACTGGAGTGGGAAGAAGGGTGGGACCAGGAACAGATGAGGGAAGAGGCTACCTCCGGGCTACAAAGTGAATAAAATGTAGTTAATAATAATGAAAAAAAAAATTAACTGCTTCTGCTGGGACATGAACAACATCATGACCATATTGCTACTTTCTTGAACTATAAATTGAGAATTAATTATTTTTTCTAAAACTCTGATTTCAAGCTATACTTATCAAATGTGTTTTAACCGGTATGTCATAATTCCTCTAGAAGCCTCAGATGTTTACTTAACACATAGAAGATTGTCGCTTATAGTTTCAAAGCTCAGAACAACATGTTAAAATTGACAACTGGCCTCATTAAATTTGCCAAACTTATAACATGCTAACAGCCTGTGGTAATATTATATTGTTTAAGAACATAGATCTTTTCACAGACAACATAAGAGAAAATCCAAGAAAAATATACTGCTAGTGATCACTAATCAATATGATCCAGTTTCTTTCACTAGCTGTGATGTATATGCTGTGTGTATCCTTATGCTTTGTCTGAAATAGATTTTTTATACAATGTGATTTTATTTATCTATCTATTTTAATTTAATGTATTTATACATTTGTTTATTAGAATTTATTAACTTGGTATCCCCTCGGCAACCCCCTCCCTTGTCTCCTCCCAGTCCCACCCTTGAATTCAACCTCCACATGTTTCTGCACTATCACCCCACCTCATTAATGCACATAAAGAAAAATAAAATTTAACAGTATAATATGCGAGTTTCATTGAGCCAGATAAATATTCTTGAGAACATTTTATAATGGATGAAAAGTCATTATTGTTATTTTTCCACTTTTTTGAGTTGTATTTATCAGATTACATTCCTTCTTACATTGCAAGTAAGCTGACAGTTAACTATGTAATAAGAAAATTCTACTTAGGTTATTTGCAAATGAGAAAAACAAGAATATATATGATGCTTAGGAACACTACCTTCCATTTCATATATAACCTTATGAAAGTTTGTATATAATAGCCTTGAACATAATAGGTCCTTACTAAATATTTGCTGAAATAAGTAAACAGATTAACTTAGTAGGAAAATATCATGTGTTATAATATGATATGTGCTCAAACTTCATACTCTAACTGGCTTATAAACTAAGACCAAGGACTAGCATACTATGCATAAAATAACCATAGAGTAAACTTTTGCTTTGAATGAACTTCCTTTATTCCTTAAATGAAAACCTCACAAGTACTCATAAATGTTTCCACAAAATAAAAGTTTAGTAGATTTCAGCCTATTTTCAAAGGGTCAAGCTTCCATTAACAAGAATGTTTGTATATATGTACTGTGAATAAATGTTTATATATATGTACTATGAATGTTTATATATATATGTACATGATAAAAAGTTCTAAAATTACTTACATTTAAGGATGAAGGTCTTCTTTACTAACACAAAAACCTTTTTATTATTTTAGTATAATTTTTGAAATATAATCTTGTACAGGGAAACATGCCAAAAAATAAATAAATAAAGCTATAAACTATAAGATCTGATTAGTTAAAAACTCTTAACACAAATAAAATGAATCTTTTTTACATAAAACCAAAACTTTCATCTATAATTGCATGTTTAATATTTTAGCTCATTCTCTCTGGAATAATTCTAAAAAGTGCAAAACATCCTAGTGTTTACTAAAATACACATGACTCAGAAATGGCTATGAAAATTTGGGATTATTTGACAGCTGGTATTGAAAAACGTATGTACTCTCAAATATTGTATAAATTAGTAAATAAAATAAAGGATAGTGTGATTATATCTTATATATCTAAGATAAAGATAGCATGAATATATAATATGTCCATAAAAATAGTGCCTCTTGTTTATATACCTTGGTATCACATGGTATATAATTAATAACTGCAGAACGCACAGCATAACAAATCTGATCAATGGTGTGGACTCAAAATGGTAGAAAGCATTTTTATTTCATTTATTAAAAATACAAAATTTAAATAAATAAGGAAACAATTTTACAAATGCCTTCAAATTAAAGGCAATAGTTCAAAAAAGGAGAGTCTCTGAGGTCTGACATATGTCCTCAAAAGAACGTTCAGGTGATAACAACTGAGTGGAACTAAACTTCTTGCTACTGAACATGCACGGGAATTATATCAAAGCAAGGTTTCCTTAATATTAATCGTGTTATTTAGAACAAAGTTCCAGTGCTTGTATATATATGCTTTCAAAAGGAGCATGGTCTAGTATACATACAAAATAACATCTTATGTGTTAAGCATAAGTTAAGCTTTCTTATGAATGATCTAATATTGCATTAAACTCCAGGTTTCTCTGCTGAGGGTAGAGCTCAGAGACTCTGGAGTCAATCCACAGTACTGGGGGCGGGGGCGGAGGAAGAAAATAAACTGACTCAAGATTCTTACAAAAAGGATTGTGTCAGTTGCATTTATGTACTGAACTACTGAAGGTCAGGAAGAGATGATGATATAGTTTTACCCAATAAATATGGGGTAGTTTTAATGATTTTATTTTAGTGCAACAGAGTATCACACAAATAGGGCATATAAATGATGCACTAGTAGTATAGTAATACAAATTTATCCAAAAACAGTTTGTATGCCAATACTATGCTATTTAGATAAATGTGAAAAACATGATTTTTCCAAAATAATTGAAAGCTCAGAATTTAACATATTGCCATAAGCTATAATGGATATAACTGTTAATCCAATACACCTTTTATATAAACCCATAAACACATGAGTGGAAAAATAGCACAGATGTTCATCTCTAATGCAATTTCCATTCAATTTCCTAAGTGCGGTCCCTGTGTGCAAACTAGCTTAACGTTGTGTTTAGCTTGCAAATTCTTTTAATAAATAATGAATGCAATAAAACTAAAAGATCAATGGCAAGCTGAAAATCATAAAAATGCCTTTTATGTTCAGGTTGTTGAACATTTCAAAGTTTAATCCAAAGACAGATCAATATTACTTTTTTTCTTTTTAAACCATCACATAAATAGTAGATAGATTAAATATAACCTAAATGCTATTACCTGCTAACAGTTGCCAGAAACCTAATAATATCATTGGACAAAACTTCAATTGAATGTTTAATACCTTAACACACACACTACATTATATAGTAAGCAATAAACATGTGTAAAAAAATAAAAAGGTCATATAGCAATAAAAACACTGTATATCATTTTTTAACTTTCCAGTGCTATACATTTTTCCTGTAGTGCAACTAAAAAGTTTTCAGTACAGTGCTTACTAATATACTAGGTAATCAAAACACTGCATAGACAGAAATATTTTCAACCCCAAGGTTCCTAGATAAGAGAAATTTTTCTTTTCAATATTAATTATACCTGATAAAATACATAATTCATTTAATTGGGCAATGGAGAAGATACTTCATGTAAATTTGAGTTTGAATATTATTGAAACTTCAAATTACTCAAGAAAATAATAAATCATTTTTCTTAGTATTTTTTTGTTTCCATTCTAGAAAGAATGAAGGAATCTTGTCTTTTTATCAGATAATTTTAGAAAAGCATTTTCTATCTGAAAAAAAAAAAAAGGATCCCAGGTCAAATACCACATGCATTATGCTGATGTACCAGTATGAAAGACTAAGAATAATTTTATGGCATTATTCTTTTTTCACATATTAATTCTTGCCTCTTTAGAATATTAGAACATCTCCTCTGGGACTTCAGTAAAAGTAAACAAAAAAGTCATAATTTATATCAGAACTTAATTCATGTCAAAAATCTAATCAGCATATTAGGTTTTGATACCATTGTATGTGTATTTGTGAAAGGTTTATGGCATGATTAAAATGATTTTACACTGGAAGTAAAAAATCAGGATTATGTTTAATAACTGCACACCTCATGTCACTATTATGTAGCAGTTATGTAAACAGCAGATATCAATGTAAATAATTCTGCAAAAACAATATATGTGTATATAATTGTATTCACTCAGCCAACATGAGTTTGTTGCCTAATATATACAAAACATTAGGTTTATGATGTTTTACAATGAATATTACTGAAAATGAAGTTTTATTAAATGCAATAAATTCAGTTACTCTTTTAAATGTTATATTCTATTTTATATGAAATACTTTGTATTGAATCATGTATCCTCACTCTTGTCACAATAATTTCACCAACTGTAATATGTAAATTTACCATTACAAAAAATATAAGACCTTACTGTGAAGACATAAACAGGTTTTAAGCAAAATTTTAAGAACCTAGAATTATTCTTAATTTACTCGCATTCATACTAACGTTCTTTTCATACTTAACTAGATCATAAGCCATATCTGAGCATCTGAAATCACTACCTGAAGATAATTTTTTTCCTGAAAGATTGATGATCTTTTCCTTGTCATTTAACACTATTTCTTGATTTCCTAGTCTAAGTAACAATATATTTGTGGTTAAAGAATGTTGTATATTCCTATAAAGAAAGTCTAATTCTAAAAATCTATTCATTGTTTATGTAGATGATCCCATTGGAACCTAGGGCCTTGCACATGATAGGCAAGTGATATGCCATCAAGCTATATCCTTGGCCTTAAAATTGTTGTCTTAAAATATGCGTTCCTTACAAAATTATGCAAATCAAAGACTGACTCTCCTTTGAATTTTTTTATTTTCAAATATCTGATATTAACTTAAAATTTCTGTCTCTTGCAATATTAGATCATACATGTTTCATGTCAATTGACATTGTTTTTCTCTGAAAACCAATGTAATAAGGCAAGATGTCAAATGTAAAAGTATGGGAGTTATGATGTTTAATGAAGGTAAGTAATTTCAGTAAATTTATATGAAGGTATTATATGTATACATGTATGTTCTTCTCTAGCATAAGAAATTAGACTACAGAGGAAGAATGCATATGGTTATAAAATATTTCATGGTTGGCAAATAATTAGAGTGTAAACAAACTATATATGCTAAAATGAACTGAAATTTTCTATCATGTTTCAGTTTCACAAAGTGAGGAAACGATTAATAAACAATAGATGGACTTTCTCCTTCCTGCTTAAAAATATTAAATACTGTTGGCAGCTGCACTAAGCCAACAAAAAGCTTATTAGTAAGGCTTTAAAAACCAATACCCTTCTATATTCAATTTGGATACAGTATTATTCTATTTATATGGTATTTTCAATGTGCCCCAATCAAATATTGCTAATTCTCATTTTTGTTTCATGATTAAATATTAATGGACTAGCATTATTAAGCAGGTTCTCTTTATTTGAGTTTTATAATGTATTGAGTTTCACGATTTTAGAGTGGTTAAAGTATATAATGAAAATTAAAATTATTTTCACAAAAATCTTATGACTGCTTTGGTAGTTTACTCTGATTTCCAAATAAAATAATATGAATGTAGTTGTTCTAGCATTAAATGGAAAAAGGGATGCCGCCACTTTAAAGCTTCAATCTCTCTGACATTGCTGGCAGTGTATGGGAACATTAATGCATCTGTCATGATAACAAGCTAAGAATAACATCTAGACATCAAACCGAGCAGAGAATCCATCTGAAGTGATTCATTCAGATCTGTCTCATTGATTTATTAAACACAGGGCAACATCTGCAGCCTCACAGAGCCACTTGGTGAAATTAATGCAAGATCAATTCAAATGGAAAAAAGTGTAAAAGAGATAAATCAAAACACCATTTGCATGCAGTTCCACAATCAGTCTTATTGGGTGCAAATGTTCAATTTCCCTTCCAAAGCAAATGTGTTTTAATGTTGTTTTATCTTTGTAGAATTGTGTGATCTGAAGTGACAGTGAAGAATTTTGCAGGTTGAGCTGGTGAAACTGAAAAAAAGGGGGAAGAAAAAAATGCTACTAGAGACCTTTTGAATATGCAACAAGAATATCATTAATACCTAATTGTTTTTCTTTGGGTATGACTTTTAGCTATAAAAACAATAGTTAGTATCAGATCAACTAGATTTGTTTAAACATATTTGAAATATGTAGAGTTAATAAACCCAAATCATGTGTGTCTTTGTAAACAAGATAAAGTGCCACTGGAGATTTATAGTGCCAACAGAAATGTATTGTGATTAGGGATTCTCACAATTACTCTCATCTGCAAGAAGCTTTTTAAGGGTCCAGATAAAATAAGATTACTTAAAATAGAACCAAATAATCAAACTTGACTTCTACTTCAAGTACTAGAAATTTCTTACATAAAAGCATATAAAATATTAATGAATAAAGATAATAACATTTTATTATCTACTTGTATCCATGTACTGTTTGTGCATTGAGAATAATATCATACATAAATTTCCAAATATGTATTACTCTATCACACGCATCACCTAAGATAAAAGTATTTGAGGTAAACATGAGCAGTCCATCTAGTTATTTAACTAGCATATCTGGCTAAATTTTAAAAAAATAGGCAGAATTGTAAAGTTAAGATAAAGGTAAACATTAAAGTTTTGTACATCGACATATGACTACTTTGTTATAATTGTAATATTAGCACCATTATTCTAATTAAAACGAAGGATTGTTGATTACGTGGTTGCTTTTAAGAGACTATGACTACCTCATCACCAAACTATGAAATAAAAGATATATATTCATGGCTCAGATTCATATCTATAACATTTTAATTATCTGTAAAAGTATCTGTAATACAAAGAACCAGTTCAGAAAAGTTGTACAAGCTCTTTAAAAACTTGATGATGATTTTTTTTATTTTACATGCAAAACAAGTTTCAAAGTAAACAACGTTAGTCTATATGGATCATGAACTGTAAAGAATGCATCAAGCTTGAATGCAAAGCCAAATTCATTGGGTGCTTATAATTAACATCTTTCTAGTTTTTAAAAATATTTTAAGTATTGTAAATGTCAGTAAATTCACATAAAATTATTACAACTTCAAACAGCTGTGTGTTCTGTTTATATACTGTCAAATTAATGACAAGTGAACCATTTTGAATTTTAATGGTAAAAACAATTTTTTGTTTGAATAATGTTACATCATGTCCCCAAATAATTATCATAATGTTGTCTTATCATACACTCTTATTTCTACAAGCATCTTTTTAACTAGACTTATGGTTGAATAGCATTTAATTAATTATTCCTCAAATGAAACAAAATGCTGATCCTGAAATCTGACAGTGTTACTTTTATGTAAGCAAGTAGATTAAAAAGAGATATCACTAAAATGTGTTCATCTGTTTGCATATTTAGTAGGACCAATTTGTCATTTAGTGTATGACTGCTCTTTTACTTGGGAGAATGTAGTAAGGAAGATCCAGTACACAAAGAGTGAATTTTTAGACATATGCTATCTAAATTTGCTTCTCTCTGGTATTAAAATCTCCAAGTTTTCCTGTAAAACAATGAAACAAAAAATGATCTTCAAAATATATAAGATTTTTTAATTTGATTTGAAGATCTTTGAAATCATCATGTTCTTAATAATTATAAAAATAATATCTTCATTATTCAGTTTCAGGTCAAGCAGTATGAAGAGAAATGTTGTATAGCTCTTTTCAAAGGCATCATTGTAATGAAGCTTAGCTTACCTAACAAAATGATACATGATCAGGAGTTTTATTACACTGTTCTTTAATAGGTGAAGTGCACATTATTTCACAACTTCTTTTCTGAGAAGGCAACTTTGAATGTTTCAGTAATTGTCTAAAACATATGACACTAATAGAGTTATTATCATGACTCTTAGTATTATCCAAGCAATGATTAGATAGATAGATAGATAGATAGATAGATAGATAGATAGATAGATAGATAGATAGATAGATATTGATTACTTATGTTTCTTTGGTGTGAATTGTACTAAACTATATCAAAAGGCTACTTCAAGGCAATATATTAAATTTTCTGAAAATAAGACATTTGAAAATGATCCATTTTATATGCAATAACATAAGAACAGTACAAATTAAAAACATCCTAGTCAGAACACATATTCTTCACTGCATATTTGAAAAAGAAGGAGTATGTGTTTATTATTTGGGAAAAGAAAATTGCCAATACTACCATTACAAAAATAGTCCTTCAATAGTATCTTATGAAATTTTATCCACCAGAATGAGTTTCCACTCGACTGAATGTGTACTTTTTTCTTGTACACTCCTCCCCCTCACCTTTAGCTAGGAGAGTTAAGTCATGAATCCCGATGAACAATCCTCTTTAGGCAAGTCTACATTGGGAACATCATTCATATTCTTGGATATGTTTATATGATCTTCCCCTCCATCTTTTCCTCCTTATGATATAATTCTGCTCTTTACTGCATTTCTCTTCTATTACTGACTTTGTGTCTCACCTTCTTTATGCTTCCATTCTGAACCTACTGCCTATTTATACCTCTCACTTCTCTTCTTACTGAATTAAAAAGTCACCAAAATGTTGACCTGAGCATTAGCTTCAAATTTCATTTAAAATCATACGTTTTGTAAACAATGTTACTTACAGTCGTAACGTATTTTTCATAAACATCATATTTTGTAATTATATTAACATGTTTAGGAAAGCATTTGGCATCAGGAAATTTTACTAGTGTTATATTATTATTAATTAAATTTTTCTCGTACTTGTACTCTTTCCTTATCTAAAAATTACAATATATGTGTTATGTGTATTTCTTTCTAGTAGTTTACCTCACTTTCTCTATGTGTTGCATTCATAAAATAAGATTCATAATTTTTACAATTATATATTTCAATACTTGGCAAGACAATTATTCAAAACATAAAATATATTAGAATTCATAATTCAACATATCATAAATACATTTCTCCATATTTAATACTTTTAACCAAAATTTTATACAAAATCAAATAAAAATGTTAGCTATGTAAATAATAAGCAATAAATAAAGCTTAATCATATTAAAACAGTAACCTAAAATCTGTTATAATAGGATCTTAAAATACTATAGAACAACCTGTTTCAGGGCACTAAGTAACTTATAGTATTTCTTTTTTGTATGTCTCATTAAAATTTAAGAAAAGTTCTTATTTCTAGAAAACATCAAAGTCACAATGAAATAATAACTTATTTACTTTTAGAATGAAACTCATAAATATTTCTCGAGAATGAAGCAATTAATTATTCAGAAAGGGGGAAAGTCCCTGTATAAAAATTTTCACTTTAGGAGAAATCATTTGAGATAGGGGGATGGGGAAGAAGAAAAGAGAAAGAAGACACTGAAGAGAGAAAGATGAACATGGAGAAAGAGAAAAGATGAATATGGCTTTTCCTCTCTGAAATTATTTTTCATGTGAGTGTATCTAAAAATCAATAAAAGAATAACATGGCCTCCATTAGAAGTTCTAGTAACTCAGTGAGTTTGTGTATTAGTAATATTCTTTGTCATAAAAAGGAAATTTTTCCATTTTCTATAAAATATATCTATTTTTAAAACCTATATTTTGTCTTTTATTGAAGGAGGCTATTATTCATTGTGTTTTAAAGCCATCTACCTTAAGAGAAGTTCACCTTATAAGCCAGGTTTATAAGTCTTGCATATGAATCAGGTAGGAGTTTCCCTCTGAACTGGGCTCTGTTTAGCTGTTTGAACACAGAATTTGCACAGAAGGAACACAAAGATCTCTTATAAGTTTTGTAGCAATATTTTATTCATTGTGCTAATAAGCAACAGTTTGCCTATAAGTTATCAGTTCATTTCTGCTAAAAACAGTAATTCAGATTTTATAACAGACATAATAATGTAGTTGCAGTTTCAGTCTACAGATCCAGAAACACCATCACTTAAAATTGTATTGTGAGATTAGACTTCAGCAGAAGTTCTTTATAAAATGATAAACTATGTTGGTACTTTACAGCAAAGCTCTTTGTTTCTGTGATTTCTTCCTTTGTATTCTAATTTCATGTGTCAAACTGTGATTTCTTTGTTTGTATTCTAATTTCATGTGTCAAGTGATTGCTTTCCTGAGATATTACCAGACTGGAGATGAAATAAACACTAAAATTACTAACTCATATTTTTGAATGTCAAATAATACTCAACATATAGTTTCCTTTATTTTTTTCAAAACATCAAATATAAGTTGCTTCTGAGTGCAAATGAACACTTAGTCTCCAATGCACTTCTAAATTGTAATATCAAGGAGGTATGCTTATGACCTGCAAAGTTGGCTATTATTTAAGCAGTCCTCTCTGAGGGCAAATGGGATCCTTCCAACTGGTTTGTCTTGGGTGAAGGAGCTGGCTCATCCTCACTAAATAGATAAATAGATAGATAGATAGATAGATAGATAGATAGATAGATAGATAGATAGATAGATAGATAGATAAAATTTTAAAAGCCTATTACACCAAGCCTCAGCCTAGTCTCAGCCTAGCATTCCAAGCCACACATTAACCTCTGCAGGTGGCCCAAAGGGGAGAATTCCAGGAAAGTGTCATCTATCCTCGTTATTTTTTTTAATAGTACTACTTTACCATGCACCAGGAAGCTTTGCATACCAGGCATGAGGGTATGTCTTTTCAAGCACTTTTACCAACGGACGCGTACACACACACACCAACACCACCACACCACAACACACCACCTCTACCATCACAACACACACATCCCGTACACTCTCACAACAAATATACAGGACCGGCATGGAATCACCCTCCAGGATGGATTCTAGACCCTAAAAGCATCCCTAAAAGCTATTTTCTTTCTGTTGCCAGCTTAGGAGCCCAGGTTACAGCTCAGCCAGCCCCAAACCACCACAAGAAAGCCCTTGGTGTCAGTGTTCAGAAGAAAAACTATCCGATCTGACCCGTATGGCCACAAAAGAGCTGGAAAGAAAATCAGATAAAGAAAATAACTATCACAAACAGCCAAAAAGCCGTACAAAATATTGGCAAAAGGCTGTAAAGTTTCAGTGGAGGATTGCAACTGAAGTTTGGGCGGGACTCTTTTCATACTGGAGCCCTGCCTCTGAGCGCAGCCTAGAAAGGACTGGCAATTAATTAGCCCTTCTAGTTTTCCCTATCCCGCAGCTTACATTGCAAAGAAGCAGGACTCAGTCTCTACAACGCTGGATGCGGTTGATAAGACATTCAGAATAGGGCAAAGGGGTAAAAAGAGAGTCAAGAAATGAGTGCCTCACCTGGCGTTGGTGCAATCGGTGAACAAAGTTTCGAAGTCTTTCCTGGTGATGAGCTTGCAACGGTTCACCCCTGGCTGGATGGCCCCCAGCCCGCGGAGGATTCGAACTTGCTCCACAGTGCACACCACGGGGGATATGTCCAGTCTCTTCAGCTTGGTGTACACCGTGTGCAACCCTCCCACCAGGTGCTTGAGGAAAAGATCAAAGACTTGTGGCAGGCAGATCAGTTCCTGCCCGTCCATCAGGAATGAAGCCACCTTCACCCCGTGCATATCGACCATCCGGCACTCGTTAGTGTTGGTGTTGCTGCTGCCACCGCCAATCCCCCCACCCCCGACACTGCTGTTGTGGTTATTGGCCATGAAATTGTTGATCATAGTAGGGATTAGACGAGGGGGCTCTTCTGGAGACGAATACAGAGGTTCAGCCCGAAATAACCCCCCCTGGACGCTGGCGCTGCTGGAAGTTGTAGAGATCACCGGAGGTGTGGAGACATCCATGGTCACTATGTCTTAAGCCTAGCTCTAAGGGCCCTAGCTTTCTTGCTCTGACTCCTCTAGGTACCCTAGCACTCACTCACTCACTGACTCTGTCTCTCTCTCAGACACGTTCGGACTCTCGGAACTGTTCTCAAGTCTCAAGGCGGCTGCGTACAGCTCCAGCTTAACCACCACCCTACACACAGCGAGCAGCCTAGACCAGTGGCTGCCCAAGACCCCACCCCCATCACACCCACTCCGAAGATTGGCAGCAAACCCCCTCCAATGGGCCCCACCCCCTCAGGGCCTGTGCACTCTGAATGGCTGACGCCTGCAAGGGGTGGAGACTCCCCAGCCAGCCTCTGCCTACCTGCGGCTGTTTAGAGCTTTAGATGAATGGAAGTGGAGCGCAAGAAAGGGGCGGTGCGGTGCCTCGGTTTATGGCCTGGCAGCGGAGCAGAGAGTCCATTTTTCAGGTCTCAGAGAGGACTACGCTTCCAGCCTGTCACAAACGGGGTCACAAACGGGACTAGCAAAAGTGTCTCCTGCATCCCCCACACTAGCCCCAGCCATCTAGCACCGGGTTGGGTGAAGGAAAGTAACTTAGATCTAATTCTCGTGCACATTTCTCCCAGACTCAGCGGAGCGAAGAGGTAGCTTTACTCAGTATCCAGAAGAAAGAGTCCAGTGAGTTCACAAGTGAATAATTCAGCATTTCTCCTACACTCTTATACCACTTGCTGTAATTTATTACTTCTCCAGCATTCACAGGACTGCTCCCCAGAGTTCTGGCACTCCTATCAGAATTGTTGGTCGCAAATCTAGGACCCTCAGGAAGCGTGGTGGGGAGCCTCTGTGGCAGATGTGCAGAATGTTTTACAGCATTTCCGCCCCTGTTCTGAAACAGAGAAGGGTTTTGTTAGTGTGTGTGTGTGTGTGTGTGTGTGTGTGTGTGTGTGTACATGTATTGCACGAGTGCGCACTATACCTTAGTCTAGTCCTAATATTACCAAAAGACTCAAAATAGTACATCATTTATAAGGACAGATGTTAACAATCTGAACGAACTTTTTTGTTTGTTTGTTTGATTGATTGATTGTTTTTCCTCACAAGTGGGCTCAGACCAGTGAATGGCTCAGGCATTTCAAAGTCTCTTTATTCTAAATGGTAGCTCAGGATTCTTATTCCCCTACCTAGCAAACACCCCACACTTACTACAAGAACAGACAGTGGGAAAAAAATTCTGAGTAGGATACATGCCTGAAGAAAAGCATGATCATTTCCGTACAACAAATCACGGTTAGTCGCCTTATACAAGTTGTTTTAAATTTCATGTCAAGGTTTGATTGAACCTTTGCATTCAATCAAACTTTGCTATTTTCTCCTGGAGAAGTGGGTAGCTATTCACTGCATTAAATTCAGGCTTCATTCATTTACAAAAGCAACCACCTACAGAGCTACATAACTTCTCTGATATTCTTCCAGAACATAAATACTTTTAGAAACTTGTTAAGTTTCATTAGTGTTAGTTTTACATAACATTATCAAAGAGGGAGTCAGTGTGGTCCTTTTCCTCATTTCGTAAGTTGAAGATATCCTAAGTAAGATGTTTCTGTCTATCTACAGCTTACTTTTTCCTTCAGTCATTTCATCAAACAAGTATTACAAATTTCCTTTTGAGGATCTTCATATTATTCTATTTCAAATTGAATGAGGTCAAAAAGTTAAGAACTCGTAAAGATAGTGGCTTTTGGAATATAGGAATAAGCAACTCTAACGTAATAGAGTGGAATATATTCAATCACAAATCATTTTTAAAGGCATGCAATTGTTTCTGTTCACTTGCTACAATCTTGGGGGGGGGGAATGAGAATATATAAGGGCACCAAGGAGATAGGGCAGAAGAAGCAAAGGTTTCCACAGAATGTAGTGGTCTGCAAAGACAATTTAACAGCACAAGCATGCTTGTTGGTATTTACTCAATGTTCCTTTTAAAAAAGAAATCTCAAATCTGTGCAAGAGATATTTTAAAGAATGGCTGTTAAATGATGTGTTGAAATATACCTCTGGTGATGTTGCAGTCAAAGTTTCCAGGAGAATAAGGTTTATATAATATTTTATTTGAGAGAACTCTAAACTGATGATCCTAAAGTCAAGCAGCTCCTTGCACCTACATTATGAAGGCTTTTCTTTTATAGTAATGAGAGTTTTCAGCAAAAAGACTTTAGATGTTTAGATATTTCATATTTAAGAAATTATGAAATATGTAAGACTGCACTAATTTTTCATATTAGAAAACAAATGAATTTTGATGTTAGAAAAGACATGAATTAAATGTTTTATATTTAATGCATCTATCAGGTTTGTAGCAATCTTTTATGTTACAGGATATTGATGCTAAAATTGTTACAAGATATTGATGCTAAAATTCTAGTAGAATTAATAGAGCCTCGGATTAGCCAGTGATCATTGAAGGAGTAACAGCTCTTGCAAGTGCAATGTAGAAAATACTCTTAATTTCGTTACTTTAATTCCTTCCTACTGCAGTCCTGTAGAAAATTAACGTGGTCATTTTAAGTGATACTTATAACTCAAGACATCTAGATCAAGGTTCCGGATAGTGTGTCCTTGAGTTTCTTGATGCTTGATAACTTTATTTCTATTATTACTATCTATGATTTGAGACTGTATTAGATTCCATACATAGAGCGTCATTTTTTTCCCTTTTGATTTGAATACCTTCCACCAGACAAATATGTTTCTAAATAAGCCTGGCCTTCTACAAGACAGGGGGAGGCTTTACACATTAACACCTTGTAACTTTGGAACTGTATCAAGTATTATAAAATTGCAAAGGCCATATTAAAGAGTGCTTTTGGGAGATGAGATGCACTGCACAAACACTAAAGGTTTCACAACTGTAATCCCAGTACTCAGGGAGGTAGAGGCAGGTGGATCTTTGTGAGGTCAAGGCCAGCCTGGTCTACAAAGAGAATCCAGGACAGCCAAGGATACACAGAGAAAGTCTGTCTCAAGGGGGGGGGGGAGAAGATAAGAGTTAGCCACTGGATTAAATATGAATAAAATTCTTGTAAGTGGATAGTTATCTTATAAGAAAATGTTCTGGACTAGTTCTAGTATAATGACTTAATAATTTGAGTCCTAAAACAGAAGAACTATACTTCCTGGTGTTAAATAGAAATTTACATTTTATTCTAATTCATTTTCAATTAAACAGAAAGGGTACTCATTTGTGAACATAAGCAAAATATTCCCCTTTTATTGGCATAGCCTGTAAAAAGATATCTGTTTAAATGTTAACTCTTTTTAAAAGATTTATTTCTTTTTACGTGTTTGCCTGTATGTATATGCACTACATGCATACTCTTGGAGGCCAGAAGAGGGCATAAGATTCCCCTGAAACAAGAGTTGCACGCTGTCATGTGGGTTCTAGAAATCAAAGTTGGGACCTTTGCAAGTGCTTTTGACTATCATCCATTTCCCCGTTCCTGGTCTTTTTTTAATTTATTACATGTTATTTATTTCTTTAGTGTGTGTGTGTGTGTGTGTGTGTGTGTGTGTGTGTGTGTGT
>CM053742.1:70342634-70370442 GCA_028658305.1 Pachyuromys duprasi
AGCATACCAAAGAGGGCCTCTGAAAGAATCAATATAGCAATGTTGATGTTATATCAAAGCAGATGTTAAGACTCACAACCAAGCCTTCGGCAGAGGGCGGGAAATAATAATAAAAATAGGGGAAGTTAATAAGAATTGGGGAGAACAAGAGCTTCACAAAGACCAAACTTAGCAGGGCACAGGGGTCTTCTATGGGACAGTTTCTCCAACCAAGGACCATGTATGGATATAACCTAGAACCCCCGCTCAGAAGTGGCCCATAGTAGTTCGGTATCCAACTGAAGACCCTAGTAAGGGGAACAGGGACTGTTTCAGACATGAACTCGATGGCTGGCTCTTTGAGTCTCCCCCATACACGCCAGGGAGTAACAGCCTGGCTAGATCCCAGGGGAGGACATTATAGCCAGCCCTGAGGAGACAAGATGAACTGGGGTCAGATGGTAGGGGAGGAGATCCTCCCCTGTAGGTGGACTTGGAGTAGGCCGGGAGGAGATGAGGGAGGGATGGGGAGAGTGGGAGGGAAAGAGGGAGGGGTTATGCCGCGAATGCAAAGTACCTAACCTCTGATTGATATAAAAATAAAAATAAAAAACAAATAAAAAAGAAAAAAATCATTGGATATTAGTATCACTCAATACCAATGGACTCAGTTTTCCAATAAATTGTCACAGGCTAACAAAAGCAATTTTTAAAAGGACCTAGCTCTCTTCTACATACCACAAACATACCTCAATATCAAAGAAAGAACGAAATTACCTCACAGTAAACTGTTGGAAAATGTTTTTCCAAGCAAATGGAGCCCAAATGCAAGTTGGAATCATCATTCTAATATCTAGAAAAATAAACTTCAAACCAAAATCTCCAAAAGAGATGGGGAAGGACACTTTATACTCATCAAAGTAAAAGTCCCCCAAGATGATGTCTAAATTCTGAACACCTCTGCCCCACATTCAAGGGAAACCACATTTGTAAAAGAAACAGTACTAAAGCTTAAATGATAAATTGAAACCCACACATTAATAATGGGAGTCTTCAACGGGACACTCCACTCTCACCATTAGACAGGTCATCCAGACAGAAATCATTTTTGACATTTACTTTTCAACTCCGTTATTAATTGAAGTGGGGTGCTACAATACTAGCTTTCTGACAGAGGGATCTTTTTGATCATTTATTTATTAATTTATTTCTGTCTTATTTTTTTAAATTCATTCACTTTACATCCCAATCAAAGTTCCCTCCTTCCTCACCTCCTAGTCTCACCCTTCCTCTCTTTCCCCCCATCTCCCCTTCCCTACTTTTCTGAATAGGGGAACCATCTCCACCAACCCACCCCAGGACATCAAGATGCACGTACTCTTCATATGAGGCCAAGCAAGGAAGCCACAGCAAGAAAGAAGCGATCTAAAAACAGTTAACAGACCCATGTCAGAGAAAGCCCCTGCTCTACTTACTAGGAAACATATATGTGGACAATGCTGCCCATCAGCTACATATGTGTAGAGGGCCTAGTTCCAGTCCATGCATGGTCTTTGATTGCTGTTTCAGTCTTCATAAACTCCCCCTCGGATCAGGTTAGTTGAATATTTATTTGTTTGTTTGTTTGTTTGTTTGTTTGTTTTGGTGGAGTTCTTGTCCCTGCGGTTCCTTCAATTTTCCCTCTAACTTTTCCAAAACGCTCCCTGCTCACCCAGCCTAATGTATAGCTGTGAGTCTCAGCATCTGTTTAGATCCACTGTTAGTTGGAGCCTATCAGATGTTATTTAACAAAATTCAACACCTATTCATGTTAAAGTTTTGGAGGGATCAGGGATATAAGGCACATAACTAAAAATGTAAAAGAAATATACAGCAAGCCTACAGCCAACACCAAAATAGATGGAGAAGAAGTGAAATCAATCACATTGAAATCAGGGACAAGGAAAGGCTGTCCAAGTATCACTATTTGCAGATGATATGATAGTATACCTGAGTGACCACAAAAATTCAACCAGGAAACTCCTTCAACTGATAATAAACACCTTCAGCAAAGTGGCTAGATACAAAATTCACTCAAAAAAAATCAGAAGACCTCCTGTATACCCAAGACAACAGAACCAAGAAAGAAATAAAAGCTGTCGTCAAAAGTCTCCCATCTGAAAAAGGCCAGGGCCAGATGGTTTCAGCGCATAATTCTATCAGTCCTTGAAAGAAGAGCTAACTCCAATACTCTTCGCCTGTTCCACAAAATATATCAAGTCCACTGAAACCAGTAACAAGGATGCCTACTTTCTCTCCCTATCTCTTCAACATATTACTTGAAATCCTAGGAAGAACAATAAGAAAACTAAGGAATATCAAGGGGATACAAATTGGAAAGAAAGAAGTCAAAGTATCACCATTCGCAGATGATACCATAGTATATATGAGTGACCCCAAAAATTCTATGAGAGAACTCCTTCAACCGATAAACACTTTCAGGAAAGTGGTTGGTTGCAAAATTAACTTAAAAGAAATCTGAAGCCTTCCTATATACAAAAACAAACTGGCTGAGAAAGAAATTAGAAAAACAAAACCATTTGCAATAGCCACAAATGACATAAAGTAACTTGGTGTGACTCTACACAAGCAAGTGAAAGACCTGTATGAAAAAAATTTCAAGTCTCAGAAGAAATAAATTAAAGAAGAAACCAGAATATGGAAAGATCTCCCATGCTCATGGATGAGTAGAATTAACATAATGAAAATGGCCATCTTACCAATAATAAACTACAGATTCAATACAATTCCTATCAAAATACTAACACAATTCTTTAATAGAACTTTAAAGAACAATTCTCAATTTCATGTGGTAAAAAAATAGAATTACTAAAACAATGTTGTACAATAACAGAGTCTCTGAATATATCTCCATTCCTGATCTCAAGCTGTACTATAGTGCAACAGTAATAAAAATGGCATAGTACTGATATGGAAACAGATTGGTGGATTAATAGAATTGAATAAAAGACCCAGAAATAAACCTACACACATAAGGACACTTGAATTTTGATAAAGAAGCCAAACCCATACAAGGCAAAAATGATAGTATCTTCAACAAATGGTGCTGGTCTAACTGGATGCTTACATGTAGAAAAATTTAACTATATCCATATTTATTACCCTGCACAAAATTATAGTCCAAGTGTATCAAGACCTCAACATAAATCCAGACACACTAAATCAGTTTGAAGAAAAAGTGGGGAAGGGCCTTGAACTCATTGTCATATAAGACAACTTCCTGAAGAGAGCACTAATAGCACAGGCTCTAAGATCAACAATCAATAAATGGGACCTCATGAAACTGAAAAGCTTCTGTAAAGCAAAGGACCCTATCAACAGAACAAAATTATAGGCTACACACTGGAAAAAGTGTTTCACCAACTGTACATCTGACAGAAGACAAATATCTAGATTATATAAAGAACTCAAGAAACTAGACACCAACAAAACAAATAATCCAATAAAAATGGGGTACAAAGCTAAGTCGAGAATTATCAACAGATCAATCTTCAATGGCAGAGGAACACTTGAAGAAATGCTCAGTGTTCTTAGTGATCAGGGAAATACAAATCAAAACAACCCTGATATACTACTTCACAGACTTCAGAATGGGTAATATGAAAAACTCAACAGATGACACATGCTGGATATGTTGTGGAGAAAATGGAACCCTCTTCTATTGCTGGTGAGAATGTAACCATGGACAACCACTTCGGAAATCAATCTGGTGCATTCTCAGAAAATTAGGAATAGTGTTACCTCAAGATCCAACTATACCAGTCCTGGGTATATATCTGGAAGATGCTCAACAATACAAGGACATTTGCTCAACTATGTTAATAGCATCCTTATCTGTAAGAGCCCAAATCGGGAAACAGCCTAGATGTCCCTCAACTGAAGAATGGATACAGATATTGTGGTACATTTACACAATAGAATACTACTCAACAATTAAAAAGAAGGAAATAATGAAATTTGCAGGCAAATGGATGGGACTAGAAATTACCATCCTGAGTGAGGTATCCCAGAAGCAGAAAGACACACATGGTCTATACTCACTTATGAGTGGATATTAGCTATATTATGTAGGATAAACATGCCAAAATCTAGAGTCCTAAAGAAGCTAAACAACAAGGAACATCCTAGGGAAGATGCTTAATCCTCATTCAGAAGAGCAAAGAGGATAGACATCGGAAGTAAGGGAAGACAAGGTACAGGACAGGAGCCTTCCACAAAGGACCTCTGAAAGACTTTACCCAGTAGGATATCGAAGCAGATGCTGAGACTCATAGCCAAACTTTGGGCACAGTGCAAGGAATCTTATGGAAGAAGGGGGATATAAAAAGACCTGGAGGAGTCATGAGCTCCATTAGGAGTGGAACAGAACCAAGAATTGTGGGCCCAAGGATCTTTCCTGAGACTGACACTCCAACCAAGGACTATGCATAGAGAGGACTTAGACCCCCTGCTCAGTTGTAGCCCATGGGCAACTAGGTCTCCGTGTTGGTTTTCTAGTAAGAGGGGCAGGAACTGTCTGACATGGGCTCAGTGGCTGGCTCTTTGATCACCTCCCCCTGCTGAGGTGGCCTAACTAGGCCACAGAGTAGGAGGATCCAGGCAGTCCTGATGAGACCTGATAGGCTAGGGTCAGATAGTAGGGGAAGAGTACCTCCCTTATCAGATCACTAGAGGAGGGGCAGAGGAGGGAAAGAATGAGTGAAGGTGGGACTGGGAGGAGATAAGAGAGGGGGCTACCGCTAGGATACAAACTGAATAAACTGTAAATAATAATATTAATAATGAAAATGTAAAAACAATTAATATTAAAAAAGAAATGAATTATGATATATCCAAATTACACTCTGTACCTGTTGTGTAGTGGGTATCCTTCAGGGTAAAAAAAAAAAAAATTAAGGGTCAAGTCAATGTATAAAACAAAATCAATCCAAAACAGAAAACTTACTGTTTTCTTTTAAATAATGGATTGCCTTCCCTTTTGGTTTGTTGCTTGGTAATCATGAAATTTGGCGTATTGCTTTGATCTAATAGGAATTATTTAATCTAAGGAAGTATTTTTAATCTGACAAAACCGCAAAAGTTAAAAAAAAAAATCCCGTCAGTCTTCAGGTACTTTTTAATGGATCATTGAGGGGATTTGATCTAATTTGGGTCACCTAACTCTGAATTTCTCTACAGGAACAAGTTATATTGCATTTATTTAGACAAAGTTATTGGACTTGCAAATTAAAATCATGTGAAAAAGTACTGCGTTGCCTTCTTAGGAATATAAGCAGAGGGCTTTTGTCTGATTGCAGTGACTTCAAGTTCTTAATATTATTTGTAAAATTTAATTAACAGTATTTTAAACACACTTTTATGATAACAGTACAATGTACAAGCCAACTTTCCAAAATGTTTGCATAGGGACTTACAATTTTATAAATGGTTCAGATATGTAAAATGCTATCAAGTTTATCCCTCTAGTCATAATTAAAAGCAATCCTTTAAATTATCCCTGAGATAAAATATTACTAGCAGTGATAACGGTACCCATGTGACCTCATTCTCAATAAAGGAAGTGGTTTTGTTTGTTTGATATGTTTACTCAGCTCCCACTAATGTGAACACACAATCACAAAGGATTACAGGAAAAAAAAAAAGAAGGAAAGAAAGAAACTATAGCTCTGCCATAAGTAATACAAGCTCAGTAAGTTTCATTCTGCAAGGGGATGTGAAATTCCTCCTGACACAAGAACTGCATGTACACTAAATAGAGGAGAAAAGAAATTGAGATGAGAAGCAATTTCTCTATTAGCAAATTCCCAAATAATGCCACTAAAAGTCACCACTAATCCTACTTGAATATTTGGGTGCCTTTTGTGCATCTCAATTTAACTACAATGCTAAGGAACAATGAAGCATGTTTATTTAATTCACTATTATTATAAAAGTGGTTGTTAATTGAATTACATGGAGGAATATTTGAGAAAAAGGGATAATTTGCAAGTTTTTTCACTATGAAATACCAAGTTTTTAAAATAAAAGAAGCCTTCTTAGTATATTTGGAATTCATTTTTCCAAGTCCTACAGGAATTGGATTCCATAAATGCTCTTAGAATGAAATGTCTAGAGACAGGGCTTGGGGAGGACTAAACAGAAACAGTATCTTCAGGAACTGACAGGACCACTGCACTCTTGAACTCACCACAGCTGTGTTTTCCTGCACAGTACCTGTACAAGGTTAAATGAGTAAACGTTCCAGAATGGGAACATGAGCTACTCAAGGGTCTACCCCTAACTGGGGAGTCATTGACTCTTTATATTTTGTTAGGGAGATGATCAATGTTCTTTGTTTGGTTTGGTTTGGTTTTTTATTCACATGTTTTCACTCCCTCCAACTATGCCTCTCAGAAAAAAAAATACAGTAAGAGAAAAACATCAAAACAAAACAAAATGCTTCCAATTTTTGAAACAGAAGAGAATTTGTTAAGGATTTGGCACCTGGTATGTTGACCTGCTCCATTAGGTAGTCCCTCATACGTGAGTATCTGAGCACTGTAACAAGGGCCATGTGGGCTATTAAAAATGCATCCAGATAGCTGTGCAATAGTAACACTTAGATTATAGGGCTAATTAACGCTGTCAAACTGGACAAGCTTCACTCGATAAGAGGGATTTCATACTAGCACTGCAAACCTAGCCTGTGACTGCCAATGGACTGACAGGAAAGAATACTACTGCCAGTTTCTTAAATATAATGATTCTCAATTACATTCTAAAAAACTATGTTATACCCACATTTGTTTATAGCTTGAAGTACTTTTATTGAAAGTATATTTTTGCATGCAATATATCCTGACTGTGGTTTCCTCTCTGTCTACTTCTACCAGTTTTTCTCTACTTTCCCTCCCATCCAGACCCATCCACTTTCTGTTTCTTATTAGAAAACAAACAAGGAAAATAATAAAATAAAATATAATGAGATAAAGCAAAAACAAAACCAACAGGACAATGAAAAAATGAAAAAAAAACAAGCAAAAAGTAAAGAGCTTAAGAAAAGGCACAAGAAAGAGACATCGAGAGCCACTTGTTAGCACACTCAGGAACACATAATATACACACAAAAGACCTATAGGGTAAGAAAAGAGAAAAAAATAAAATAATATAAATATGAAATTTTAATTTTTTAAAAGCCTGAATCAACCATATGAGAAAGAAGCCTTGAAAGATGCCATTGAGTTCATTTTCTGTTGGCCATCTAAGTGGGCATACAGCCTAACCTTACAATCAGTCCCCCGCCCCTAGTGAGGATCCATCCATTTCTAAGTGGTTATCAACTGGAGAAACCTTCTGGGTGAGGAATAGGAGTATGTTCCTTCTTTCAGCTCTAGGATCTGTTCTGGTGCAGATTTGTACAGGCCCTGTGCATGCTGCCTCAGTTTCTTCATGTTCATCTGTCCTCTTGAGTTTAGAAAGCCTTGTTTTCTTGGTGTCCTCCAACCCCTCTGGCTCTTATTCTCTTTGTGCCTCCCTTTGAGTATAGTTCCTTAAGCCATGATGAGAGGGATTTGATGGAGACACCACATTTAGGGCTGAGTGTTCCAAAGTCTCACTCTCTGGTTAATGTCTAGCTATGGGTTTCTGCATCCATGCCCCTCTCCTGAAGGAGTAAGCTTCTGATGGCTGAGCAAGACACTCATCTCTGAGCACAGCAGAATGTCATTAGAAGTCATTTTATTGCTGCATTTCTTTAGTAGAACAGTAGTATTTGCTTTTATACTAAGTCACTGGGCTATCTAGCCTCAGGTTTTGGTCAGCAGAGAAACAACTGGTAATGGTTCTATCTTGTGCAGTGGTACATAAGTCAAATCTGATATTGGTTGGTTACTCCCATAAGCTTTCTGCACCATTTCCTTAATATGACACCATTGTAGGTCAAAGGGTTTGCAGCTGGCCAGGTGTTTATATTTCTCTTTTGGTAACATACAAAATACTTTTCTGTACCAAAGACTCCAGAACACTGGGTTGAAGGTTGTGTGTAGGCACCAAAACGACTTCTCTGTGTTCGATAAGTTGTGTAGGTGTTGTCTTCAGATATAGAGTCCTGCAATCAATTTGTGGAGAGCATTGTATAATTTTGTCAATAGTCTAGGTTGTTTAGGGATTCCCATGGGTACCCTGTTGTATAAAATGATTAATATTTACTATTAAAGCTACTGTTAATCATAAACAGCTTTATAACCGAATCACCACACAGAGACTATGATTTATTTAATTAACCTAGAAAACAATGCTGAGCAAAAGTTACTCCATCCTAAACCTCCAAGCCCTCATAGTTTCCTAACATTTAGACTTCCCACATTATACTTGCTTTTAGTGAAATATTAGGTCCAGTTCATTCTCCACATCATTCAAAGACCTCTCCTCCAGCCTTGCTTTCCCAGCTCTCTCTCCCAATTCTATCCTCCTCAGCCTCTTACACTTTCCTATCCTCTGGATCCTCCCTCTCTTCCTGCTTCCTTTCCATTTCAACATTGTGGCTAGGGTCACCCTCATAGATTCCAGGAAGTTTCCATTGCACTAGGTTTCGACATTACTCCCTCAAGTGTCCCCCAATTCCAGAAATAGGACATCCATCTCTAACCAGACAAAAGTCCAGGACTGGGACACCAAACCAGCCATAAAACCTTTGACCTTGCCCTGCCTGCAGGACTAGGGCAATGGTTGTTCAGAACTTGTGGGAGGGGTCAGTCAATGAGTGGGCTAACTTTAGTATCAAACCACAAGAGGGAACCCATGCCTGACACTGTCTGGATGGCTATGAATCAAATACAACTGGCAAAAAATGAAAGTCAAAGAAATTATTCCTAATGATCTTCCTCTATCATAGATTGGTGCCTAGCCCAGCTGACATCACAGAGGCTTCCTCCAGCAGCTGATGGGAGCAGATACAGAGACCCACAGCCAAACATTAAGTGGAGCTTGGGGAACCCAGGAGAAAAGGGAGAGAAAGATAGAGGGGTCAAGGACACTAAGTGAGCATGGCCCACATAATCAGCTAAGAAGTGTTCATACAGGCTCACAGAGACTGAAGCAGTAGTCATGGAAACAGTATGGGCCTGCACTAGGTCTTCTGCATATATGTTATGGTTGTTTAGCTTGGTGTTCTTGTGGGACTCCTGTTGGTATCATATTCTTGTGGAATGTATACAATTTACCTTTCTTCATTCACATGCTGATTTCTCTACTCCACTATCTGGTTTAAATCCAACATGGCATTGAATAAACATCACCTGTCTCAAGTTTGTGTAAACATGTTACCATTTGTTCTCTGAATTGCCAATAGAAACAACCAGCCAATGTTGACCAATAGAGAGAAAAAGATGTGACATCCCAGTTTGGAGGGGAGGAGAAAAAAAAGGAGTGGGAGGAGAGATCCAAGAAGAGAGGACATGGAAACATCAAGAGAAATGAACCAGACCTAACATGACTAAAAAGCAAGTATAATGTGGGAAGTCTGAATGTGAGGAAGCTATGAGGTCTTGAAGGTATAGGATGGAGTAATTATTGCCCAGAATTGTGCTCTAGCTTAATTAAAGAAATCCTGTTCTCTGTGTGGTGATTTGGGTATATAACAGATTTAGGAATAACTGCTGTTTAACTAAAAGATAAATCAACATAAAATATTAATAATCATTAACAAACTTATAACAGTGGAAGCTGTCTCTGACACTTTTGCCTGCCCTTGGAATGCTTTTTTTTCCTACTGGGTTGCCTTGCTCAGCCTTGGTATGCCTCCACTTGTTGCATCTTGATATGCTGTGTTCATTTGATATCCCTGGGAGGTCTGCTCTTTTGTAAACTGAAACAAAGGAGCAATGGAACTGGGCAAAAGACAAGGGGGTGGGGTTGGGAGAAGTAGAGGGAGGGAAATTGCAGTCAGAATGTATTATATGAAAATAGAATGAATAAAAAAATGTTTAGATCAGTATCACATTTTTAAATGGGTTATTTGGGTTTTTTATATATGTAGCTTTTTAAGTCTTTCTATTGTTTGGATAATAACCCTCTTCTTTAAAGTTCTGGTATATTTCTTTACTGAAACCATCTGGCCTAGGGATTTGGGGGCAGTTAGGAAACTTTTAATTACTGCTTTTATTTCACTGGGGTTGGTTATAGTTTATTTAAGTTGCTTTTCTGTTCTTGATATGTATTTGGTAAGTAGTTTATAACAAGATTTTTCTTGTTTTTTATTATGTTTTATTTATTTATTTTTAATTTTTATTAATGACAATTTATTCACTTTGTATCCCCATTAACCCCTCCCTCTTCCCCTCCCAATCCCACCTTCCTTACCCCTTCTCCACACATGCCCCTCACCAAGTCCACTGATAGGGGAGGTCTTCCTTTCCTTCCTTTTGATCCTAGTCTATCAGCTCTCATCAGGAGTGGTTGCATTGTCTTCCTCTGTGGCCTGGTAAAGCTGTTCCCTCATCAGGATGAGGTGATCAAAGAGTAGGCCAATCAGTTCATGTCAGAGGCAGTCCCTATTCCCATTATTATGGAACCCACTTGGATACTGAACTGCCATGGGCTACAGCTGTGCAGGAGTTCTAGGTTTTCTCCATGCATGGTACTTGGTTGGAGTATCAGTCTTAGGAAAGACCCCTGTGCTCAGATATTTTGGTTCTGTTGCTCTCCTTGTGGAGCTCCTGTCCTCTCCCTCTCTTACTATTTCCCACATCTTTTGTAAGATTCCATGCACTCTGCCCAACAGTTGGCCATAAGTCTCAGCATCTGCTTTGATATTCTGCAGGGCAGAGCCTTTCAGGGGCCCTCTGTGACAGGCTCCTAGATTATTTCCTGTTTTCTTCTTCTGATGTCAATCTGCTTTGCCTTTCTGGCTGGGGATTGATCATTTTAGCCAGAGTCCTCCCTCTTAATTAGTTTCTTTAGGTGTATAGATTTTAGTAGGCTTATCCTATTTTATATGTCTATATGAGTGAGTACATACCATGTGTGTCTGTCTGCTTTTGGGATACCTCACTCAGGATGATCCTTTCTAGTTCCCACCGTTTACATGCAAAGTTCATGATATCCTTGTTTTTTATTGCTGAGTAATATTCCATTGTGTACATGTACCGCAATTTCTATACCCATTCCTCAGGTGAAGGGCATCTGGGTTATTTCCAGCTTCTGGCTATTACAAATAAAGCTGCTACAAACATGGTTGAGCATTTTTATACATGTAGACATCCAGTTAGACCAGCACCATTTGTTGAAGATGCTATGTTTTTTCCATTGTATGGTTTTGGCATCTTTGTCAAAAATCAGGTGTCCATAAGTGTGTGGGTTTATTTCCTGGGTCTTCTATTCAGTTCCATTGATCCACCATTCCGTTTCTATGTCAGTACAATGCAGTTTTTATTACTGTTGCTCTATAGTACAGCTTGAGATCAGGGATGGAGATACCTCCAGAAGATCTTTTATTGGAGAGGATTGTTTTAGCAACTCTGGGGTTCTTGCTATTCCATATGAACTTGAGAATTTCTCTTTCAAGGTCTGTAAAGAATTGTGTTGGTAATTTGAAGGGAATTGCATTGAATCTGTAGATTTCTTTTGGTAAGATGGCCATTTTTACTATGTTAATTCTGCCAATCCATGAGCATGGGAGATCTTTCCATCTTCTGATATCTTCTAATTCTTTCTTCAGAGACTTGCAATTTTTTTCATACAAGTCTTTGACTTCCTTGGTTAGGGTCACAACAAGGGACTTTATGTCTTTTGTGGTAATTGTGAAAGGTGTTGTTTCCCTAATTTCTTTCTCAGCCCTTTTAGCTTTTATATACAGGAAGGCTACTAAATTTTTTGAGTTAATTTTTTATCTGGACACTTTGCTGAAGGTATTTATCAGCTGTAGAATTTCCCTGGTAGAATTTTTTGGGTCACTCAGCTATACTATCATAACGTCTGCAAATAGTGATACTTTGACCTCTTCCTTTCCGATTTGTATCCCCTCTCTCTCAACATCAATGGACTCAATTCTCCAGTAAAAAGACACAGACTAACAGATTGGATGCGTAAACAAGACCCAGCAATCTGTTGCATACAAGAAACACGCCTAAGTCACAAAGATAGACATTACCTGAGGGTAAAGGGCTGTAAGATGGTTTTCCAAGCAGGTGGGCAAAAGAAGCAAGCAGGAGTAGCCATTCTAATATCTGATAAAAACAGACTTTCAACCAAAATTAATAGATTAATAAACCAAATTAATAAAACAAAATTAATAAAAAGAGATGGGGATGGAAACTTCATACTCATCAAGGGAAAATTCCAACAGGAACACATCGCAATCCTGAACATCTATGCCCCAAATACAAGGGCACTCACATTCGTAAAAGAAACATTGATAAACCTTAAACCACACATAGATCCCCACACATTAATAGTGGGAGACTTCAACATCCAACTCTCAACAAAGGACAGGTCAACAAAACAGAAATTAAACAAAGAAACAATGTCTCTAACAGAGGTCATGAATAAAATGGACCTAACAGACATCTACAGAACCTTACACCCAAACACAAAAGAAATTACCTTCTTCTCAGCACCTCATGGAACCTCCTCCAAAATAGACCATACGGCTGGTCACAAAGCAAGCCTCAACAGATACAAGAAGATTGAAATAATCCCTTGTATCCTGTCTGATCACCATGGCCTAAAGCTGGACCTCGACAACAACAGAAATAGCAAAAAGCCTACACACACATGGAAACAGAACAACTTGCTACTAAATGACAGCTGGGACAGGGAAGAAATTAAAGTCTTCCTAGAATTCAATGAAAATGAAGACACAACATACCCAAACTTATGGGACACAATGAAAGAAGTGCTAAGAGGAAAGTTCAGAGCATTAAGTGCCTTCAAGAAGAAATTTGAGACTTCTCATTTGAGCAACTTAATGGCCCACCTAAAGCCCCCCCCCCAAAAAAAAGCAGGCTCACCAAAAAGGAGTACATGGCTGGAAATAATCAAGATCAGGGCTGAAATCAATAAATTAGAAACAAAAGAATTTAAAGAATCAATGAAACCAAGAGCTGGTTCTTTGAGAAAATCAACAAGATAGACAAACCCTTAGCCACACTAACTAAAAGGCAGAGAGACACCGTCCAAATCAACAAAATTAGAAATGAAAAGGGGACATAAGGACAGACACTGAGGAAATCCAAACAATCATTAGCACTTACTTCAAAAGTTTATATGCCACAAAATTGAAAAATCTAAATGAAATGGACAATTTTCTTGATCGATTCAACTTATCAAAGCTGAATCAAGACCAGGTAAATCAATTAAATGGTCCTATATCCCCTAAGGAAATAGAAGCGGTCATCAAAGTTCTCCCATCCAAAAAAAAAAAAAAAAGCCCAGGACAATATGGTTTCAGCGCAGAATTCTATACCAGACCTTAAAAGAAGAGCTAACTCCAGTTCTCTTCAAACTGTTCCACAAAATAGAAACAGAAGGAACACTACCAAACAAATTCTATGAATCCACAGTCACCTTGGTACCTAAACCTCACAATGACCCAACAAAGAAAGAGAATTTCAGGCCAATCTCCCTTATGAACTTTGACGCAAAAATACTCAACAAATACTTGCAAACCGAATACAAGAACACATCAAAGATATCATCCACTATGACCAAGTAGGCTTCATCCAAGGTATGCAGGGATGGTTCAATATACGGAAATCCATCAATGTGATCCACCATATTAACAAACTAAAAGAAAAAAAAAACACAGGATAATCTCCTTAGATGCTGAAGAAGCATTTGACAAAATCCAACATCCATTCATGTTTAAAGTATTGGAGAGATCAGAGACACAAGGCATATATCTAAACATAGTAAAAACAATATATAGCAAGCCTATAACCAACATGAAACTAAACGGAAAGAAACTTAGAGCAATCCCACTGAAATCAGGGACAAGGCAAGGCTGCCCACTCTTTCCATATATCTTCAACATAGTTCTGGAATTCCTTGCTAGAACAATAAGACAATTAAAGGAGATCAAGGGGATACAAATTGGAAATAATTTTTTTTTATATTTTCCAATTTGGTAGAGTACAGGTTTTTGAAGTATGTTCTTACAGATCTCTGGGTTTTCTCAGTGTCTCTTGTTATGTGCTCCTTTTTGTCTGTAATTTTTTCAATTGTATCTTCTGTCTATGCTTTTTAGTTAATTTGACTAACTTAAATTATTTACTTTCTCAATGAACCCAGCTCTTTGTTTCATTGATTCTTTCCTGTGTGTGTGTGTGTGTGTGTGTGTGTGTGTGTGTGTGTGTGTGTGTGTGTGCATTTTATTGATATCAGGCATGAGTTTGAATATTTGTTGACATCAAATCCTATTGGGTTTGATTTCCTCTTTTTGTTACAGAGCATTCACATGTGTGGATTACTTATTAGTATGATATCTCTTCAATATTTTATGTAAGCACTTAATACTATAAACTTGCCTCTTAGAACCTTTTTCATTGTGTCCTGTAAGTTTGGGTATATTGTATATTCATTTTAATCCAATACTAGAAAGTCATTAATTTCTTTATTTCTGTTTTGATCCTTTTTTCATCTATTAGTTGTTTCTTTGATTTCATGAGTTTGTAAGCTTTCTGGGTTTTTTCCCCTGTAGTTTTTGATAAATAGATTTAATTTGTTCTTGTCAGATAGGATTCAGGCTGTTATTTCAATTTTCTTGTATTTGTTGAGGCTTGCTGTGGTCCATGTATGTGGTCATTTTTTGGAAAAGTTCCATAAGGTGCTGAGAAGAAAGCATATTATTTTGTGTCTGATGAATTGTTCTGTAAATATCTGTTAGGTTCATTTAGTTTATATCATCTTTTAGCTCCAGTATTTCTCTGTTTATTTTTGGTATGGATGGCTGGTCTATTGGCAAGAGTGGGGTACTGAAGTCTCCCACTATTGCTCTGTGAGGTTTAGCATGTAATGTAAGCTGTAGCAATGTTTCTTTTACAAACTTGAGTGCAGTTGCGTTTGGTGCATGGATATTAAAAACTGCAATATAATCTTGCTGGATTTTCCTTTGATGACTATGTATTATATTTCCCCTATCTCTGTATTAAAATGGCTACATGGGTTTGCTTTTTAGATCCATTTGCTTAAAATACCTTTTTCTATCTTTTTACCCTGAGGTCATGATTATACTAGATGTTTTTTTTTAATGTACTTTATTTATTTTTATATCAATCACAGGTTAGGTACTTTGCATCCCAGGCATAGCCCCCTCCCTCATTCCTTCCCCCTCTCCCCATCCCTCCCTCATCTTCTCCCCGCTCCCTCCAAATCCACCAACAGGGGAGGACCTCCTCCCCTTCCATCCGACCCCAGATCATCTTGTCTCCTCAGGGCTGGCTGCAATGTCCTCCCCTGGGATCTTGCCAGGCTGTTACTCCCTGGCATCTATGGGGGAGGGTCAAAGAGCCAGCCATCGAGTTCATGACTGAAACATATACTTGATGTTAAGGGGTAATTTTGGATCCAGCAGAAGGATGAAATCTGTTTTTGCAACCATTCTCTTAGTTGTTTTTTTTTTTAATTGTCCAGTCAAGACCACTGATGTTGACTGTTCTCAAGAGCAGTATTTATTGATTACTGTGTGTGTGTGTATGTTTGTGTTACATTTTTCTCCTCTTTTGCTTTTCTGGACTAGAATTATTTATTCCTTTTGTTTTCCTGGGTTTGCTTAACCTCTTTAGCTTAGCAATTTCCTTCTAGTACCTTCTGTAGGGCTAGATTTGCAGATAGATACTGTTTAAATTTGGTATTACCGTACTATTTTTTTCCATCTATGGTGATTGAAAGTGTTGGGTATAGTAGTTTGGGCTGGTATTTGTCGTCTCTTACAGTGTGCAGCACATCTTTCCTTCTGGCTTTTAGACTCTCCTTTGAAAAGTTGGGTGTATATGTTACTTGATCTTTTTCCCTTGCAACTTTTTGTTTAGTGTGGTTTGATTTGGTTTGGTTTGGTTTAGTTTGGTTTGGTTTTCAAGACAGGGTTTCTCCATGTAGTTTTGGCTTTCCTGGAACTCTCTCTTTAGACCAAGCTGGCTTGAAACTCAGTGAGATATGCCTGCAGGGATTAAAGGAATATACCTTGTGGCGTTTAATATTCTTTCTTTCTTCTGTATATTTAAGGTATTTAGTGCTTAATTATCATATATCAATGCAAATTATTCTTCTGATCCAGTGTACTTGGCATTCTGTGTGCTTCTTGTATCTTGGTAGGCACCTCCTTCTTTAGATTAGAAAAGTTTAAAGTCTTTGTGTTTCAGCTATGCTTCATGTGTCAGGTCTGCTATTAAAAGGTTGGCTGGCTCTAGTGAAGACATATCATTCTGGTTTTTATTGATTGTGTTTTATATTGATATACATGCATCAGAATTTGGGATGAATGTAATTGTAGGTGGTAATACCTGATATTTGTTGAATTTTTCTTTTCTCTATCTCTGTCTTTCTCACTCACTCATTTTCCTTTCTGTCCCTTGGTTTCTGTTGCCCTCCCAGGTTCTTAAGCAGGAGTGGTAGTGCTATCCTGATAGGGAATGATTTTGGCATACTTCCAGGTATGGCAACTAAGGGTTAAGGGTACAATGTACTTTTAGCTATTTGGAGATGATACTTAAGAATGGGATAAAAGTTCAGGAGATTAACAGTGTCCATAGGAAAGAGGAAAGCAGGATATTTCATCAAGATCTGCTTGTCCTTTGGAATAGAAGTAGAAAGTCTGAAGAGGCTGCAGCAGGTGGTTTTCAACAGAGGTCAGACTCCAGGACTGGATTTGAACTAGAGGAGGGAGACTGAATATCTGAAGCTTAGCTATATTATTTGCTTTTCTGGAAGGTTTGTCTCATGGGTCCCAGGAAGTGTCTGCTCTAGTTGGGGGCTGAGAAAATGGAATGAGTGGTCAGGAAGTTTGGAGAAGCAGTTCTCCAAGATCTACAGGAGATTGAACCAGAAAGGAAGGGGAGACCACAGCAAGTGGTCTGCTAACAAAGTTGGTGGTAAGACTGGCTCCAAATTGGATTTGTAGAGGAGAAGAGAGAGCTGAAAAGCTGAAATTGCCCTATCTTCTTTCCTGACTAGGATGGCCTGCAAGTTACCAGGAAATCCATTTTGAAATATCTCAATCTATGCCTTTCTGGCTTTTATGGTTGTTGATGAAACGTCTGGAGTAATTTTGATATTTTTGCCTTTGTATTTGATTTGTAAATTTTTTCATTCTGCTTTTAGCATTATTTCTTTGCTGTGTTGTTTTGACATTCTAATCATATTTTTGGAGAGTCTTCTAGGGTCATATCTATTTAGAGTAATAAAATTAGTAATAAAATAGACTTTGAACATCTAATATTAAGCAAGGTCACACAATCTCAAAAAGTAAAAAAAAAATGGATATTCTTTTATGCATGGACTCTAGAAAGTAATTCGTGTATATGTATAAACAAGTATACATATGGGTACCATGTGAAATGAATGAACTAGAACAGGAAAGGTTAAATATTATGGGATGAGAAAAGACTGAAAACTGTAGAGGAATTTTCATCCAGCAACATGGCACTCTGGCAAGGAATCACTTCCAAAGACCTAAGTCTGTGTGATCTCACTGAAATGCAGACACACCCTTCCTACTTATCTCTAATACCAAACAAGGAAGGTAAAGTTAGTTTGTAGAAGGAAGCACCCATGTTTGAAGCTGTCTTCTAATTGAGGTACAGACAAAGTAAGGATTCATAGATTTTTAAAGATTAAGATATGTACAATAAAGTATTTAAAAGAATGCAGGGACAGGCAGTGGAATTCATTGATTTGAGTTCAGTTCAGTCAATTAGATTCAGTTAGTTGAGTTCAGTGCTGTGGAGTTCAGTTGAGTGGTGTTGAGTTCAGTGTAGTTCAGTTGAGTGAATACAGTGCAGTGGTGTTGAATTCATTTGTGAGTTTGTGAAGAGACAGTGGAAGCAAGAGAATAACAAGGAACCAGAAGATTAGAACAAATTCCCAGAGTTAATTTGAGGCCAAGCATAGCCATTCAGTCAGAAGCCAACAGAAGCCAGATTGAATCATTCAGTTTAGGCAGGAATTTGAGCCAAAGAGCTAAGTTAAACAAGCCAACAATAGTTTAGAAAAAATAAGAAAAGGTGAGGGCATTCATCAGTAAGCCTCCAAGATCACAATTACATTGGCAAATAAAAGATACATTTATAGAAAAGAGGTAATGGACATGAGTTGTGAAAGAAGGTATGAAGCTAAATGTTTTTATATTTCTAATTATTTAATGGCTTTGTTTGTTTTAATTGTGTCTAGATGAATAAAATATATTCAATATTTAAAGTGTAAAAGTGTGAAACAACATCAGTTCCAAATGCCTAGTCTAACTGTACAGAAGTTTAGTTATATAGACATTTGATCTGGTGATGTGTTGTTTTTATTTATTTGAAAGAGATTTTACATATTAAAGACAGAGAAAAAAAGAAAAGAAAAGTCAAAGTTACTTAAAATGCAGAGAAAAACTCACCATGAGGGGCCCATGTACAACACAAGCCTTAAATGTAATGTTCAGAGAACATCACAAAAGAGTAGGCAGAATGATTGTGGATTGTAGATTGTGAGATCCAGAGTACCAAGACATCTGCTGAGAGATAGTGTCTTCTATTTATAACAGGAAGCTTTACTCATTAAATCTTAACAATGTGGTCACCTAAATCTGCTCATTGACAATATCAGTTGACATTCTAAGGTGGATCAGAGAATTCTTACTTGGCCCTGTCCCTAAATTAAATGTGATATGTGATTAATGGCTGCTAAAAGAAGGAAAATTAAGCCACTCCAGGGTTGATCCCCTTGACATGTTAGTCAGCACCAAGTGGATACCCTTAAATACATACACATGCAAGCAACACCAAATGGACTAAGAAGGTTTTGTTTCAAGTACTCATGTATGAAATTGTCAAGAAAAGTTCATCTAAGACACAAATATGTGAGGGGATAGGAAGGTAGCAGTAGCTCTCAAAGGAAATGAGGAAGGAATAGGTGTGAATATTATAGAAATACATTTAATGAAATTCCCAAAGAATTAATAAAGATATTATGTACAAAAAGAAAGATTTAGGTAGGTGGATAAAATTGATAGGCAATTCTGTCTCAAATTAAATGATAAATGAGTAATTAACATCTCACTGCCCCTGAAAACAAAATGCATTAGTTTCTGGATAGGCTGCAATTAAACATATTAGATTATCTATAGCTATCAATAACACCTCTGAAGAGTGAAAAGAATGAAGATTTCGTCTCATGAAGTAATCATTTTTTTTTACACCGATTCCTTTTTTTCCCTCATGTGTAGGGAAAATAATTGCAAATTATGCTTTAAAATTCTTAGAATACAGATACTTGTCTAATGTATATCAAGAAGATATACAACATGAATTTTGCAACTTCCTTCTCTTTTTGCCATATTCCATTTTTCTTCCAAACGTCTGGCTTCTCCATTTTCATCTTTGGCTAAACTTTTCTCAAGTCTCATGAGAGAAACATCAATACTTACAAACTTATGGAATATGACTCCATCATCTCCAATAGTATATTCTTAATGGAAAAAATTTTAAAATGTGATAGTTTCAAAGAGGTCTTCTCCATAATCTTGGCCTCCAGTTGTTGTGCTCTTTGGGGAGGTCCAAGAAGAAGTACTTTTGTAGAAAGAAGGATATCATGGGGAGGGGCAAACTTTGAAGTGATAAAGCTTTAAGCCATTGTTGTTCAGTCTTATTACTTTCAGCTTGTGATTCAAGATGTGCCTTCAGCTTCCTGTTCCTGTTGCCATGACTTCTCTCTAGCCACGGACTTCTCTCTACTATCATAGAGTGAAATTTATTATAGCCATCTGGAGCTGTAATTCCAAATAGTCTTTCTTCTGTAAGTTGCTTTAGTCATGGTGTTTTAACACAGTGATAAAAAAAATAAGTAATACAGATTAAATAATAAAAAATAAGGAAAGCTACAGAATTGGAGAAAATGTTTGCAAATCTACAGCAGTACTTCTCAGACCTGCTAGAAATTTAAATAATGACACAGAGACTTCTGAATATTTAAAAGCCTAGGCATTTAGCTGGGCAGACTCTCAGCTAGTTCATCTGTATTATCCCTACTATTCTAGCCCAATACCTGCCACCTGACTTGTTCTTTACCTCTCTGCTTGCCATTGAGTTCATGTCAGAATAGTCCCTGTTCCCCTTAATACGGTACCCACTTTGCACATAGAATTTTGCACTGTCACTATCAAATATGTTTCTATACACTTACACATCACCCAAAGCAAAAATCCATGATAGAGTTAGAACTTTTATAATTTGTGTTCTTTGCCTGCATTCAGCCATTCCTGATCCCCTACTACTTTGCCTTGTTGTGTTTACTTCGTATTGTACTCCACCCAGATGTATGTATGTATAGATAGATAGATAGATAGATAGATGCATATATATGTATATATACATTTCTTATATTACTGACAATATCTTGCATATGTAAGAATAGGGTAGAATGTGTGTGTTTTTTCCTTTTGCGATTGTATGACCTCACTTAATATATTATATTCTAAGTATATTAATTTTTTCTTTCTAAAATTTATTTTAATAATTTATTTACTTTATATCCAGATTGTAGCCCCCTCCCTCATCTTCTCCCAGTCCCACCCTCCCTACCTATTCCCCCTAACACCCCTCCACTACACCGCAGAACGAGGGAGCTCTCCTCCCCTACGATCTGACCTTAGCCTATCAAGTCTCATAAGGACTCCCTGGATCTTCTTCCTCTGTGGTCTGGCAAGGTTGACCCACCATGAGGAAGTGATCAAAGATTTCGCAACTAAGTCAATGTCAGAGACAAGCGCTGTTCTCCTAACTAGGGAAACCCACCTGGAGACTGAGCTACCTATTGGCTACATCAGAAAAGGGGTTCTATGTCCTCTCCATGCACAGTCCTTGGTTGATGCATCAGTCTCTGTCACAGATTTGTTGTTTTGTTCATCTCCTTGAGGAGCTTCTGTCCCCTCTGGGTCTTTTTATACCCCCACTCTTCCATAAGATTCCCTGAGCTCTGTCCAAAGTTTGTCTGATTTGATCCCTGCTGGGTGGAGTCTTTCACAGGACATCTATGGTAGACTTTCATCTTGTTACCACTCTTCAACTGCTTCAGGTGTTTGTTCTTTTTGCCCTTCAGAATGAGAATTAAGCCAACTCCCTAGGGTCTTCCTTGTTATTTAGATTCTTTCGGTCTGTGGATTTTTGGTATGGTTATAATACAGAATAACCATTAATTTTCCTGTAAATTTTGTGCTTTTATTTTTCTTTTGAGCTGAATAAGTATTCAATTTTATTTACATACCAAATGTACAATATCCATTTATCTGGTTGATGGACAACTAGGATAATTCTAATTTTTCTCTTTTTATTATTATTATTATTATTTGCTTATTTGCTTGTTTACATTTTTGTTATTTTTAGAGTAAGTGTTTCTCTGTGTAACCTTGGCTGTGGTAGAACTCACTCTGTAGACCAGATTGACCTTGAACCCACAAAGATCTATCTGCCTCTTCTTCCTGAGATCTGGGATTTAATGTCATGTTCCACTCCTGCCCAACCCAATTTTTTTCTGTAATAGAAAAACAGCAGTAAATATGGAAGTGCAAATGTCTATATGGTAGGGTCCAGCATTCTCTGAGTATATTTTCAGACATGAAATAGAGAGGCCAATATGATAGTTGTATTTTTAGTGCAGACCCATACTGTTTCCATGACTGCTGCTTCAGTCTCTGTGAGCCTGTATGAACACTTCTTAGCTGATTATGTGGGCCATGCTCACTTAGTGTCCTTGACCCCTCTATCTTCCTCTCCCTTTTCTCTTGGGTTCCCCAAGCTCCACTTAATGTTTGGCTGTGGGTCTCTGTATCTGCTCCCATCAGCTGCTGGAGGAAGCCTCTGTGATGTCAGCTGGGCTAGGCACCAATCTATGATAGAGGAAGATCATTAGGAATAATTTCTTTGACTTTCATTTTTTGCCAGTTGTATTTGATTCATAGCCATCCAGGCAGTGTCAGGCATGGGTTCCCTCTTGTGGTTTGATACTAAAGTTAGCCCACTCATTGACTGACCCTCCCACAAGTTCTGAACTACCATTGCCCTAGTCCTGCAGGGAGGACAAAGGTCAAAGGTTTTATGGCTGGTTTGTCTAAAACTGTGAAATATGAAAAAAGAATCTAGATAGGTATTGCATAAAATATGTAAACTAATTTTGGTAGTATAGTAATTTAAAAAGTATGTAGCCTATAGACAGCTCAGTCTTCATGTGGGGGTTGTATCTAACATTAACTCAGTTGCCTGTTCTTTGATTACTTCCCCTTAGCTTGGCTTCCTAGCTAACCCACAGAGGAAGAGGATCCAGACAGTACTGATGAGACCTGATAAGCTAGGGTCAGATATAAAGGAGGAAGAGGACTTCCCCCATCAGTGGACTAAGGGAGAGGGCTGGGGTGGGGGGAAGAGAAAGGAAGGGTAGGACTAGGAAGACATGAGGGAGGGGGCTACAACCAGTGTACAAAATGAATAAATTGTAAATAATAATAATAAATTATGTAAGAAGAAAAACATTAATAATACTAATCCAGGAAAATATACTGTCCTTCTATTATATAGCATCTTCTATGATTTTCCTTTTCAACATCTTAAAGTTTGTGGTATAGGGTTTTTTCACTTCTTTAATTAACTATATTTCTAATTACTTAACTTTTGAATTACTATTAATGGAGTTTTTTTCTTGTTTCTTTCTCTGAAAGTATACTGTTGGTATAAATGAAGGCTCCTGAGATTTTGCTTTACATTGATTTTGTGTCTTGCAATCTTACTGAGAATATTTATTAGGTTTAAGAGTTACCTAGTATTCTCAATAGAGTCTTTTAAGTAAAAAGATATAATCTCCAAATAGGAATTTTTATTTTTTCCATTCCTATTACTATCATTTTATGTCTAATTGCTATAGGTATGTCAAAGTAGGTATTCTCATTAACAATCTTCTAAATGTCTCTGTCAAAATGAAGAACAGAAGAGTCATTCATTTTACCAATAATTAACTCTATTGAAACAGTTATCATAATAAGAAATTATTATTGAATTTTATACCCTTAACAGCTGAATAACAGAAGAATAGAATTTCTAAAAATTTCAACAAAATTAAGCCCCAGATATATAAATAACTTAAAGAAACCTAATATGAGTAATGAGATTGAAACTGTTATTAAAGACCTCCACTTAAAGAAGAGACTAGGACTAGATGGATTCCTTGATGAAATTCTACCTACTTTTCAAGGACGATCTCATACCAATTTTTCTTGGTTGGTTCAGGAAAATAATATTGGGAAACACGTTAAATACACACGGCTTCCCAACAATGAGATGAACAAAGATGACACCATGAGACATGTCAAAGGGTGTATAAGAGGATCTGGAGGGAAGCAAAGGAAAGAATAAAGGTTATAATTATAATATAATCTCAAAAAAACTTAAAGACCAACATCTTCGATAAACATAGATATAAAAATTCTAAACAAAATAGTTATATTTTGCACAAATATAAGTAATTTCAAAAATACATTAAGAAAATACATTATTAATCATCTTACCCCAGGCCCTCTTTCCTATTTATCTTCTTTAGTGTTTAGATTTTAGTATGTTTATCCTATCTTATAGGTCTAGTATCCACTTATAAGTGAGTGTACACTGTGTGTGTCTTTCTGCTTCTGGGATACCTCACTCAGGATGATCTTTTCTAGATGCCACCATTTGCCTGCAAATTTCATGATGTCCTTGTTTTTAATTGCTGAATAGAAATTCATTGTTTAAAAGTACCACAATTTCTGTATCCATTCCGCCGTTGATGGACATCTGGGTTATTTCCAGGTTCTGGCTATTACAAGTAATCCTGCTACGAACATGGTTGAGCATATCCTTGTAGTGTACTTGAGCATCTTTTGAATATATGCCTAGGAGTGGTATAACTGGATCTTGGGGAAGCACTATTCCTAATTGTCTGAGAAAATGCCAGATTGATTTCCATAGATAATCAATCTTCACTTAGAAAGACAAATGGGATGGACATTGGAAATAGGAGAAAACAAGTAACAGGACAGGAGCCTACCACAGAGGGCCTCTGAAAGACTCTACCTAACAGTGTATCAAAGCCAATGCTGAGACTCATTACCAAACCTTGGACATAGTGCAGGGAATCATATGAAAGAAGCGGGAGTTAATATGACCTAGAGAGAACAGGAGCTCCACAAGGACCAAATATATCTGGGCACAGGGGTCTTTTCTGACACTGTTTCTCCAACCAAGTAGCATGCATATATATAATCTAGAATCCCTATCCGGATGTAGCTCAGTATCCAAGTGGGTTCCCTAATTATGGGAACAAGGACTGTCTCTGACATGAACTCAATGGCTGGCTCTTTGAGCCGCCACCCCCCAGGGAGGAGTAGCCTTGCTAGGCCACAGAGGAGGACATTGCAGCCAGTCCTGAAGAGACCTGATAAGTTAGGATCAGAAGGAAGGAGAGGAGGATCTCCCCCATCAGTGGACTTAGAGAGGGGCAAGAAGGAGATGAGGGAGTTAGGGTGGGCTTGCGGGGGGAATGAAGGAGGGGCCTACATTTGGGATACAAAGTGAATAAACTATACCTAATATAAAAAATAAAAATTTAATTAAAAAGAATATACATTATGATCAGTAAGTTTCATGCCAAAAAGAAAAGATTGTTTCAACACATGCAAATCAAGAAATGTAATACAGCATAGAAATAAACTTAAAGGAATCACATAATTATTTCAATTGATGCTGAAAAGGAATTTTTCAAAGCCCAATATGATTTCATGATAAAATCTCTGAAAAATTTAGAAATAAATGGAACATATCTTCAAAAACTAAAAGCTATATACCATAAGCCTATAATCAACATTAAGTGAAAACAAACTTACAGCATTTCCTCTAAATATGGAATGAAATAAAGATTTCCATTCTCCCTTCTTTCATTTGTGTGTGTCTGTGTGTGCTTAGCAACTCAGAAAAACATGAAAACTAATGTGAGAGCAGGAAAATAAGTACTAGTAATCCAGAAAAGTAGACTATCACTTCACAAATTTACATGAAAACCAAACCTCTTTTTATGATAACCTTAAATGTCAATGACCTCAAATTTCACTAAAAAGATATAAACTAATGGGTTTGATTAAAAAGCAAGAAGTAACTCTGTTGTCTCCAGGAAACACGAAATTAATGATATCCAAAACATTGTTAACAAAAATGAAAAAAAAAACTGTTAAACAAACAGAAAATGTAAACAAGCCAGTATAGCTATAAATATGTTAGACAAAGTAAACTTCAAACTAAAGATAGTTAGAGTAGATAAAATGGGAACATACACATTAATAAAAGTAATGCTATACAGAACAACTATAAACCTTTAAGCACCTAATATTGGAGCCCCTAATTTTGTAAAACAAACTGTAAAAGACATAAAAGAATACATAGGCTCTGACATAATAATAGTGGGACACTTCAGTACTTCACTTTCAAATTATTTTACATATTTTAAACTAAAAACAATGAACTTCAGAGCTAAAATATACTATTGAGGTTATGAGACTTAACATATGTTTTTTCGTCAATAATAAGGAGAACGCATTTTCTCAGCAATAAGTAGAACCATCTCCAAAACTGATCACATCAGAAAACATAAGTTAGGTGTCAATAAATACAAAAAAGAAGAAAATTTTATGTTCTTTACCAGACAATAGTGCAATAAAGCTGGAAATCAATAATAAGAGAAACTATGGAATCCATAAAAATAATTGAAGATGAAACATCACATTTTAAAGTACATTGGATTGTATATGAAATCAGAGAGAATATGCATAAATGTCTAGAGATAAATGATAATGAAAGCATAACCTATCAGGATATCTGGGATATAACCAGTCCATGTTAAAAATAAAGTTTACAGGATACTTTTAAAAATGATTTATTTATTTTTATTTTCTCTGTGTTGGTGTTTTGTCTGCATGTATGTGTGTATGAGGGTGTCAGATCCCCTGGAACTGGAAATACAAACAGCTCTGAGCTGCCGTTTGGGTGCTAGGAATTGAACCTGGGTTCATTTGGAAGAGCAGTCACTGCTCTTAACCACTGAGCCATCTCTCCAGCCCCCTAAAGAATATTTCTATGGAAGAGATGCTATTTCTTTCTCTTGTCAAGTTCCTTGAACTATGTAATATGGCATCATTGTATTAATAAGAGACATGTCAAAAATTATTTTGTATCTTTTCTGATTGTATGGTATTCTTTCTTAGGCTGGCCCAGAAAACTTAAGATTTTTATTCATGTATAGCTAAGTTCAGTATGTATTCAAACTGAAATTAAAGTGCATAAGCATACATATAAAACTATAAATTCCTAGTTTATCACCTAAGCATTTTACCTATTAAATTAAACATTGAGAAAGATGCTAGATTGAGTTCTTTTTAATGCAATTTATTCATTTTTATATTAATCACAGGTTAGGTACTTTGTATCCCAGGTGTAGCCCCCTCTCTCATTCCCTCCCACTCTCCCCATCCCTCCCTCATCTCATCCCTGCCCCCTCCAAGTCCACTGATGGGGGAAGACCTCCTTCCCTTCCATCCGACCCTAGTTTATCTTGTCTCTTCAGAGCTGGCTGCAATATCCTCCCCTGGGATCTAGCTAGGCTGTTACTCCCGGGCGTGTGTGTAGGAGGGTCAAAGAGCCAGCCATAGAGTTCATGACAGAAATAGTCTCTGTTCCCCTTACTAGGGTCTCCAGTTAGATACTGACCTACCATGAGCCACATCTGAGCAGGGGTTCTAGGTTATATCCATACATGGTCCTTGGTTGGAGAAACAGACTCATAAAAGACCCCTGTGCCCTGATCTATTTGGTCTTTGTGGAGCTCTTGTTCTCCCCAAGAGAACTAACTCCCCCTATTTTCATTATTATTCCCAGCCCTCTGCCAAAGGTTTGGTTGTGAGTCTTAATATCTGCTTTGATACATTGCTATATTGATACTTTCAGAGGACCTCTTTGGTATACTCCTGTCCTATAGCTTGTTTTCTCCTACATTCAATGCCCATCCCATTTTTTTCATCTAAACAAGCATTGTTCATACCAACCTGGGTCCTCCTTCTTGTTTATCTTCCCTAGGTGTATAGATTTCAGCATGACCTTCCTATCCTATAGGTCTATATAAGTGAGTATATACTATATGTTTCTTTCTGCTTTTGGGATACCTCACTTAGGATGATTGTTTCCAGGTCCCACCATTTGCCTGCGAATTTCATGATTTCCTCCTTTTTAATTGCTGAGTAGTATCCCATTGTGTAAAAGTACCACAATTTCTGTATCCATTCCTCAATTGAGGGACATCTGGGTTGTTTCCAGATTCTGGCTATTACAAATAAAGCAGCTACGAACATAGTTGAACAAATGTCTTTGTTGTGTACTTGAGCATCTTTTGGATATATGCCTAAGAGTGGCTGGGTCTTGAGGAATCACTATTCCTAATTGTCTAAGAAAGCGCCAAATTGATTTCCAGAGTGGTTGTACAAGTTTGCATTCCCACCAGCAATGAAGGAGGGTTTCTCTTTCTCCACAACCTC
>CM053742.1:70370942-70386965 GCA_028658305.1 Pachyuromys duprasi
TATTTATTTATTATTTTTATATTAATTACAGTTTATTTACTTTGTATCCCAGCTGTATACCCCTCCCTCATTTCCTCCCAATCTCACCCTCCCTCATCTCCTTCCCGCTCCTCTCTAAGAACACTGATGGTGGAGGTCCTTTTCCCCTTCCATCTGATCCTATCTTATCAGGTCTCTTCAGGGCTGGCTACAATGTCCTCTTCTGTGGCCTAGCAAGGCTGCTCCTCCTGGGGGGGGGGAGGGGAGGTCAAAGAGCCAGCCACTGAGTTCATGTCTGAGACAGTCCCTGTTCCACTAACTAGGGAAGCCACTTGGATACTGAGCTGTGATGGGCTATATCTGGGCAGGGGTTCTAGGTTACATCCATTCATGGTCCTTGGTTGGAGAAACAGTCTCATAAAAGACCCCTGGGCCAAGATATATTTGTTCCTTGTGGAGCTCCTGTCCTCTCCAGGTCATACTAACTCCCCCTTCTTTCATATGATTCCGTGTACTCTGCCCAAGGTTTGGTTATGAGTCGCAGCATCTGTTTTGATACACTGCTAGGAAGAGTCCATCATTTGAGGAATGGATACAGAAATTGTGGTACTTTTACACAATGGAATACTACTCAGCAATTAAAAACAAGGAAATCATGAACTTTTCAGGCAAATGGTGAGACCTAAAAAAAATTATCCTGAGTGAGGTATCCCAGAAGCAGGAAGACACACATGATATAAACTCACTTCTAAGTGGGTACTAGACCTGTAAGATAGGACAAACATACTAAAATCTGTATACCTAAAGAAGATAAACATGAAACAGGACCCGGGGTAAGATGGTAAATCCTCACTTAGAAAGAGTAATGGGATGAACATTGGAAATAGGAGAAAACAAGTATCAGTTAACTCTTAAAGAATACATTTATCAATGACTTCTATTTTTACAATGTGATGGTTAGAAAATTCTCTGAAATCATATAAAGTTAATAATATTTCAAAGTATATGATGTACATATACTACATGCATGCATGAATGTATCTCCAAAGTGAAATTCAATGGCATTTGTTTATATTCTACCTTTTTGTGGTTTCTCACTGCATGAGAAGATTTTGGAAAGGGTCCTTTTTTCCTGGGCTGTTTTAATTTTCATTTCTGTTGGTATATCCGGCAATTTACAGATAACATCTATTTTAGTTCTGATATTGCTCAAAACTTTCTTCTCATAAGAAGGAAGAAATGTAGTGACTCACTGAATAATACATTGTACTTATCAAGGAGTATATTTGGCAAGAGAGTGCTGTGCAGCAAGATAATTGAAAAACAGAATTAAGAAAACTAAAGTGTTGATAATTACTGTACCATAATGTAACAAAAATGTAGAAACTATAGCAAAATCTGTTTTCAAAGAGTTTCATAGAACTTTTAAAATTAAGAAATATTTCAAACATCTTAAAAAGAGCTTCAAGCTTTTTCATTGTGGCAGGTAAATACAAAAGTGAAATGACATAGTCTCTGTCTTTATCTCAGTATCTGTTTAATAAGTCAGGATTAATTTCAGTTCTGGAAATATTTGTTGAATTCCTTCTGTGAAATGAATTCTAGAGTGAGCACACTGAGTGAAAAGAGGAACATGACTTGTTCTCTGTCATGCAAGGGTTTACACTTTATCATACTGTATGTCTCGGTGTACATTTTGTGTGTTTGTGTGGGATATGACTATTTTATAGGGGCTAACATGTTGTTTTTAATGCAATGTAGCAGGATATGATAAAGATGTACTACCTTATAAGGAAGTAGCACAATTAGGGAAGCAGTAAAAGTAAGATCAAATAGATGCTGAACAATTTCTTTAAAAGCATTCCTATATGTAGCTTACTGTCTGTACACCTGCAGTATGAGTGCTTGGAAAGCTAAGCATTTTAGGCTGGGACTAAGTGACATTGAGACCTGGTCTAAAAGAATGAAACCCTTAACATTTTTATTTCTTTGCCTCCAAAGTTTTTAAAGTTATAATTATTGTTTTTAATTTATTTTTAATTTTATTTTTATTAATTACAGTTTATTCAGTTTGTATCACCCCTGTAGCTCCCTCCCACTTCCTCTCCCAGGCCTCCCCTCCCTCTTCCCTACCTGTGCCCCTCCCCCAGTCCACTGATAAGGGAGGTCCTCCTCCCCTTCCCTCTGATCCTAGTCTATCACACTTCATCAGGAGTGGCTGAATGGTCTTCCTCTGTGGCCTGGTAAGGCTGCTCCCCCCTGAGGAGGAGGTGATCAAAGAGCAGGCCAATCAGTTCATGTCAGAGGCAGTCCCTGTTCCCATTACTATGGAACCTACTTGGACACTGAACTGCCATGGGCTACCTCTGTTCAGGGGTTCCAGGCCATCTGCATGAATAGTCCTTTGCTGGAGTATCAGTCTCAGAAAAGACCGCTGTGCCCAGGCTTTTTGGATCTGTTGCTCAACTTGTGGAGCTCCTGTCCTCTCCATGTTTTCCTATCTCTTTCATAAGATTCCCTGCACCCTGCCCAAAGTTTGACTATGTGTTTCAGTGTCTGCCTTGATACCCTGCAGGGTAGAGCCTTTCAGAGGCCTTCTGTGGTAGGCTCCTGTTCTGTTCCCTGTTTTTTCCCTTCTCTGATGTCCATGTTTGCCTTTCTGAATGGGGATTTAGCATCTTAGCCAGAGTCCTCCTTCTTGATTAGCTTCCTTACTTAGGTGTACAGATTTTAGTATATTTATCCTGTATTATATATTTAATATCCACTTATGAGTGAATATATACCCTGTGTGTCTTTCTGCTTCTGGGATACCTCACTTAGGATGATCGAATTATTGGTTTTTAAAAGTTTGTTTATTTAATGTGTATGTCTGTGTGTGTGTCTATATACCATGTGCATGCAGTGCCTCAAGAGGCCAGAATAGAATGATAGATCCCTTGGAACTGGAGTTAACAGGCACTTGTGAGCTTACGTGTGTGTATAGAAATAGAACCTGGTCCTCTAGGACAAGCAGTCAGTGTTTTTAAGTATTGAGATACACTTTTAGCCTCCCTTTTATTATTTTTAACTGGTACATAAAGTTATTCCTATTTATGTGGAATCATGTGGTACTTTGAAACATATATACTTTAGTTAATGTTTTAATAAGGTTAAGTAAATCTGTTCTTTGTTATTAAGCATAACTATTACCTAGAGTTTGAAAAGATCATTCATTGATGAGGAAAAAGCTAATGTGAGCAGCTCATAAAGACTAAGGAAAAAAAAAACAATGCATGAAGGACTATCAGCAGATGAGACAGTAGATGATATAAAGGATTGTCACACTAATGCAGCTTGCATTTGAATTATTTTGAAACTCTTAGAGAATAACTATACAAATAAGTCCTTGGATTAAAAAAATACCTTCCTTACTTCAATGTATCTCTCCTTTTTCTTTTAAAGTTAGTATTTTCAGAAAAGCAAGTATTTTAAATAGAGTGGGAGGTGACGTACCTTGAAAATACTCATGAGAACTATGTTAACTGCTTGGTATAGACAACCTTAAGCTCCTTTATCAAATATAACCAGTTCTATATTAAGTCCATTTTACATTAATTATTTCTCCAGCAGATTTGTAAAACAATGTTGTAGGGATCTTCTTATTTTTTGCAGAAAATCATATTCTGAAATAAAGATTTATTAACTATCAACTATTACTACTCTTTTATGCTCTCCGTCCGCCCCTGCCTCTAAAGCAAAGTGAAATTTGAAAAGTACATTGCTAGGCTGCTGTTTGCACTGACTAGAGAGTGTAGGAGGAATTCCATTCTGTGGAAACTAGGCAAAGAGATTTTAGTTGGTTCTCTTTTCACTGGGAAGACACAGCAACGAAAAAGACAGAGAATATAGTTGGACGGTATTGGTATAAAGTGAAAATAGAAACCTCAGGTTCCAAAATACAAATGCAAGCACCCCAGGGGAAACAGTTTTTCTGGCTGGAATAAAAATCTTCTTTGTTCAAGGTGAGCCCCTTTGAATTTCACTCCTCCTTGAGTATTTTGGAACGATTTTTGCTTGGTAATTGTCAAAGGGGAATACAAAACTTTACTCATTCATCCTTGCTTGAGGAGTCAAATACTTGCATTTCTTTTCCATATTATACTGAAGCTTGTAAAATAAATTGAGCTTTTTTTCTTATGAAGTTAAACTATTTTTTAAAATTATTTATTACAATTTATTCACTTTGTATCCTGGCTGTGACCCCCTCTGTCTCCTCCCAACCCCACCCTCTGTTCCTCCACTCTCCCTCTCTCCTTTCTCCCTATTCCCCTCCTCTAGTCCACTAATAAGGGATCCCCTTCTATCTTACCTTAGCTTATCAGGTCTCTAGCTTTTACCCTTAGCAATTATATTTCAAAAACTATGTCCTTGTCGCCTGGACCCACCATCCTAAACTACATCCTAAAACTACAACACCCAGAATGCACTGCTTTTCTTCCCGCCTTTTATCTAGGGACTGCCCTAGGAACTCACATCCACAAACTACAGTCACGTGGCACGTTCCCTGGCAAGATGGCGGATAATCTCCCTTCGGACTTTGATGTGATCGTAATAGGGACCGGTATGTGTCAGCCTGATATTTCCTGGACAAAGTATAGGAAATCATTCTCGTTTTTCACTTTCTTTGTCAGTGGCGAGGGTTGGTCAGAAACTCCTGGGGTCGAGCCTGGTATGGAGGACGGAAAGGAAGTGAGGTAGTCTGGAGTCAGTGCGGGATTTGGCAGCTCCAGGGCGGGGTTTGGACCCGCGGTGTTTTGAGCCTTTTGAGTAGGGGTCGATCTGGTCGATGCCGGTTGCTGAGGTTGGTTGCTGTGTGTTTTCCTGTTAATTTCCTCAGAGGAAGGTGGGTTTGCAGTGTCATCAGAATGGAGGGTCGGGATTTGATCAATGGAGACGCCATTGGCAAAAATAATCGCCTTCTTTAGTTGATTTCAAGGATATACTCCTCATCATTTTGTGTAGCCATTTCATAGGACTTTTCCCCCATATACTTACATGATCCAAGGGTACACTGCAGTTCAGATGAAGCTTAATCTGCAGTTTTATAAGAATGTTGCTCATTTTGTTACCAGTGTGTATTTTTGCTAAGGGAAAGGAAACGTACTCCTTTCTGTTGTGTTGAGTAGCCTAAGGACATTTTCTTTTTTTCTTGAGGTAGCCATTATTCCTGCATTACGGTGTTTAAAGTACCCTGTTTAAGATGCAGAAAGAAATCTTGTTTTCTGTCACCCATTCATACACCACAATTAGATGTGCTGAGTAAGCTACGGTGTTCCAGATACCGTGTATGAGCTTAGCTTCTGCTTGCTTTTCCATTATTCTCCATGTTTTGGGTGGAGCCAGAAATCCTCTTCAGGTTCTAGTTGACTAGTTAATCCTGTAACACTTGGCAACAATAAGCAATTCTTTTGATAACTGTAAGGTATATATTTTGCATAGGATACAGAGATGGTTTTGGGAGGGGCGGAGGGTTCTACTGTCTTAGAATGTGGTAGATCATTAGAATGTGGTAGATCACAGAAGCTTTGGTGAATAGGATCATATTTTCAGGTTTAGAGTAAAAAACAAAACAAAACAGAAAACAACCCGTTTTCAAATGTTCATCATTCCCTAATGAATAGACTAAGCATTTAATATAATCCCATCAACAACCTTGTTAGAGTGGGTAATCTTTTACATTATACAGAACAAGAGAAGCAGTCTGAAATTCTAACTTGCGAAAATCACACATCAAGTAAATACCCAAAGGCCGATCGATACTATCCAAGAAATGGAATTAGGCTTCTTCTTTCTTTCTTCTTCTTCTTCTTTTTGACTTTTAAAATTGTACTTTGTTATCAAAGATAACTGGAGAAACTTGGTCTAGATCATGCAGTGGGAGAGTCAGATACTTTCAGCATTTCGATTTTCACAGTTCTGAATATAAGGAAGGTAGATCAGATAGTCTTTATGGTGTTAGTCAAATACAGATTTTCATATTCGAGATGTACCTGGGTAATTGCTCTCAGAACAGTGAGGTTGTATTTACACTTAGTCTGAAGATACCTGCACCCCAGCAGCTAAACTGCTTGTAACTGCAATGAACAGATGTTAAATGAGAACTTGAAAGACCCCAGTAGACAATTTACTTTTCCCAGTATGCCCTATAACTGAAAACACCATCCGTTTTAGAATTTTTTGTAAAAAAATTTTTAATTGACTTCTATATTGATTTGGGTAATGGGTGCTAACTTTTATATTAAACATTTTAATTCTTTTAGATACATTAAATGTGGAAACATTTGTTGAAAGTTAGTTTTTAAATAAAATGATTCTAATGATTTCAATAATTGCTTTTAATTGACCTGATTTTTAGCATTTTGATTTCTTAAATACTTTGCAGGGGGAGACTTTAAATGTGTTGGCTTTATTAAATTAGTACTTAGGTAACTTACAGGAAAAGCAATGTTTTATAACTTCAGTTCTTTTAACAAAAGCAGAATGAAGCATGTCATCATAATAAACAGCAAAGACATAGGTTGTAAGTGGTAGCTCTGTTTTAGCAAGATTTTAGTTAAAATATCATCAAGATATAGTTGCCTCATCAAGTAGACCCATCCAAGAATATTTCAAAGTTTGTCTACCTTAAATTATTTATATATTTGCTTTTTTGCATGATGTGTTTTAAAGGTTTCCTTTAAAGCCATATTTTCAAGATATTATGGACAAATGATATCATAGTACCCAAAGGAAGAAAATTAAGATACAGTTGAATTGTGGGGGAAAGACTAAAAGAAAATAGATTAAAGGAAAACCAATTGAGATTGCAATGTCTCAGTGGGGAGGAGAAATGGACATAAATAAATTCTTAGAATATGGTCTTTGGCTTGGGTATGCAATTGTCACTTCAGAATAGTTTGGCATTTAAAAAGTAATTTTAGTCATAATTTTTTGGGTTGTAGAAAAGTTATCATTGAGTTCAGGTTAAAGACTATCCCAGTAACAAATTGTCACTGAAGGTGACTTTTCGGGTGACTTATATGGTCTTCAGCAAAGCCAAGAAATTATAAGTGTACAAGAAATCTAAGTTATAACGGTTATATGATAGTGTTGATGTATGTCATACATAGGGGCATTCTTTACCTTTTCACTTGGAATATGTTCTTATTCTAGAAAGAATTCTAGCTTGTTTAAGATGTACTATAACTACCTCATTTGGAGACATACACAATTATTATCTGTGAAGAATATGTTTGGGTGGTGCTATTAGATGTAGAGCAGACTGACAGTTCCTATCTATTTAAGAAAAGGAGTATACACAAAGTGGCATAACAGCTTGGCATTGTTTATTGTAAACACACACACACACACACACACACACACACACACACACACACACACTACAATTTCATGATACCCAGCTAGTCCTTGAACCTTGCTCTTTGCACATGCTATGGAAGTCCTTTACTGAGCCACATTCCCAGCCCTACTCAGGTAAATTTTAAGAGCTGTGTAGCTAAAGCTTCTCCAAGGTAAGGATTTACAATTATGTGTATGTAAAATTACCCTGTATTCTCTGTAGAATTTTAAAGAAGCTGAATTCTTGTTGCATACAAAATTGTACTGATTAAAACATTTTTTTAAGTGGCAAGTTGCTTTTTGCGGGAATGTTCATGTAGGTAGCAAAGTCCCATTCTTGATTTTTCAAATTGCAACATTGAGGTAGTCAACTTTGGCTGGCTGCTTATTCAAGGATTTTAATGCTTCTGATAGCAGTAAGGCACCATTTCTAAACCTTGGGGGATAATAACGCTACAGGAAGTCATCTAAAAACTGTTATTTTGCCAAATAGCACTTATGCTAGGCTCAACACAAGTGACTTCCCATATTTGCATACCATTTAGTACTCTCCTTACAATGTCTCTGTGTGCTTCTGTTTTGACAGTGTGAACATACTCCTGTCTTCTATTTCCAAAATTCCTGTACCTACTGTTGAGAGCTCTTTCTTTTTTTTAAATTGCTAGTTGTCATATATTTATAATTCATGAAATGGATGCTATCCTTTAAATGAGTAGAGTATATCATAATATGTATAATAAAAGATGAATGTATTCTTTTTATAGAAACAATAGTATGTCTGGAATACTGTAAGCAACTTAATAGTAAATACAATTGAATGTAGTATTTCAAAAGTCCTATAGATTTAGAAATGTTTGGCCTTCCATATATTTTGTGCACTTTTACATGTATGTGTCTCATTTGGGCAATATAGTGAGGTGATTGCAATATGGCCGTGGAAGTAGCAAAAAATTTGAATCCCAAGTATGCTTCCTGTGCCACATTAGGCACATTTTTTTAACCCTTCTAACTTTTCAGCTTATTTTTTAAATGGGACGAGTTTCACCAAGCTGTGTTAGATGTTCAGGAAATAATTACTGTAAAATGCTTCAAAATCTAGTTGATTTTTTTAATGGCCAGAAAACTACACTGAGGTGCTTTTTGTTGTCATTACTATTGCCTGGATGGCTTCACTGAAGAGCTCATGACTCTCATGGAGTGTCCTGACAGGATGCTCGTGTAAGGGTCATTACCTTCCTTTTGCCATTGGCTTTTTGCTTGGAAAGACCTTTGATTATTAACAGTTTTTAAAAATCATATTTCTTATCTGGTAGTTTACAGATATTCCTTTTTAATTTGAGTTTGGTTCACCAGCTTGAATTATGTATCATCTGTTCTGAATAGATTTATCATCCATTTTAATTGGGAGCATAGTGCGAAGTCTTCTTTCATTGCTTAGAAATTCTGTAGGAGGTAAAGAAAGACTACAGATCTTGCTGTTTTGTTAACTAGTTTGGGTTTTTTTTTTTTTTAAGGAAAATCATGTCTTCTTTTTTCAGTACCTACAAAAGTAAAGAGGAGTTATTTATTTTTGAAGATTATCTGAGCTGTTACACTTCTGTAAATCATAAACTTGAAGCAGTCCCTCAAAGAGCCACATCTGTTGCCAGAGTTCCCTGGGCAGCCTCATTTTCATCTCCCATGCTGCTTGCCATTTTCTCACTTTCTCCAGTGTGCTCATGATGTTTTGGATAAATCAGGCTACAGCAATTAAAATCAAATGTGCTTGCTCAACCTCACATTCTTATGTTTAACATAAAGTCCCAATGCACAGAAATAATTATAATTCCATATAATTGACTTGCTACTCATGCAAAGTCATCTGCCATTCAGTATCAATGTGAACTGAAGAGTTAGGTCGTGCCAGTTATGTGTGTAAAGCTTAAAAGTTGATGTTTATGCCCAGTGTATGATCTATAGTTTACAAAAGATTTGGAATTTGGGAGACATTTAGTTGTTGTTCGTAAAATAGGGATACTTTCCTAAAGATTTACTTTTTGGTTTTCTAATAATGTAAATGAAGTTATACAAAAAGACAATACGTTGCCATAGACAGTGATTTATGAGAGCATGGTTATAAGAGTTGGCATGTTTTCATATTGAGGTATGTGGGGAAAACAAACAAACAAAACAAAAATCTGTGAAACAAACAAACAAACAAAAAAACCTCCCTCAACCCCAAACAGATTACAAATAATCAAGAAGACAGAGGCAACTTAATTTATTTCACCTCATACTAGATTTTTACCAAGCACATTAGCTGGATATTTTTTTAGCATCTATTTCCCCTCTCACTACTGTTTTCTGATACTGTGCTTGTTCACATCAATTTGGTATAATATTTGATTTCTTACTATTACCCTGTCTGGGGTAAATATTATCTCACCTCAACTAAGTACAGAACTTTAGATTTAGCCAACTTTGACCTAGGTTGGATAGGTTAGACAAGTCATTGTCAGTTAAAGATGAGATACTTAATTGAGCTTGTTGAATTTTTCCAAGTGAAAAGAAACATCATATACTCGGAAGATTACATTAGCTTGCCCTAGGTTTGTGTTTGGCAGTGTTTTACTGATGTCAACAATAGCTTCATGTTTCGTCCTTACTTATTGACAACACTATGACATTGGGGACAGCTTATAAACCTTTACATGGAGGCAAACAGGATGACTTAGTTTGGTTTATCCCTCCTACCCCCCTAAGAAAAAGTAAAGAAAGAATTAGAGTCACTAAACCAGTGGGATCAGAGTATTTAGTTATGTTTCAAGATATAGGCTTTTTCAGCCAAGTTTCATTTATTCTAATATTTCTAACATGATAATGATGTGATTTGAGAATTATTCAGTATTAATCTTTTTCAGTATTGGCATTCATGTCCTACTTTTCATTACTGTCAACTTGTTTTGCAACTATTGCACCAAAAGCTAAAACCTAGTGTTCTTGGAAGAGCAATGATGCAGGTAGAGAGACACACAGCATCTCTGGTTATCTTTTAGTAAGAAAAAAACAAGAAATTTATTTTATAATTTGGTATAATTAAAGAACAGGGCAGGGTTACTGGTAGTCAGTCCTTAACTAGAGCTTTGGAAGTCATTGAGGGGTCAGAGTTAGTGAACATACTTTTCTAAAAAGGCTCATGCAATGGCATTTTCCTTCTTGTTATCAGATTGCCCTGCAGTGTTCTGCAGAGACACTTGGGCACCCATGGGAGGATTAACTGGATCACATGTTGCCCTTGAATTTAGGTTTGCCCTGTATAGCAACAGACTTGATACACTAATATTACTTCTTGATTCAGTATTACTTCCTATTTGAATCTGTATTCTTTGTAAACAAAGCTGATATTCATATCATTTGGTCACCTACATTTCCTTTGTGAATTGTGTTAACTTATTCATTAGGTCATTGCTTGTGGGATTATAAATATGTAGTAATTCACTAACTTTCAGTTGTCATAGGTATTTAAATTAACATTGTTATTTTTATTAGCACATACTCAGTTTTGTTAGGATGCTGATCACTTTAAAATCTTATTATTTCTTTATTCATATATTTAAAATCACTACTAACTATTACTACATGTGCAATGTGATATATTCATTATGGTATACCATAGCTCACCAGAACTTACTTTTCTTATTTTTGCTTATTTTTATTTATTTATTTTTGCTTATTACAATTTATTCACTTTGTATTCCAGCTGTAGCCCCCTCCCTCAGCCCCTCCCAATACTTCCCTCTCTCCCTCTTCTCCTCTCATGTCCCTCCTTCAGTCCTCTCCTTCCATCTGACCCTAGCCTATCAGGTCTTATGAGGACTGGCTGTATTATCTTCCTTTGTAGCCTGGTTCAGCTGCATTCCTCCCAGGAGGAGGCAATCTTAAGAGCCAGACACTGAGTTCATGTCAGAGACAGCCTCTGCTGCCCTTTACTAGGAAACCTATTTGGAAGCTGAGCTGCCATAGGCTACATCTGAGCAAGGGGTCTTGGTTATCTCCATGTGTCGTCCTTGGATGGTATCAGTCTTTGCAAAGACTTCTGGGCCCAGATATTTTGGTTCTGTTATTCTCCATGTGGAGCTAATGTCTCTTCCAGGTTTTCCTATCTTGCCCTTCTTTCATAAGATTCCCTGCACTCTGCCCAAAGTTTGGCTATGAGTCTTAGCATTTGCTTCGATACCCTGCTGGATAGAGCCTATCAGAGTCCCTCTGTGGTTGGCTCCTTTCCTGTTCCCTGTTTTCTCCATCTTCTGATGTCTATCCTTTTGGCTTTTATGAATGAAGATTGAGCAACTTACCCAGGGTCCTCCTTATTTAGCTTCTTTAGGAGTATAGATTTTAGTATGTTTATCCTATACTATATCTAATATCCACTTGTAAGTGAGTATATACCATGTGTGTCTTTCTTCTGGGATTCCTCACTCAGGATGATCTTTTCTAGTTCCCACCATTTGCCTGCAAATTTCATGGTTTTCTTGTTTTTAATTGCTGAGTAGTATTTCACAATGTAAATGTCCCATAATTTCTGTATCTATTCCTCTGTTGAAGGACATCTGGGTTGTTTCCAGCTTCTGGCTGTTATGAATAAAGCTGCTATGAACATGCTTGAGCAAATGTCCTTGTGTACTTGAGCATATTTTGGATATATACCTAGGAATAGTATAGGTGGATCTTGAAGTAGCACTATTCGTAATTGTCTGAGGAAATGACAAATTGATTTCCAAAGTGGTTGTACAAGTTTATAGTCTCAATAGCAATGGAGGAGCATTTTCCTTTTTCCACATCATCTCCAGTACTTGTTATCACTTGAGTTTTTGATCTTAGTCTTTCTGATGAGTTTAAGGTGAAATCTCAGGGTCATTTTGATTTGCATCTCCCTGATGGCTAAGGATGTTGAACATTAAGTGTTTCTTAGTCATTCAGTACTCCTCTATTGAGAATTCTCTATTTAGCTCTGTTCCCCATTTTTTAATTGGATTACTTGATTTGTTGCTTTTTAACTTCTTGAATTCTTCATATATTCTGGATATTAGCCCTCTGTCAGATATTGGGTTGGTGAAGATCCTTTCCCAGTTTGTAGGCTTTCATTTTGTTCTGACGACAGTGTCCTTTGCTTTAGGAAGCTTTTCAGTTTAATTAGGTCCCATTAATTGATTGCTGATCTTAGAGCTTATGCTCTTGGTGTTCTGTTGGTGTTCTCCTATGCCAGTGAGTTCAAGGCTCTTACCCACTTTTTCTTCTAATAGGTTTAGTGTGTCTGGTTTTATGTTGAGGTCTTTGATCCACCTGGACTTTAGTTTTGTGCAGGGTTGTATGTATCAGTCTGTTTCCATTTTTCTACATGTAGATATCCAGTATGACCAGCACCATTTGTTGAAGATGCTATCTTTTTTTCATTGTATGATTTTGGCATCCTTGTCAAAAATCAGTTGTCTGTAAGTGTGTGCGTTTATTTCTGGGTTTTCTATTTGGTTCCATTGATCCACCATTCTGTTTCTATGCCAGTACCATGCAATTTTTATTACTGTTTCTCTGTAGTACAACTTGAGATCAGGGATGGAGATACCTCTAGAAGAAATGTTATTATAGAGGAATTTTTATAATCAATTCTGGGTTTCTTGTTATTCCATATACAGTTGAGAATTGTTTTTTTCAAGTTCTGTAAAGAACTGTGTTGGTAATATGATGGGAATTGCATTGAATCTGTAGATAGCTTTTGTTAAGATGGGCATTTTTACTATGTTAATCCTGCCAACCCGCGAGTATGGAAGATCTTTCCATCTCTGATAATTTTCTGTATCTTTCTTCAGAGACTGGAGGGTTTTTGTTTTTAATAGAAATCGTTGACTTGCTTGGTTAGAGTTACTCCAAGGTGCTTTATGTCCTTTGTGGTTATTTTGAAGGGTATTTATTCCCTAATTTCTTTCTCAGCCCATTTGTCTTTTGTATACAGGAGGGCTACTAATTTTTTGGAGTAAATTTTGTGTCCATCCACTTTGCTGAAGGTGTTTTTCAGCTACAGTTGTTCTCTGGTAGAATGTTTAGGCTCACTGATGTATACTATCATGTCATCTGCAAATAGTGATACTTTTCACTTCCCCTTTTCGAAACTGAATCCCATTGATCTCCTTTAATTGTCTTATTGTGCTAGGAAAGACTTTAAGAACTACGTTGAAGATGTATGGAGAGAACAGACAGCCTTGCCTTGTCCCTGATTTCAGTGGGACTGATTTAATTTTCTCTCCATTTAATTTGATGTTGGCTCTTGGTTTGCAGTGCATTGCCTTTACTATGTTTAGGTAAGTGCCCTGTGTCCCTGGTCTCTCCAGAACTTCAAACATGCATGGGTGTTGTATTTTATCAAATGATTTTTCAGCATCTAAGGAGATGATCACGTGGTTTTTTCGTTCAGTTTGTTTATATGGTTGAATTCATTGATGGATTTTCAAATGTTGAATTACCCCTGCGTGCCTAGGACAAAGCCTACTTGGTCATGGTGGATGATATCTTTGATGTGTTCTTGGATTCAGATTGTGAGTACATTTGCATTAATGTTCATAAGGGAGATTGGCCTGAAATTTTCTTTCATTGTGGGTCTTTGCAATGTTTAGGTATCAAGGTGACTGGCTTCATAGAATGAATTTGGTAATGTTCCTGCTGTTTCTGTTTTGTGGAATAGTTTCAGGAGTATTGGTGTTAGCTCTTCTTTGAAGGTTTGGTAGCATTCTGCACTGAGGACATCTGGCCCTGGGCCTCTTTTGGATGAGAGACTTTTGATGACAGCTTCTATTTCCTTAGGAGATATAGGACTATTTAATTGATTTACCTGGTCTTGATCCAGTTTTCATAAGTGGAATCGATCAAGAATATTGTTCATTTTATTTAGATTTTCAAATTTTGTAGCTTATAACCTTTTGAAGTAAGACCTAATAATTGTTTGGATTTCCTCAGTGTCTGTTGTTACTCTTTTCATTTCTGACTTTGTTAATTTGGATAGTGTCTCTCTGCCTTTTAGTTAGTTTGGCTAAGGGATTGTCTGTCTTGTTGATTTTCTCAAAGAACCAGTTCTTGCTTTCATTGATCCTTTGTATTATTCTTTTTGTTTCTAGTTTATTGATTTCAGCCCTGAGTTTAATTTTTTTTTCCAGCCATCTTCTCTGGGGGTGTCTATTTTTTTTTTCTCTAGGAATCAGGTGATCTTTTAAGCTGCTTGTATAAGATGTTTGGAATTTCTTCATTAAGGCACATAGTGCTATGAACTTTCCTCTTAACACTGCTTTCATTATGTCCCATAAGTTTGAGTATGTTATGCCTTCATTTTCATTGAATTCTAGGAAGTTTTTAATTTCATTCTTCATTTCTTCCCTGACCCAGCTGTCATTGAGTAGAGATTTACTCAGTTTTCATGTGCGTGCATGTTTTTTTTTTTTTTTTTTTTTTTACTGTTTTCTGTTGTTGAGGTCCAGCTTTAGTCTATGGCGGTCTTATAGGATATAAGGGATTATTTCACTCTTACTGTATCTGTTGAGGCTTGCTTTGTGACCAACTATATGGTCTAGTTTGGAGAAGGTTCCATGAGGTGCCGAGAAGACGGTAAATTCTTTTGTGTTTGGGTGAAACGTTCTGTAGATGTCTGTTAAATACATTTGATTCATGACATCTGTTACAGTCATTTTTTTCTTTGTTTAATTTCTGTTTGTTGACCTGTCCTTTGTTGAGAGTATAGTGTTGAAGTCTCTGGTATTTTGTGACTCACAGTTTTGTCTGGGATTGTGAGTTGCACATGCAGGCAGCTCTCTGGGCTGGAGACTGAGTGCCTTCTGGAGGCCTGGACCTTTCCCAGGGATTGTCTGGGTGACCTGTGTTTGGTTGGTCCAGATTGCTTCCTTTACCATGGGGTTTTCGCTTAAGTTGAAAACCCAGTCTCTCAGAGGCTCTCTATGATAGGCTCCTGTCCTGTTTCTTGTTTTCTCATACTTCCAAAGTCCATCCCATTTGTCTTAATAAGTGAGGATTGATCATCTTACCCTGGGTCCTCCTTCCTGTTTAGCTTCTTTAGGTGTACAGATTTTAGTATGTTTATCCCATCTTATAGGTCTAGTATCCACTTATAAGTGAGTATATACCGTGAGTGTCTTTCTGCTTCTGGGATACCTCACTTAGGGATGATCTTTTCTAGATCCCACCATTTGCCTGCAAATTTCATGATTTCCTGTTTTTAATTGCTGAGTACTATTCCATTGTGTAAAGGTACTTCAATTTCTGTATGCATTCCTCTGTTGAGACTCTACCTAGGAGTTTATCAAAGCAGATGCTGAGATTCTTAACCAAACCTTGGGCAGAGTGCTGGGAATCATTTGAAAGAAGGAGGAGTAAGTAAGACCTGGAGAGGACAGGAGTTCCACAGGGACCAAATATATCTGGGTAAAGGTGTCTTTTCTGAGGCTGATTCTCCAACCAAGGACCATGTATGGATATAACCTATAACCTCTGCTCAGGCATAGACTATTGCAGCTCAGTATCCAAGTTGGTTCCCTAATTATGAGAACAGGTACTATCTCTGACATGAACTCAATAGCTGGCTCTTTGATATCCAACTCCGCCCCCCTTCCCCCCCCCCCCCCCCGA
>CM053742.1:70387065-70404972 GCA_028658305.1 Pachyuromys duprasi
AGCAACTTTGCTAGGCCACAGAGGAGGGCACTGCAGCCAGTCCTGAAGATACCTGATAAGCTAGGGTCAGATGGAAGGGGAGGAGTACCTCCCCTATCAGTGGACTTAGAGAGGGGCAGGAAGGACATGAAGGAGGGTAGGATTGGGAGAGAATGATCGAGGGGTGTACACCTGGGATACAAAGTAAATAAACTGTGATTAATATAAAACACAAAAATTTAATTGAAAAAAAAAGAAACCCAAGTCTCTGATGTTGCGTGGCCCACAATGCAGTATGGGATGGTGATCAGATCAGGCAGTCATGTGTTTCTGGTTTGGTGACCAGTATCCAGGAACTCTTCTGTGGTTTAGCTGGGATACCTGAGAATGGACCCGATTCCTTCCTATACCACGGGGTTTTCTCTTACCTGGGAAGCACAATCACTGTTGTTTTGGGGCCCAGAATTCATTGTATTGGTATTCGTTCTGTCCTCTTTGTCAGAAAGTGTCTTCTTGTAATCGCCATCTTGGATCCACTCTTCAGATAGCTAAGTTTAACTCAAGAAGTTGCAGAAGAGGCACTGGAGCAGGAGGCACTGTACATGATGTGTCATATCATTCATTCTCTTCCTTTTCTTCCCTAGTCCCTGTAAGGTACATTATTGGGCTGGTTTAACAGTGAAAACATTTGTACTTGTATATTTGTGTTCACACATTTCACTGAGCTTCCAGTGGAGCATAGTGTGATTAGACAATACACATTAGCCATTTCTTTGAGAATATGTAACACACCCAAATTTACTCTTCACAAGGGTAAAGGATAAGAGAGCAAATAGGTAGGTCCTGAGTAGTCGGGCTGGCCTATTTCACTTAGCATACTTTTTCTAATAGTCATCTATTTGGCAACGTGAGTCTATTTTTAAGATATCTGGCTTTTCTTCCTTGGAGACTCTTAAAATTTGTTAAAACCTGTATGTTTTGTAGATAATGACTCAAAGGATGTGTGAATTTGAGTAATGAATCAGTACCATTTTTTTAAGTGTTAAATGAGAGTTTATTACAAAATTAAAGTTTTGAAGTGGTTTTCAGGTTGAACACACGCATACACATATAGATCACTATTTAAACAAAATAAGAATGACAGAAGGGCTCACTCAATTGGTAAAGAAAAGTACTTACTGCTAAGTCTGACAACCTGAGTTGGATTTTCAGGACCCACAGGTTGGAAGGAGAGAACTGACTCCTGTAGGTAATCTTCTCACCATCACATGTCCATCATGGCACATACTTTCTCTCACCCCTTTTAAAACAAGCTATCATTTTATTCAGTGATTGAAAGTGGTTAAAATGCCTTGCTTTTTCTAATATGTCTTTTAAAACTTAAAGCTCTGATTTTATGAAAAGTTTATTCTCTCCTGTGACTAGAGGAAACATTAATTTCGTTTTAGATTAATTTAATTTATTTTATTCATATGAATATTTTGCCTATATTCATGTATGTATGCCACCTGTATGCCTGGTATCTGAGAAGGTCAGAAGAGAGCATCAGATCCCTTGGAACTGGAACTAGGTGGCTGTAAGCCTCCATGTGGGTGCTGAGACCTGAACTTGGGTCCACTGCTAGAGCATGTACCCTTAACCAGTGAGCCACCCTTATAGCCCTCAGCTGAAGTATTATTTTAAACACTAATTTAGAACTGATTGTCTTACTGAAATCATTTTTAAACTCCCTGTTGCTCAAGAAATGGCATTCAGATTTGCCAGTTTGCCTCCAACTACTCTTTTTCAAAATATTGTTTTATTGTAGCAAAATTTTAAAAATAATATGTATTCACTATATCTATATCTATATCTATCTTTATCTCTTCCTCAGAAACTGTGGACTGGGTGGAACAAAAAAATTTAGCCTTTACCACAAAGTTAACTGTACTCATAAGTTGTTATTTTAATATTTCTAAACATGAAGACAATGGACCCTTGACATTTCATTGGAGCATCCTATTAATTTCACAAACTTGTGGTGATAACTGGATGGAACTATTAAGGAAAATCACAAATAATAGTTATTTTGGTTTCCTGTAGTTTGGAATCAGAAATATTCCATACTGAAAAACATTTTTGGCTTTGTGTTGTCAGCAGAATCTTGACTTCTGACTGTTGATTTCAGGCATAGAAACTATCACACACTTATCTGCCTTCCCAAGGGAATAGCTAATTTGGGTAAAATCTAGGAGAGTGGTGTTATTGTCTGCAAATGGTATTGGCATTTGGTTCAAAGAGGTATATGGTTGGTGTGCTATTAAATGAAAGTTCAGCACTTCTAAACAATACTTTTCAAGGATGCTAAGAATGTTTTTCTCCAGGTTGTATTTTGAATATTTATGTATATGTACACAGATATACATATGTATATAATTACTGAACAAAAGAGGCAACAAATTTGAAAGAGTGCAATGAAGGGTTGTTTGGAAGACTTTGGGGGGAGGAAAGGGAAAGGGGGAATGATTTATTAAAATCTCAAAAATTAAATAATTAAAAGAAGAGCATTCCCAGATGGGTAGTCTTGCTAAGAATGAGCAAGTAATCTTATGAATATTGCTGGTGGTAGTAGGAAAAAGGCACTGGAATTCTGACTTGTCTAAAGTTGTATATAGGTAATGAGCCACAGAAATTGTGATTCTTGTCTAGGGCTCAGTGATTAAGACAGTACTCAGTTCATTGCATTACCTATATTGCCCTTAAATCCTATTCTCCATCTATGTCAAGCTGGAGGTAGTGAACTACTGTTATTATTTGAATTGGAGATATGAAATTCCTTTGTGTTTAACTTCTTTCCTCATGTAGATAGTATTTTCTATGATGATGATGATAAAGAAATGAGATTGTGTGTATATATATATATATGTATATATATATACATATATAAACATGGTGCAAAGCATAAAACTGTTTACGTGCCGCTTTATTATTCCTGTTATTATATAGAAAACTATTTTTTAATTAAATTTTATTTTTTAATATTAATTACAGTTTATTTATTTTGTATACCAGCTATAGCCCCCTCCTAATTCCCTCCCAATCCCACCCTCCCTCATCTCCTCCCTGCCCCTCTCTAAGTCCACTGATAGGGGAGGTACTCCTCCCCTTCCATCTGACCCTAGCTTATCAGGTATCTTCAGGACTGGCTGCAATGTCCTTCTCTATGGCCTAGCTGGAAAAGTACTTTTAAACAATTCTATTTTGTAATATTTCATGTAATGATTATATTTCTTTAGCAAGGAAAGTTATTTAGGTATAGCAAAATGTTCATATCATTGTAAGAGACATTAGAATAATAGTTTTAACAGAAGAATACAGTATGGGCAGTTATTTGAAACTCTTCTCTCTATTTTTAAAAAAATGTTTTTTTTTTCTTTCTATACTGATAATCCAACCAAGGACCGTGCGTGGAGATAACCTAGAACCCCTGCACTGATGTAGCCCATGGCAATGCAGTCCCCAAGTGGGTCCCTAGTAAGGGGGACAGGGAATGTCTTTGATATGAACTCAGTAGATGGCTCTTTGATCACCTCCTCCTGATGGGGGAGCAGCCTTACTTGGCTGCAGAGGAAGACAATGCTGCTAGTCCTGATGAGACCTGATAGGCTGGGGTCAGAGGGAAGGAGGACCTTCCCTATCAGTGGACTTGGGGAGTGTCATGGGAGGAGATGAGAGAGCAAGGGTGGGATTAGGAGGGGATGAGAGGGGGCTACAGCTGGGATACAAAGTGAATAAACTGTAATTTATAAAATGTAAACTTTATGATGGCTTGATTCCAATAATTATTATTTGATGCTTATAATCTGTATAATTGGTCACAACTTTTTTTTGAATATACCCACAAAGCATTCAACACTGGAAAAATAGTTCTTTATTGAGGCAGTTGGTGCTTTTGTATAATGTGGTTTTTAGCTGAATACTGATTATATCAATGGTTTCCATGCATGTAGTACTTTGAAACAGCTTTTAAAATTGTGTGTGTGTTTGTATGTGTGTGTATGCAGGGAGGTCAGAGGACAGCTTTGTGGAATAGATTTTTTTCTTTAACAATATGGGCTCTGGAGGTCAAACTCAGGTTGTCATGCCTTGAAGCAGGCACCTTTTCCTGCTGAGCCATTCCCCTAGTACCATGTTACATTTTTTTTTTTTTACATGAGGAAGTTAATTTTCTCTTTGTGTCTCTCTCTTTCTGTTTCTCTCCCTCTCTTTCTCCCTCCTTCCCTACCCTCTCCCTCTGAATTCCTTGATTCTTAGTGAGTACTTTAAATGTTCATCAAAGAAAGGTGCTTATCTACTTTACTAGGTAAAATTGCAGAACAACCAGGATTTTTCGTGGTGGTGGTGGTGCTGCTGGTGCTAGTTCTATAGGCTTGTACTAAACTTTCAAAATAGGCTTTATCTCTCTGACTGATAATATAGGACCTACTGGCCTGTATTGAAATGGTAGACTTGATTAAAATTGTGGAAGAGTTATGAACATAGGACAGGATATTAATGTAGCAGAAAACCTAGCCTTAAATATAACATAATTAAGTTTGGTAATTTAAATTTTTTATTCAGATTGTTAGTAGAAATTTGTATTTCATTTTCTGATATTCAGCTTTATGGTATACTACATTTGATTCCAAAACAATAATATTTTCTTTCCAATCTGCTATACTGACCAACAAGCGAGATAGTAAACTAACATAATTTTTAACTTACAAATGTATTCCATTCTCATTTAGAAGCTTTGTGACTTTGGATCTGAGTTTAATTTTCACCTCTGGAGCTTTTTCATCCTTGAGCATTCATTCTTTGTTGTCTGGCAGATGCAGATTCTTAGTTCTCGGAGCCTTTGGGAGGATCACATAAGCTTGTGTGTTTACCTGGTTCCTAAGGAACAAAGTCCCATTTCTTAAAAAAAGTTGTCCATCTGTGATAATTCACAGAAGAAAAGAATTTGAGGACTTATTAAAAAGTATCTCTTCTACCTAAAACAACTCAGTATTAATTTTGTTTGTCTAGGAAATATCTGTAATTAATACAGACTTTAGAATTTTCAAGATTATAAATTTTCTTGAGTGAAAATATTTTTAGTTAAATTACATTATGCAGGAATATTATGGGTTGAACATTTTCTATAAATACATACATATTTCTACATTCTAAATGATATAGGTGTGTGTTTTTGTAGGTTTGCCTGAATCCATCATTGCGGCTGCATGTTCAAGGAGTAACCAGAGGGTTCTGCATGTTGATTCGTAAGTTTTAACCCTGGTTGCATTTAACACACATATAAGTCTATATATTTATGTATGTGTTTTATAGATGTGTTATATTAAATTTCGCAACATAGAAGAAACACCAGAATTATTTTTTATTTTCACCAATAATGCATAAAACATTAAATACAAAGCTTTTTAATATTCTTTGACATAAGGAGAGTTGTCCTTTAAGGGTAAACCAAATGCATCTCAGGAATGAGCTTGTTCTTAAAATAAGTAATTATTTAACAGGTTTGCAAAGCTCAAATGTGCCTTTTAAAGACAAATATAGGTGTGTCTATGAGTATATACCATATGTATATGGTGTTGTATTTTAGGAATCATGTTTTATTCTAAAATTTAGCCCATAGATTTGAATTTATGGTTTTATTAAAGGATATCAAAATTTGAACTGAAAATCTTAAGTAGGAAGAATGTCTAGAATAGACTTCTGTTAAAAGCATTAATAAAATGGAAATGAAAAGAAAAACTACTTGATGCATAACTTAAGCCTTAATTCCCATGTCCCTTGAAAGCAGATCTTAATTGTGCCACGTGTGCATTTACTCAGTTTCAACAGTGGCTCATTGACTCAGAAGGCAAAAAGTAAATAGACTTTCTTCTTTTAGATATTAACTACAGTGTTTTTTAGAATGCTAGAAAATAGCATTTGATCTGTAATAGTGTCTTGTGTTTTCCCATTAGTTCATATTGTAAAAAAGTACCATTTATTAATTTATATGTAATATTTCATAAATTAATTTATTTTTAAGTTATCACATGAAGTAATATATTTTTTGCTTTTTCATATATGTATGTCAGTAACCTGGTCTTATTCATACTCACTTTCCTTCCTCTACACATTAATTTTCTTCTTACTGATACCCTTCCCTCCAGTGACACCTTTCTATATCTACAGCTATTTTCTTTATGTTCAGTGACACCTCCTATCATTTCATTTCTTTCCTATTTATGGTATCCTTTCTTGTTTTGCGATATTCTGTCTTTCTGTATCTCTCTCTCCATAGACCATCTTTATGCTAAGATTTTGTGCTGTCTAATTTTTGTCAACTTGAAACATATTTTTGAAACGATTTTGATGTTATTTTGTCTATTTCATTCTGTTAACAGAATAATGTTATTAACATTAACAATAATATGTTACTTAACACTAATATGTTAATAACATAATACTTTTGAGTATTAATGCTACCTCTTTGTATTAGTCAGATTCTCTAAAGCAACAGGATGGATATGATGAATATATGTTATATTGAAAGGGGATTTATTAGACAGAGAACATCAACTGAGAAAATACCCAGATCAGATTGCCCTGTGTAGGGAAGTCTTTGAGGCATTTTCTTGATTAATAATTGAAGTGGTAGCTCCTTGTGGTTGGGAACACCTGGGCAAGAGGTCTGGGTTGCATAATAAGGAGGCTAAGGAAACAATGAGGAGCAAGTCTGTAATCAGCGTTCCTATATGGTCTGTGCTTCAGTTTTGTAATGATGGACAATACATTTTAAGATGAAATGGGGCCTTTCCTTGGTTTGATCCTCACAGTAGAAAGCATCATAGATGCATTATCTCCCTCTGTAGCCTGGCAAGGCTGCAACCTCCAGAAGGAGGTGATCAAAGAGCCAGCCACTGAGTTCATGTCAGAGACAGCTCCTGTACCCCTTACTAGGGAAACCACTTGGAAATGGAGCAGCCTAAGGGCTTTGTCTGAGCAAGGGATCTAATTCCTCTCCATGCATCATCCTTGATTGGAATACCGGTCTCTGCAGGACCTCCTGGCCCAGGTTTTTTGGCTCTGTTCATCTCCTTCTGGAATTTCTGTCCTCACCAGGTCTTTTTCCTTAAGGTTTCCAGCATTCTACCCAAAGTTTGGGTATGAATCTCAATATCTCCTTTGCTTCCCTGGTGCTTACAGTTTTTCAGAGGTCCCGTGAAGGAGGTTTCTGTCCTGTTCCTCATTATCCTACTTCTGTCTGTCCTGTTTGCCTTCTGTGTAAGTTTTCAGCCTCTTCTCTAGGGGCTTCCTTGTTTAGATTCTTTAGCAGTATAGATTTTAGTATGTTTATCCTATGTTATATGGCTAATATACACTCTAAGTGACTATATACCACATGTGTCTTTCTGCTTCTTGTTTACCTCACAGAGGATAGTTTCCACCATTTGCCTGCAAATTTCATGATTTCCTTGTTTTTAACAGCTGAGTAGTATTCCATTGTGTAAATGTACCACAGCTTCTGTATCCATTCTTCAGTTGAGGGATTTCTAGGTTATTTCCAGATTCTATTACAAATAAAGATGGTATGGACATAGTTGAGCAAATGTCCTTGTATGATTGGATATCTTTCAGATATATGCCCAGGATTGGTATAGCTGGACTATTAGGTATAATATTCTGAGAAAGCGCCAGATTGATTTCCAAAGTGGTTGTACAGTGTTAATTCCCAACAGCAATGGAGGAGGGTTCCCCTTTCTCCACAACCTCTCCCCCATGTTTCATCCCTTGAGTTTTTGATCTTAGCCATTTTGATGTGTGTAAGGTGAAATCTCAGTGTCATTTTTTATTTGCTTTTCCCTCATGACTAAGGAAATTGAGCATTCATTTAAGTGTTTCTCTGCCATTTGATAGTCCTCAGTTGAGAATTCTCTGTTTAGTTCTGTACCCCATTTTTCAATTGGATTACTTTGTTTGTTGGTGTTTAACTTTTTAAATTCTTTATGTATTCTGGACATTAGCCCTCTGTGAGATGTCTTGTTGGTAAAGATCTTTTCCCAGTCTGTAGGGTGTCCTTTTGTTCTGATGACAGTGTCCTTTGCTTTCTTGAAGATTTTCAGTTTCATGAGGTCCCATTTTTTGATGCTGATCTTAGAGCCTGTGTTGTTGGTGTTCTGTTCAGGAAGTTGTTCCCTACGCCAATGAGGACAAGGCTCTTCTGCATTTTTTCTTCTAACCAATTTAGTGTGTCTGGTTATTTGTTGAGGTTTTGATCCACTTGAACTTTAGTTTTCTGAAGGGTGATAAATATGGGTCTCTTTGCATTTTTCTACATGTAGATATCCAGGTAGACCATTTGTTGAAGATGCTATCTTTTTTCCATTTTATGGTTTTGTCTTCTATGTCAAAAATTAAGTTTCCGTAGGTCTGTCTGTTTATTTCGGGGTCTTTGATTTTATTGCATTGGTTTGGTTGAGAGACCAAAAAGTTTAAAGCCGCAGCCTCCTGGGAAAAGAAATTAGCTTAATGCAATCTTTCTCCGCCAACTAGTTATACAGTTGTTAGGAAACCAGCCCATATGACCAGGCCAGAACTATTTGTAGTCTCGGTTGGCGCGTAAAGTGGACCAATCCTTTCAAAAGTTAATTTCCCTTCCCAATCATGTAACTCCAAAGCATGCAAGTCCCTGTTTGTGGTTTTCCCTAAAAACTTTGTTTCCCTAGACTTGGGGCCACATTCCTCTCCTGTTTCCACAGGGACTTTGCATCCTGTGTTCGAATGTGTATATAGTTAAAAAAAAATCTCATGTATTTACAGTGGAGTCTGTTCCTGGTCTTTTGGGGCTCTTGAACTGGGCATAGCAGTGTGTTCCTATGCCAGTAACATGCTACTTTTACTACTGTTGTTCTATAGTACAGCTTGAGATCAAGGATCGAGATACCTCTAGAGGATCTTTTAATGTGCAGGATTGTTTTAGATATTTTGTGGGTTTTTTTTTTTTCCATGTGAAATTGAGACCTGTTCTTTTAAAGGTTTGTAAAACATAGTGCTTATATTTTGATGTGAATTGTCTTGAATGTATAGATTGCTCTTTGTTAGGATAGCCATTTTCATTATGTTAATTCTACTGATCCATGAGCACGGGAGAGCTTTCCATCTTCTGATAGCTTCTTCAATTTCTTTCTTTAGAGACTTGAAGCTTTTTTTCATACAGGCCTTTCACTTGCTTGTTTAGAGTCACACCATGGCACTTTGTGTCATTTCTGGATATTGTGAAAGGTGTTATTTCCCTTATTTCTTCTCTGCCCATTTTTCTTTTTATACAGGAGGGCTTTAAATTTTTTTGAGTTAATTTGTATCCAGCCACAATGCTGAAGGTGTTTATCAGCTGAAGTTGATATCTGGCAGAAATTTTTGGAGTCACTCGTGTATACTATCTTATCATCTGCAAATAGTGATAATTTGACTTCTTCCTTTCCAATTTGTATCCCCTTGATATCCTTTAGTGTTCTTATTGCTCTAGCAAGGACTTCAAGTATTATGTTGAAAAGATAAGGAGAGAGAGGACAGCCTTGCTTTTTCCCTGATTTCAGTTGTATTGATTTAAGTTTCTTTCCAGTTGGTTTGTTGGCTATATGCTTGCTTGTTTGTTTTACTATGTTAGGTATGTGCCTTGTATCCCTGATCTCTCCAAGACTTTAAACATGAACAGCTGTTGAATTTTGTCAAATGCTTTTTGGGTATCCAAGGAGATGATCATGTGTTTTGTTTGTTTCTTTTTTTTTTCTTTTCTTTCAGTTTATTTATATGGTGGATTACATTGATGAGTTTTAGCCCATTGAACCACCCCTGCATGCATAGGATAAAGCCTACTTGGGACTGATGGATGACACCTTTAATGTGTTCCTCCATATGGTGTGCGAGTATTTTATTGAATAATTTTGTGTCAATGTTCATAAGCAAGATTGGTCTCAAGTTCTTTTTCTTTCTTGGGTCTTTGTGGGGGTTAGGTATCAAGGTGAATGCGGCCTGGTAGAATGAGGTTGGTAATGTTCCTTCTGTTTCTATTTTGTAAAATAGTCTGAAGAGTATTGGAGTTAGCTCTTCTTTGAAGTTCTGGTAGAATTATGTGTTGAAACCATTTGGCATTGTGCTTTTTTTGGATTGGACACTTTTGATGACTGCTTCTATTTCCTTAGGGGATATTGGAATATTCTTGATTCATCTTTGATAAATGGTATCTATCAAGAAAATTGTTCACTTCATTTACATTTTTAAATTTGGGTTTTGAAGGAGTACCTAATAGATTGATTTCCTCAGTGTCTCTTGTTATGTCTTGCTGGAGCCCACAGGCAGAGTTGAACAGTTCCTGAATCAGGAATGAGGACTGAAAGAAAATTAAAGGACACATAGGATCTTTCCAAGAGGGCTCTAGTAGAAACTAGTTGCCTGGTTTATTCCAGTAAGCCCTTTTTAAGTAATAGCAAAAGCACCTCAGTACAATGTATGACTCCACAGGGAAGTCAAAACTAATTTACCTTGACCACCTATCTGTGTAATCCTCACACAAACAAAAGGTTTAAACTTGCCAAGACATCCCTCCTGCAGTCTCAGACAAAAGGAGATAGACTGAGCAGTTTATCACTGACTCCAGTGGAGGCCAGGGTGAAAACATGTCTATCTCCTTAGATCAAAATAACAAAGCAGCTTGGCAGACCAGCAACTCCCCAGAATGTCCCCCTTTTCATTTCTGATTTTGTTGATTTGGACACTGTTCTTCTCTGTTTTAGTTAGTTTGGCTAAGGGTTTGTCTATCTTGTTGTTTTCTCAAAGAAGCACCTCTTGGTTTTGTTGATTCTTTGAATTGTTCTTTTTGTTTCTAATTTGTTGATTTCAGCCCTGAGTTTGATTACTTCCAGCTAGCTACTTCTCTTGGGTATGCCTGCTTTTTTTTTCTAGTGCTTTCAGATGTCCTGTTAAAGTTGCATGGATGAGGTGCCTCAAAATTTCTTTATGTAGGTTCTTAGTGCTATGAACTTTTCTCTTAGCACTACTTTCATTGTGTCCCATAAGTTTGAGTATGTTATGCCTTTATTTTCATTGAATTCTAGGAAGTTTTTGATTTCTTTCTTTGTTTCTTCTCTGACCCAGCAGTCATTGACTAGAGAGTTGTTCAGTTTCCATATGTGTGTAGGCTTTCGGTTATTGTTGAGGTAAAGTTTTAGACCATGGTGGTCAGATGTGATACAAGGAATTATTTAAATCTTCTTGTATCTCTTAACGTGTGCTTTGTGCCTGACTATATGGTCAGGTTTGGAGACAGTTTCTTGAAGTTCTGAGAAGGTATACTCTTTTGTGTTTGGGTAAAAGGTTCTGTAGACATCTATTAGGTCCATTTGATTTAAGACTAATGTAAGTCTCAATATTTGTCTGTTTTGCTTCTGTTTCAATGATCCTTGGTGATAGAGGAGTTTTTAATTCTACTATTAAAGTGTTGGGATCGATGTGTGATTTAAGCTTTTATAATTTTTCTTTTACAAATGCAGGGACACTTGTGTTTGGTGTGTAGATGTTCAGGATTGTGATGTCCTCCTGGTAGATATTTTTGTTTGATAAGAATGAAGTGTCCTTCCCCATCTCTTTTGATTAATTATAGTTGAAAGTCTATTTTATTAGATATTAGGACAGCTACTCCACCTTGCTTCTTGGGTCTCTTTGCTTGGAAAACCTTTTTTAGCCCTTATTCTGAAGTAGTATCTTATCTTTGTTGTAGAGGTGTATTTCTTAAATGCAGCAGACTGTTGGATCCTGTTTCTGCAACCATTCTGTTAGTCTGTTTTTGTTTGTTTGTTTGTTTGTTTGTTTGTTTGTTTTTTAAATGGAGAGTTGAGTTCATTGACGTTAATAGTTATTAGTGACCCATGATTGTTAGTTCATTGTGGAGTTGGTGGTAATTGTGTGTTTTCATGTTTATTTTCTTTTTTGCTATGATGGTGTCTTCATCCTGTGTTTTTTGTTGTGTAGTTGATCTCCTTGGTTTTCTCCTAGTATCTTCTGTAGGGCTGGATTGCTGCATATATATATTGTTCAAATTTAGTTTTGTTATGGAATATTTTGTTTTCTCCAGCTATGCTGATTGAAAGTTTTGCTGGCTATAGTAGTCTGTCTTCCCATCTGTGGTCTCTTAGTGTATGCACGATATCTGTTCAGCCCCTTTTGGCTTTCATAGTCTCTGTTGAGAAGTCTGTTGTGATTTTGATAGGTCTGTCTTTATAAGTTACTTCGCCTTTTTCCCTTGCTGTTTTTAATACTTTTTTCTTTGTTCTGTAGATTTAGTGTTTTGAATATTATGAGTCAGGAGGAATTTCTTTTTTGGTCTAATCTATTTGGTGTTCTGTAGTCCTCTTGTATGCTTATTGGCATCTCTTTCTTAAGGTTGAGGAAAATTTCTTCTATGATTTTCTCAAACATATTTTCTGGGCCTTGGAGCCTGGAATCTTCTTTTTCGTATATTCCTATAATTCTTAGGTTTGATCTTTTCATTGTGTCCTTCATTTCTTGGATTTTTTTTCTATGCATTCTTTTTTAATTTATTTTTATATTAATCACAGGTTAGGTACTTTGTATCCCAGTTGTAGCCTCCTCCCTCATTCCCTCCCACTCTCCCCATCCATTCCTAGTCTCCTCCCTGCCCCCCCCTTTGTATTTGTAACTTTTCCGATTTTATTTTTTCTTTAAGAGATATGTCTATTTCTGCAACTGAATTTTCTGCGCCTGAGATTCTCTCTCATCTCTTGTATTCTGTTGGGGATGTTTACCTTTGTGGTCCCTCATCTCCAATTTCTCCAACTCCAGGATTTTCTCTGCTTGTTTCTTTATTCTGATTCTAATTCTGTTTTCATGTCTTGTACCATTTCCTTCAACTGTTGGAATATGGATTCTGGTCTTTCCATGATACCTCTATATTTTTTTGTTCATTTTCTCTTTATATGCTTCTAATAACTGCATAATTATAGATTTAAAATCTTTTTCCTGTGTTTCACCTACATTAGAATATCTATTGATTTTTGGCGATTCTAGTCAAGCCATGAATTCCTGCTTTTTGTTGCCTGTATTTCTTCTTCTTTTTTTCTTTTTTGTAATTTATTTTATTTTTTAAATTTAGTTACAGTTTGTTCACTTTATCCCAGCTGTAGCCCCCTCCCTCATTCATTCCCAATCCCACCCTCCCTTCTTCATCTCCTCCCATGCCCCTCCCTAAGTCCACTGATAGGGGAGATCCTCCTCCCCCTCCATCTGACCCTAGCCTATTAGTTTTCATCAGGATTGGCTGCATTGTCTTCCTGGGTGGCCTGGTAAGGCTGCGCCCCCCTCAGGGGGAGATGATCAAAGAGTCAGTCACTCCATGCATGGTCCTTGGTTGGAGTATCAGTCTCAGAAAAGACCCCCAAGCCTAGATTTTTTTGGTTCTATTGCTCTCCTTGTAGAGCTCCTGTCCCCTCCAGGTTGCCTGTATTCTTATGTCAGCCCCTAGCCATCTGGTTGTTTGTAGCCCTGACTGATTAAGTCCTGGAGCCTATATTTAATTTAATTCTAGTTCCACCTGTCTCTGGTTTCTTGGGTAGTTTCTGCTGGATTAACTGTCTCTGCTGGCTCATTGTTTGTGGTTTTGGTAGTTCAGGTAGGTGGGGCACAGCCGAAAACATCTCAGGGTCTAGATTTGCTGCAGTGTTCCACAGCCTTCCCTAAGATGGTGGAGGATGGTATTTGTGTCTCAGGCTTGGTTGAGCTTCCCTGGGTTTACTGGCTATGTTGGCCTTATTGTTTTAGACCTAGGTGGGCTTGGCTGTTGGGGAGCATGCAGAAAGATCACTTAGCCTAGAGATACTCCAGTGTCCTACTGGCCTCCTTGGGGAGGAGGACAATGGAGTTTGGGTTAGGTGTCTAGCTAAGAACTGCTGGGTTCTTGTCTGTGGTTGCCTCACTGTTTTCTGGCCTATGTGAGCCAGGCTGTTGGGGCCCTTTTGGATAGATCTCTTTGCCATGAGCTCCTCCAGTGCCTTCAGGCTTCCCTTACATGGTGTGGAATAGAACCTGGGTCTCACCCCTAGCTCAGCTCTGCTTTGTTCACTGTCTGTGCTGTGTTGCCTGCTTCTGACCTGGCTGATCTAGCAGGTATGGAGCAGCTCCTACCCCAAAGTATCAGAATATATCCCCTCTATAGGCCCGTGAGAATGCGTGCCACTCGCTCCTGAGAACAGGAATGTGACCACATGATGTTGAGTGTTGTCTTCTGGGTTTGGAACCAGGATCCACTAATACCCAGGAGGTATCCACAGGACTGTGAGAGCGGGCACCTGTGTTTGGAACCTCACCCTCAGTACAGGAAGGTATTGTTCCACAGATAGTGAGATTGAGTGCCCAAGGCCTGAGTCGCCAAGAGCTGGTCTCAGGAAAATATCCATAGGATATGGCTTGCTCCTAGTCTTAATAGAGTAATTCATGCAATAAAATTATAGGACATTGTGACAGAATTCTTTAAAAGGCAGTGCAAAGTTATGGAAGCACACAGTTGTTTTGATAATTTATTTTGGAGCTAGTGGCTGCACACAGTATATGATGTTTGATTTGAGAATTCTGGAATAGTTTAGCCAGTACCGTTATTGGTTTTGTGGTTAAATAGAATTTTGATATGGTATAGGCAATCAATATCACAGGTAAAATAGACATGGAGGCACTTGGCTCAGTCAGCCAATGTTGAATATGAGCTTGTGGCTGATGCATATGGATAAGTGATGGTGACAATAAGATTATAGAGTTAAGTTGGTATAAACTTGTGAACCGTTTTGTGATTATAATGATTTTGTACTTGGTTCCATAAGCATTAATGAGCCATCAGACATCCTTAAACCTGAGTAAGGCATAATATGGTCTCTCAAGACCAGATCACAGTAGTCTTAGTTTTGAGTGTGGATTGAAATGGCAAGAAGCTAGAGGTAGAAAAACCTTTGGTGAGACTAATACAAGACAGGTAGGAATACCTGGAGCAAGACACTAGAAGGCAGGGTTGAAAGGACAGAAGTGTTTTGAGAAACACTGATACTTGAAGAAATATTTCGGAAGTTCAAAAATTTTTAAGTCATAGATAATAGTGGGATTGTTTTGTTGTTTGTTTTTTTGTTTGTTTCTTAGGTTTGTTTATTGAAATGGGGAAAAGACTTGGTTGGAGTTAAGTCACAAATAATTGTTTTGCCCTTTGCGCATATAGAATTGAAGTGCACATTGGCTGTTTAATAAAGGGAGATGTCCAATAAGCTGATGACTCGTAGTCTGCATTTTCAGATCTGAGTTTGGAGATAACCAGAGGGATCCAGAGTGTAATAACAATTTATGAGTCATCAGTAGAGTAATGATAAGTGATAATGATAAATGCATACAAGTATTGTAAACTAAAATACCAACAATGAAGAAGGGCCTTACTTATCTTTATTATTAGAATTAATCTGTAGTTCCATCATGGAATTCCAGGCTAATTGTCTAAAATTGTAGGGGACAGTGGAAGGAATACGACTTTCTTATATGGCATCTATATTGATCTTTTGCTGAAGGAAACTGTGTAGGAATTAAGTCCAATATACCCCGTGTCCTAGAATTACTGCACATTGTTAATGGGATGATAATGGCATGTCATACTTTGTAGGATTGCAGCAAATTTTAATGGAACAGACTCTCTTTTGATGAAATTGACACTGCCTACTGTGTGAAGGAGGCAGGTTTGATTCATTGTTTAATTTACATGGCAAATGAATGCATTAATAGCTGGCAAACTCGTACTATTAGACATGACATTCTGAATTAGAGAGATGCAATCACAATCCAGGTTCTAGAAATGAGCAGTTCCCCTAGCTCTGATATTAGAAATGGACAGTGTTGAAGTTATTATAACATTTTTATGATGCAGAACAAAACAAAACTAGACTGTGTACCATCTGGAGTTTGTAAACCGATACCATTGCTTTTACTTAAAAGTCACTATAGGGTTTAATTATGCTTGTATCCATAGTTTACAGGATTTAGGAGGTAGGCATATGATTTGGGTTTGATATGCCTTGGACTAAAGTTCTAGCTTTACTATTTCTTACCTAAATGAATTAGACAAGATACTTAAATGAAGCATAAATGAAAGAGTGAATATAAAATTCCAAGCTTGATGCATGTAGGTTCACCTTCTTCTTAATATGAATTCAGCTAATTATTTCTCAAAATACGTTGTTAAACCCCCTTCCTTCAAAATCCTCTCTCCAAAATATACTCGTTGGTCATTTGAAGTTTTGGAATGTTATATAGTGTTGTATTTGAAAGCTATAGCAGACATTGTGCCGGAGCCCGCCAGCAGAGCAGAACAGGGTTCTGAGTCGAGAGTGAGGATTGAAATTAATAATGTACACTACACATATTATGTTCTGAGAGGCTTCTGGCCGCTTGTGGCTCCAATCAGCCCTATAGTGTCCATATGCTCTGTACCCGAAAAGGCCACAAGGCCAGCCAGCCTTCTTTATTTAAACAAACAGCTTACACAATGGGTTAATTTTTACAAGGAAGTGAGGCAGAGTTGAGATTTCTAACAAGCTCTCCCATTTGCTGTCACTAAACAAAAGGCGAATGGACTTGCAAATACTTCCCTGACTCCAGGGGAAAAGGCCTGGTAAAAGCCTGTCTTCCTGTGCTGAGACTTGAATTTCAAACAGCCACCAAAGCAGCTTTTACCCGGCCCAGGACAACATTGTACTAGTTAATGGTGCTAAGATGCTATGGCACTAGAAAACCATTTCTTGTTAGCTTTTTGAAGTCTAATGTTTTCCATTTTTAATTTTGTCATTAGGCTTTTTCCCATTGGGACAACTGTTAGTAGTTAGTCATTTTGGAGGAGAATTTAGGCTTAGGGCCAAGCTGCATTTTACTATATAAGAATGTGTTAGTCTTTATTGAACAGTATCTACAATTATCTTGAGGACTAACGTTTTCTTTTCTTTTTTTCGCATAAAGGAATATAAAACTATTTATTGACCACTGTTCACCATTATTTACAATAAAGTAAATATACAGTTGGATGACATTCTGATACTACAAAGTTACTTTTCTGGCTCGTTAAACCAGAACCAAATACTGAAAAGATTGATCCTACCAGTAAGGACTGAGTCAGGGTAAAGAAAAAGCATGCAGGTCATTAATTGACATTAGCAAAATTTTGTTCACTGTGTCAGCATGTCTTAAAACTGCCAACATCTCTAACCATGATCCCATTTCCACAGCAAACAGACTCCATGAATCATAACCTTTTAGTACCAATTTCAACTTTCTACAAAGAAATGGCTCACCAGAGGAGCCTTTACCACATCCTGGCTGACCTAGATAGAGCTCTGCAGACCAGGCTGGCCTCTAAATCAGAGATCCATCTGCTTCCAGCGTGCTGGGATTAACAGCATGCACCACCATGCTCCACTTAAATCTTGCCATTAAATCATACTGTTTTGTCTAATTCCATTTTCTGAAGGGGCAGTTAGTATGGACAAAATTTTGTAAATAAACTACTGTATTCACATGATAATACATACATTCCGGTGGTTGCTTTTAAACTATCCAACAAAAATGTCTAATAAAGTATAGAATCTGCTTAATATGAAAGGTTATGGTTTCAGGAAAATGTTCACAATAATGGAATCTCATCAACTTGTGTTTTCCTCTCTAGTTCTTTTGAGTATTAAAAAACAAGACAGAAGAAAAAAAAGTTACCTAAGTGTTTTATGCATATACACGCATACAAACAAAAAAAACCGTGAATGGTCCTTCCGTGTACCAGTTAAAAATAAGTCCAATAGAGTACTGACTGTAAAATCTCCCTAGCATTTAAGA
>CM053742.1:70405472-70473647 GCA_028658305.1 Pachyuromys duprasi
ATCAGAAGTGTACTTCATTTTCCAACATCAAGTGCTTCTTCTTTTACTTGAACTATAGAGGCAGTAATGACATAAAATTGGCAGACAACATGCTGTACTATTTTTTTTTCCCTCATTCTCACTTTGTCTTTAAATCATGTCTCTGAGGCTTACAAACCTAGTCTTATATTCCACTGAAGAATCAGTTTTAAACATAATAGAAAAACATTTTATAAATTGGATATAAATTTTATAGTTCTATAGTCAGACACAAAGCAAGGCTCAACAGATACAAGAAGATGGAGATAATCCCTTGTATCCTATCAGAGCACCATGGCCTAAAACTAGACCTCAATAACAACAGAAATAACAAAAAGCCTACATACACATGGAAACTAAACAACTCACTACTCAATGACAGCTTGATCAGGGAAGAAAAGAAAAATGAAATTAGAGACTTCTTAAGAATCAATGAAAATGAAGGCACAACTTACCTAAACTTATGGGACACAATGAAAGCAGTGCTAAAAAGTTCATAGCACTAAGTGCCTCCAGAAAGAAGTTGGAAATATCTCACACAATCAACTTAATGGCACACATAAAAGCCCTAGAAAATAGAAGCAGAAACACCCAAGAGGAGTAGATGATAGGAAATATTCAAACTCAGAGCTGAAATCAATGAATTAGAAACAAAGAAAACAACTGAAAGAATCAATGAGACCAAGAGCTAGTTCTTTGAGAAAATCAACAAGATAGGCAAACACTTACCCAAACTAACTAAAAGGCAGAGAGAAACTATCCAAATCAGCAAAATCAGAAAAAAAAGAGGGACATAACAACAGACACTAAGGAAATCCAAAAAATCATTAGGTCTTACTATAAAAGCCTATATGCCACAAAATTTGAAAATCTAAATGAAGTGGACAATTTTCTTGATAGATTCCATATACCAAAATTAAATAAAGATCAGGTAAATAGATTAAATAGTCCTATATAGTAGGCCACAAAGGAGGACTTTGCAGACAGTCCTGAAGACACCTGATAAACCAGAGTCAGATGAAAGGGAAGGAGTTCCTCCCCCATCAGTGGACTTGGAAAGGGGCAGGGAGGAGATGACTGAGGGAGGGTGGGATGGGGAGGGAATGAGGGAGCAGGGTACAGCAGGGATATAAATTTAATAAACTGTAACTAATAAAATAAATAAATAAATATGAACAAAAAAGAAATAGAAGGGTTAAAGCAAATAGCCATCTGAAAAAAAAAAAAGTCCTATATACCCCAAGGAAATAGAAGCAGTCATCAAAAGTCTCCCAGGACTAGGTGGTTTCAGTGCATAATTCTACCAGAACTTCAAAGAAGAGTTCTTCAAACTATTCCACAAAACAGAAACTGAATGAACATTACCAAACTCATTCTATAAAGCCACAGTCACCTTGATACCTAAACCACACAAAGACCCAACAAAAAAGAGAACTTCAGGCCTATTTCTCTTATGAACATTGATGAAAAAATACTCAATAAAATACTCATGATGCAAAATTATGTAATAAAATACTTGCAAACTGAATCCAAGAACACATAAAAGGTATCATACATGATGATAAAGTAGGCTTCATCCCAGGCATGCAGGGGTGGTTCAATATACAGAAACCCATCAATGTAATCCACCATATAAACAAACTGAAGGAGAAAAACCACGTGATCATCTCCTCAGATGCCGAAAAGCATTTGACAAAATCCAACACCCATTCATGTTTAATGTCTTGGAGAGATCAGGGATACAAGGCACATACCTAAACATAGTAAAAGCAATATACAGCAAGCCTATAGCCAATATCAAACTAAATGGTGAGAAACTTAAATCAGTTCCTTTGAAATCAGGGACAAGGCAAGGCTGCCCACTTTCTCCACATCTCTTCAACATAGTACTTTAAGTCCTAGCTACATCAATAAAACAACTAAAGGAGATCAAAGGGATACAAATTAGAAAGGAATAAGTCATATATTTAAAGATAAAATGAAACATTCTGTGGATTTAATTTCTATCTTATCTATTGTAATTTGGTTCAGAGATCATATTGGAATGTCATTGATTTTTTCTATTTCTTTTGGTCCTCTTATATTGATATATAATGTCTTTGTTTAAGAGATTTATAAACTGTATTTAAACCCATAGAGTTATGAAAATGAGTTTTATCAGACTATTCTTGTTTTTATATTGTGTCTCCTAATCGTCGTCTTGCAATCTTTTGTCTGAAAAACCATAGTAATGAAAACTATGTTTCACTTTTTACATATATAATTGGATAATATCACCACATGTTGCTGTTAGGAACAAATCAACAGGAAAAGTTGAAAATAGGAGCTGAATGGAAAATTACTAGGATCATTTAGCTCTCTCAAAAGCCATATTGACAAAAGGAGAAAAATAGGGTTTGATCAGGAATTGACCACAAATCACTTAATAGTAGAAGCATTAGAGTGTGTCATGTTAGAACTTTTTTACTCTTTTCACAGTTATTTGAAAATACCTTGGAAATTGACACGTTGTGGTCAGTATTCAAAAACTCAATTTAGTTTTTTCCCCTACATTTGGTCGTGCTAATTTTCAAGTGTACAGAAAACCTGAAGAAAAAACAAAAAGAACAAAACCGCTTTACCATGAGCACATGAGTTCACTCCTTACGTTCTACACCTGCCATTTGGCTGTAGTTTCTATTTCTCATGTAACCATCCACACACTCATTCTGTGGATCTATGCATCTTCACTCTTAGGAATTTGAACACATAAGTAATTTATGTCACTCAGGATTTTAGCAAACAATTATTAGTAAACCCTTAATGTCTCCTTATAGTTCTTTTCAGTGTTAAGTTTTATATATTGTGAAATGTACAGATTTTAACTATATCACTTAAAACCTTAAAATTCATATACTTATGTAATTTAAAACTTCACTCTCGCTCTGAGACACAACTCATTATTTTTAATTTGAAGAAATTTTGATATTTTTTAATTTATTATAATTTATTTACATTGTATCCCAGCTGTAGTCCCTACCCTCATCTCCTCCCAGTTCCACCCTGTCTCGCTCCCTTATCTCCTCTCATGCCCCTTCCCCAGTCCACTGATAAGGGAGGACCTATCCCTTCCATCTCATCCTAGCCTATCAGGTCTCATCAGGACTGGCTGCAGTGTCCTCCTTTGTGGCCTGGTAGGGCTGCTATCCCTCAGGGGAGGTGATCAAGAGCTCCATACCCCATTTTTTTTTAATTGGATGGCTTGATTTATTGCCTTTTAACTTCTTTAGGGGTTTTTTGTTTTTTGTTTTTTGTTTTTTTTGTATATTCTGGATATCAGCCCTCTGTCAGATATAGGGTTGGTTAAGATCCTTTCCCAGTCTGTAGGCTGTCGTTTTGTTCGCACTACAGTGTCCTTTGCTTTACAGAAGCTTTTCAGTTTCATGAGGTTTCATTTATTGATTGTTGCTCTCAGAGCCTATGCTGTTGGTGTTCTGTTCAGGAAGTAGTCTCCTGTGCCAATGAGTTCTAGAGTCTTCCCCACTTTTTCTTCTAACTGACTTAGTGTATCTGGTGTTATGTTGAGATCTTTGATCCACTAGGACTTTAATTTTGTGCAGGGTGATAAATATGGATTTATTTTCATTTTTCTACATGTGGACGACCAGCATCATTTGTTGAAAATGCTCTCTTTTTTCCATTGTATGGTTTGGCTTCTTTGTCCAAAATCATGTATTCATTGGTATGTGGGTTTATTTCTGGGTCTTCTATTCAGTTCCATTGATCAACCTTTCTGCTTCTATGCCAATACCATGCAGTTTTTATTACTATTGTTCTGTAATACATCTTTAGATCAGGGATGGCGATACCTCCAGATGATCTGTTATTGTACAGGATTGTTTTGGAAATTCTGGATATTCTGTTTCTCCATATGAAGTTGAGAATTTTTCTTTCAAGGTCTGTAAAGAATTGTGTTGGTATTTTGATGGGAATTGTATTGAATCCATAGATTGCTTTGGGCAGAATGGCCTTTTTCACTATGTTAATGCTACTGATCCATGAGCACTGGGCATCTTTCCATCTTATGATATCTTCTTCAATTTCTTTCTTCAGAGACTTGAAATTTTTTTTCAAACAGGTCTTTCCCTTGCTTGGTTAGAGTCATCCCAAGGTATTTTATATTATTAGTGGCTGTTGTGAAGGGTGTTGTTTCCCTGATTTCTTTCTGGTCCCTTTGTCTTGGGGATACAAATTGCAAAGGAAGAGGTCAAAGTTTTACTATTGGCAGGTGATGTGAATGTACACCTGAGTGACCCCAAATATTCAACCGGAGAACTCCTTCAGCTGGTAAACACCTTCAGCAAAATGGCTGGATAAAAATACTTTTTATGAAACATGTTTTCTCTTGAATAATTGATTTGGAATGCAATTGCTGCACCATAGGGTAACTATCATTTTTAAAGTAACTGACACATATTTTTGGAAATTTATTCAAGTTAGTCACAGCATCCCATTAGTGCCCAGCATTGTGACTGTAACTATTCTGATTGATCTATACTGGAACTTATCATACTGGTAATTTGGAGCTGAGTTTCTTTATGATTTGTAAAGATGACTTTAGAAGGCAATAGATGTTTAAACTCTTACATCAGAAAATGTTGCCTTTGAGATCTGTGAATAACCATTTACTTTCATTTACTATTTCCTTTTATTTCACCAACAAAATTATTGTGCTTTGGAATACTTGGGACATCAATATTAGAAAATAATATTAGTTTATAGGTCAGTGATGATTTAGTTTATGGAGATCAGTGACTTGATTTTTATATTCTTTCATTTTCATTGTTACAGACGAAGCTACTATGGAGGAAACTGGGCCAGTTTCAGCTTTTCAGGACTGTTGTCCTGGCTGAAGGAATACCAGGTAAAGTGCTTATCTGATATTGCAAGTCACTATGTTTTATCTTGTGTCAGATAATGTCCCTTCATTGAAGAAGTATTTTATTTTTCTATCATGTGAGATAGATAGCTTATTTTCATACATTTATTTGAAAAAATGCTCATAATTATATTTTAAGGTAATGTTATATAATGAAAGATTTTCTCAAAATCATTCACAGGTATTTTACCAGAGATTGTAAAATCTCACTTAAAATGAGTTGTGATTTGCATTACAATATTTTCATGTCTGTATTGAGTTTATTCTGAGTGTAGAAAATATGTTGTACTGTCTTGTTTTCTGTTTTTAACAAAAGCAAAAGCTATCCATATTCTCTGGATTGTATGTTTATTTCTGTCATGTGGCAGAAGCACTTAAAAGAAAAAGAAAGAAAAAAAAAGTTGAAGTTCAGAAATTGTTTTTTCTAAAGTAGCTTCTTATTCCTATAGCTATTGAGTACCCAACTATAAAGAAGTGCTTTTAGAGATAACTAGCAGTATGATGTGGAGATTTAGTCATTCTGTGTAGCTTAACATTTTGTATAAGACACATTTAACATTAATTAGTATATGTGGGTTGAAATAAAACTTTTGCTGAGACTATCTTACATGCACTTAGAATTTGCTATCTCTCAAATTAGCTGAGAAATTTGGGAAAAAAGAATCATAATATTCAGTTAGCTAAAACATTAGCAGCGTTCAATTACTCAACTAAGCATGATACTTGCTTTCATTGATTTAACGGAATATATCAGCATTTACTTCTCTGAAGACTTTTAAAAGCATGGGTGATAAAGCTGTAGTGATGTTATAGTTTAAATACCATTGCATAAAATATGTGTGTTCTATTGGACGACATTCAGAGAGTGAGAGACTTTGAAATGCTTAGCCTTAAATGGGATGTTTTTGTCATATCACACCCTTTCCATAAAAGCTCAGAGATCCGTGCAGAAGAGGTAACAGAACAATTATAAGAGCTAGAAGCAGTGGATAACTTCAAGGAAATGACGTTTTCTACACACAATAGGGGTTCATAGATAGGTATATAGCAAAACTAGCTTTTGATAGGTTTTATGCATTATTCTCCTCTGCCTCCTTTGAAGTAGGCACACTGTTGGAGTCAATTCAGTTACTCTGAAGTCATTGCATTTTGACGTGGTAAAAATAAAAACATGAATTGAAGAAAAGATACAGTTTTTCTTGAGAAATTGTGTAAATTTCTATTTTGTTAAAACTCCTTTTGTGTTTTGTTTAGGAAAACAGTGATGTTGTGACTGAAAATTTGATGTGGCAAGAAAAGATACTTGAAAATGAGGAAGTTATTCTTCTTCGTAGCAAGGACAAAACAATTCAACATGTAGAAGTATTTTGTTATGCCAGGTATGAAATTTACATAGAATTAACTAAGATGACAACTCTTCCTCATTTCACCCTTTTTCAGAAGTAACTTTCAGTTCTTTCTATTTTCGGAGTAATAACAGATAACATTAATGCCATGCATTTCATTTTATCTTTGTAACAATCCTGTGTTACAGTAGGGCTGTGCAGATGAGTTTTTCTGCTTCACACATGCTAGGTAATTTGCGGAGGGGTGACTTCAGTAGAGAAAATGCCTCCAGGTCAGTAGGCAAGTCTGTGGGGCTATTTTGTAAATTAATGATTCATATAGGAAGGACCAGCTCACTGGGGCCAGTGCCACCCTATCACAGGTAGTCTTGCATGGAAGGGATACTTTCTGGTACTGTAGGGGGAACACAGCTCCATTCTGCCTGCTCCCCACCTGCCTGTCTCAGCTGTGTCAGAAACAGTGAGTGAACATAGACAGTGAACATAGTGGAGCTGAGTTAGGCACAGGACCCAAGTTCCATTGTCCTCCTCCCCAAGGAGCCTGTGGGGCACTGGAACAGCTCTAAGCTCAGAAATCTAGGCTTGCTCCTCATCTACCTTTTGTACCTGGGTCACAAACAGTGAGCCGGCAGAAACAGTGAATCCAGAAGAGACTACTGCAGACTTTAGAGACAGGTGGACTCCAGGACAAACAGTAGATGCTGCAGACAAATGGATAGCTAGAGACCAGCGTAAGAATATAAGCAACAAAAACAGGGATATCATTGTTTCACCAGAAATTCCAAAAAGAGCTGAAACACAGGAAAATAATCCCAAATCTATAATTATGTAGTTATTAGAGGCATATAAAGAGAAAATAGAGGCCACCATGGAAGTAGAGGAATCCACATTCAAACAGATGAAGGAAATGGTACAGGACATGAAAACAGAATTAGAATCAATAAGGAAACCACAAGCAGAGAAAACCCTGGAGTTGGAGAACTTAAAGTAGATCAGGAAGCACAAAGGTAAGTATCACCAACAGAATACAAGATATGGAAGACAGAATCTCAGGCACTGAAGAATCAGTGGCAGAAAATCATATGTCTCTCAAAGAAAAAATAAAATTGGAAAAGGTACAAATACAAAACATCCAAGAAATCAAGGACACAATGAAAAGATCAAACCTAAAAATTATAGGAATAGATGAAAAAGAAGATTCCAAGCTCCAAGGCCCAGAAAATATGTTTGAGAAAAATCATAGAAGAAAATTTCCCCAACCATAAGTAACAGATGCCCATATACTACAAGAGGCCTACAGAACACCAAATTGACTGGACCAGAAAAGAAATTCCTCCTGCCATGTAATAATTAAAACACTAAATCTATAGAACAAAAGAAAAATATTAAAAGTTACAAGGGAAAAGGCCAAGTAACATATAAAGGCAGACCTATCAGTATCATACCACTTCTCAACAGAGACTATGAAAGCCAGAAGGGCCTGAGGATATCGTGCATACAGTAAGAGACCACAGATGCCAACCCATACTACTATACCCAGCAAAACTTTCAATCAACATAGATGGAGAGAACAAAATATTCCATAATTCAACTAAATTTAAATAGTATATTTGCATCACCCCAGCTCTACAGAAAATACTAGAAAGAAAACTCCAATCCAATGAGATCAACTACATGCAAGAAAACAAAAGATAAATACACCATCATAACAAAAAAGCAAAAGAAAACAGGCATACAAACACATAATTACTACCAGCTCCACAATAAAAGGAACTAACAATCATTGGTCACTAATGTCTGTTAACATCTATGGACTCAACTCTAATAAAAAGACACAGAGTAATAGAATGTTTGCAGAAAACGGATCCAACATTCTGCTGTATTCCAAAAATATACCTCTGCAACAAAGACAGATACTACTTCAGAATAAGGGGTAGAAAAAGGTTTTCCAAGCAAACAGACCCAAGAAGCAAGGTGGAGTAGCCATCCTAAATGCTAATAAAATAGACTTTCAACCAAAATTAATCAAAAGAGATGGGAAGGGGCACTTCATTATCATCAAATAAAAAAATCCACCAGGAGAACATCACAAACCTGAATATCTATACACCAAAAAGAAGGGCTTGCACATTTGTAAAAGAAACATTATTAATGCTTAAATCACACATTGATCCCAACAACTTAATAGCAAGAGCCTTCAGCACCCCACTCTCACCAAGGAACAGATCACCCTGACAGAAACTAAATGGAGAAATAACGACACTTTACAGAGGTCTTAAATAAAATGGACCTAATCTACAGGACTTTTCACCAAACAGAAAAGAATATATCTTCTTGTCAGCACCTCATGGAACCTTTTCCAAATTTAAACATATAGACAGGCACAAAGAAAGCCTCAACAGATACAAGAAGATTGAAATAATCCCTTGTATCATATCAGAGCACCATGGTCTAAAACTAGACCTGAAAAATAACAGAAATAACAAAAAGCCTCACATGCATGGAAACTACACAACGCTCTACTCAACGATAGCTGAGTCAGGGGAGAAATAAATGAAATTAAAGATTTCCTGAATGCAATGAAAATGAAGGCATAAATTTCTCAAATTTATGGTCCACGTTTTTTGCACTAAGTATCTTTAGAGAGAAGTTTGAGACATCTCATACAAAAAAACTGCACACCTGAAATCCCTAGAGAAAAAAATAAAACAGAAGCAGACACACCCAAGAGGTGTAGGTGGCTGGAAATAATCATAATCGGAGATGAAATCAATAAACTAGAAACAGAACCATTCAAAGAGTCAAGGAAACCAAGAGCTCTTTTTTTGAGAAATCAACAAGATAGACAAACCGTTAGCCAAACAAATAAAAGGCAGATTGACACTCTCCAAACAAAAAAAAATCAGAAATTAGAAGAGGATATAATGACAGACACTGGAAATCCAAAAAATCATTAGGTCTTCCTTCAAAAGCCTATGTTCCACAAAAATTGAAAATCTAATTGAACAATTTTCTTTCATGATGTATGGCAGGGGTAGAGATCCTCCCCTAGGGGAGGAGCATAAGGGGGAAGAATAAGGGAGGGTGGGACTTTGAGGAGATGAAGGATGGGCTACATCTGGGATCCAAAATAAATAAATTGTAAATAATAATAATTATTATTTTCAAAAATATGTGTTCTACCTATAATGGCCTTTGGGATTCAAATTAGCATCATAAATGATATTAGGTTAAGTTTGTGAAATCTATTTTCATAGTCAATATTTTTACAAAATTTAATGATGCTGATTTTTTTCTTTCATATGTTAAAATTATTTTAGTATTTTATAATTAAAAGTTTATTTTGAGGACTTACAATCCAGTAATGTCATACATCTGGCAGATGTATGACCTGGCTTAATGGCCTACTGCTTGGATACAGTAGTGCATTACTGGCTGACCTAGGGCTTGAGATAAAGCCATCTTCCTGAAACACCTTAAACCCTCCTCCCCCCTTGGGGCTTCCCGAGTAACACTTCTGAGGAACTTTCCAAACAATCGTTATTAACACAACTTGGGACTTACTTGTTGCGTTGTCCTGTGATACACCGTTATTAGCACATCTTGTGACTCCTCTGGTGGGTCATCCTGTGATTCCTAGTCATTTAGTAACCCTGCTAAAGGCAATTACATTCCTTTCACCATGCCTATATACTAAAGTATACTAAAAAGAATAAACCAATATCTTGATCAGACAGCCTGTCTTGGTCTTCATTCTTGTCTCTTGTCTCATCCCATTCTCATCCACTCTGTTAGGATCTCGTTTGACTGACCTGTGGGCTGGGTCAGGCAGATATGTTTTTATGGTTTTTAAATACATTTGAATTACTAAAATCGAACTGTTCTGAAGTTTCTTTATGGGGTGGAACATCTTTTTAGAAAATGCTGCGTATATATGAAGCAATATATAAGGTTTTAAATTAATGGGGATATTGTCCTTTTGATTAAAATTTACTGAATAATTATGTGAGGATTTAGAAGTTTTTAGTGTCTTCATCACTTTATTAGATATCATTCTTCCACTTGGTAGGACTCGAAAAATACTTTGGCTTTAGGTGACGATTGGGTATAATATTATGTTTTTATACTTCTATTTAACTAAGATCTTTGCCATAGTTCTATGCTAGAACTATGCTTCTATGTTTCTTGTAGTGCTAAGAATGTAACTGACTTGTGATATTGAGAACATTGATATTTACTAGTTTGTCAAAGCATGGTAAATTCCAAAAGAGTAATTCTTTCCTTACACGTTACCCACAGTATTAGATTTACTTAACCTTTGATTGTACCTTTAGTGAAATATTTTGACATTCAGCTTTCAGATTGTCCATATTGGATAATGGATTTCATTTATTTCATAAAATCTCTTTTTTCTTAATATACGAGATAGCTACAGTGTAAATCAGTTCCTATGCTCAATTTTCATGCAGTTCTCATCACAGGCTGTAGTAAACGAAGTTTCCAGATTCCATCTTATCTATGCAGTGTAATTAATTATCCTGTCACTTCTTTTTTGTTTTTTTTATTATTATCATTTATTACAATTTATTCATTTTGTATTCTGGCTGGGGACACCTCCCTCATCTCCTCCTAATCTCACCCTCCTCCCTCTTCTCCCCATATGCCCCTTCCCTAGTTTGCTGATAGGGGAGGTCAACCTCCCCTTCTATTTGAACCTAGCCTATCAGGTCTCATCAGGACTGACTGCATTGTCTTCCTCTGTGGCCTGGGAAGGCTGCACCCCCCAGAGACCCTATCACTAAGTTCATGCCAGATAAAGCGCCTCTGCTTCCTGGCTCAGATGTAGCCCATAAACTTAGTATCCAAGTGGGACCCTATCATGTCACTTCTTAATTTAATTTTTAGGCATGGAACTTTTGTTGAAAGTGCTGGCTCTTTGATCACACACCCCAGAGGGGGGAGCAGCCTCACCAGGCCACAGAGGAGGATTGCAGTCAGTCCTGATGAGACCTGATAGACTAGGGTCAGATGGAAGGGGAGGTGGGCCTCCCCCATAGAAGGACTTGGAGACTTGGAAGAGGGGTATGGGACGAGATGAGGGAGTGGCGGTGGGATCGGGAGGGATTGAGGGAGGAGTGTACAGCTGGGCTACAAAGTGAATAAACTGTAATTAATATAAAAAACAAAAATTAAAATTAAAAACAAAAAAAAGCAACAACGGAAAAACAAAGTTGTCACCTTAAGTATCATTGATTTTCAAAATGAAAGCAATTTGGACATGTTAACATTACCGTAGAAAACATACAAATCACATTTTATATCATAGCTTTTTTAATTTTTAAAGATTTATTTTTTAATCTATATTCATGTGTATGGATGCGTGAGTGTATGCCACATGTGTGGGGGTTCTTCAGGAAGAGTGCGTTAGATCCTCTGGAGCTGCAATTCCAGTCAGTTTTGACCAGCTGGATATGACCTTGGAACCAAGAGCAGTGTTCTGGTTAGTTTTCATCAGCTTGGCAAAAGCTAGAGTTACTTGGGGAAAGGTTGCAACATTAAGAAATTGGGTACATCTATGGGGCATTTTCATAATTGTTAATTGATATAGAAGGACCCAGCTCACCGTGGGTACTGTGGTCCTTATGCAGGTTTCCTGAGCTAGTTAAGAAAGGTATCTGAGGTAGCTAGAGGAAATAATCCAGCAAGCGATGTTTCTTTAAGATCTCTGCTTCAGTTCCTACCTTCATGTTGCTGCCTTGATTTCCTGTATATGCTTCCTATCATGATGGAGTGTAACATGTAAGCCAAACAGATAGTTTTTTTCTCCAAGTTAATTTTTGTGTACTGTTGTGATAAAATACCATGACCAGGACAGTTTATAGTAGAAATAGTTTACTTGAGCTTAATGTGCTAGGGTGATAAGAGTCTGTCGTAGCAAGGAAGAGTGGTAGCAAACAGTGGTGTTATATTTGGAGGAGGGGAATCTTTCAGCATCACTGTCCAGCAGTCAGAAGTCTCTCTCTCTCCTTCTTCTTCTCCCTCTCTCTGTCCTTGTATTTATTTTTCATCTATTTATTTATTTATTTAATCACTTTACAGCTTGATCTCAGCCCCTTCCTTCCTCTCCTCCCAGTCCATCCCTCACTCCTCCTCACTCCTCCTTCTCTACACTCCTTTCTTCCTTTCTATTCAGAGAAGGAGAGGCCCTACCAGCCTGGCAAATCAAGTCCCAGTAGGACTAAACACATCCTATCCCACTGAGGCCAGACAAGGTTTCCCAGCTATAGAAATAGCATCCAAAGGCAAGCCATAGAATAAGAGATAGTCCCGTCTCCACTTGTTAAGATACCAATGTGATGACCAAGCTTCACATCTGCTACATATCGGTAGTAGGCCTAGGTCCAGCCCATGTATGTTCTTTGATTGGAATTTCAGACCCTGAGCCTCCATGGGCCCAGGTTATTTGACTTTGTAGGTTTTCTTGTGGTGTTCTTAACCTCTCTGGCTCTCTCAATCCTTCCTTCCTCTTTTCTATAAGACCCTTGAGAGGGCTCATCTCTTGAACCACAAACATGCAGAAGACAGAGTAAACTGGGAGTGGACTCAGACATTAAACTCTCAAAGCCCACCCTCAGTGACATATTGTTCCATTAAGCACAACCTTCACAAACTTTCCACACTGCAACACTAACTGAACCAAGTATTCATTGAGACTATGGGTGCTATTTCTCATTCAGACCACTGCACTTGGGAACAGAAATACTTCAGAGTTGTTTTTTTTTTTAATTTTAGAGTATTGATATAGTTTTACTAAGTGAGCATCCCTTGTTCAAACTGTTCCAAGGTTTAAAATCTTTTGATTAATAACATCATGATCCAAAGGTTCTGAATTTGATAATGTTTAATATTTGAGGATGTAGCTTAGTTGTTAATCTGTACTGAACCAATGGGCATTTAGAAAGGTATTGGTAATTTCATGTAAGATAAACTTCATCCATGCATCATTGTACACAGAGTAACTGATAAATCAGGTCTTTGAAATTTAAATTTTTTTAGACTATATAGGTTGTTAATATTGATTATGCTTGTGAGTAGGGAAATTGTGATATTATGAGGAGTAGGAATAATGGTCCAAAGGACAAAACATGATAAGGGACAAAATATGGGGACTCAAGTTGGTCAACTGGACTGTAGAGATGCCGTGTGTGAGAACAGTTTAAATGAGATGAAAATATTAGGAAAGAGGAAAGATATTTTAGAGAGGTACAGAAGAATTCTTTTTGTGAAGTAGAATTTAGGTTTGATAATGGAAGGGTTTGGGTTAGCACTTAAACATTCAGTTACCTTATGCTTAGTTAACAGACATATAATATAAGGCATTGAGATAGGTGTTGAACAAGAAGGCAGTTCTGTGAGAAGAGTTAATTTTCGGGAACATAAATTTACAATTTGGGCAGCCAAATGTGAGTCTTTTGCATCAAGATAACAGTAGACTAAAATTGCTTGTTGTAATAATAACTTTGGAAATGAAGCTTTCTGTGGAGCAATAAATGCCAACACTCAATAGGAAACAATATGAAAAGTTCCTGGTAGGTACTACAAATAGTAAGAAAGTTAAATTGTTTTTATGGGAGATATTTCCCAGTTGACTGAAAGTACCTCTGTCACACTGTCACGTCCAGAGAGCTTCACTGTTAATCCTCTTTGATAATTACCTCTATGGGCATTTATTCTGCCCCAGCTACAATGCAAGGCTCTTTGCACATGAGGTGTCAGTTTAGTTTAGACCAAACTTGATGATAAGTCCTGTTTTCCCTGTATAGTGTGGGACTAGAGAATATATTGAGAGAGTTTAGTCATGAGTGGAGGTGGGGTTTATAGCCCTACTTCTTAATTTTGAAGATTATATTATATGGATGATTTGTTTTTAAAATATGATTACTCTGTCTTAAATTCTCAGAATGTTCATATTTATGGTCTCTTTAGCATTAACAATTTTTTATCAATTTCATGTTAATTTTTTATATTGTATTGAAACTTTAATTGATGGTGGTTTAGCATATGTGTTATATGAGACAGTATTTACACTGAATTTAAGGCAAAAAGGATAGAGGAAACCTTGCCATGATAAGTTTAAAATATTATAGCAGGGTAGAAATATTAGAAGCATGATATTAATTACTATCTTATTTTTTATTAGTCAAGATTTGCAAAATGATGTTGAAGAAGCTGGTGCACTGCAGAAAAATCACACTTCTGTGACACCCTCAGACTCCACAGAGGCTGCAGAGGCTACTTGTCTGCCTACTGCAGCTGAGTCATTAAGCACTTGCAACTGTGATATACCCGCAGAACAAAGTCAGAACAGCGGTCCATTGAGTTCATTAGAAGTAAATGTAAATGATATTGAAGAAGCAAGGGCAAAAGAAAATTATAATGATGCTAAATCTTCGTCAGAAGAAACAAGTGAAAATGTGCAAAAAGTACAAGACAACACACAGACACCAAAGAGAGATAAAATTACTTACTCACAGATTATTAAAGAAGGCAGAAGATTTAACATTGATTTAGTATCAAAGGTAAGTATCAATATTATGTATCTTAATATAGAACCGGGATAAGTTTTAATTGATTGAAAATAGTATCTGGCTATTATGAATAAAGCTGCTACAAACATGGTTGAGCAAATGTCCTTATTGTGTACTTGAGCATCTTTTGGATATATGTCTAACACTGGTATAGTGGGATCTTGAGGAAGCACTATTCCTAATTGTCTGAGAAAGCACCAGATTGATTTCCCGAGTGGTTGTACAAGTTTACATTCCCGCCAGCAATGGAGGGGTGTTACCATTTCTCCACATCCTCTCCAGCATGTATTGTCACTTGAGTTTTTGATCTTAGCCATTCTGATGGGTGTAAGGTGAAATCTCAGGGTTGTTTTGATTTGTATCTCTCTGATGGCTAAGGATGTAGAACATCTCTTAAAATGTTTCTCTGACATTCTGTATTCTTCTACAGAGAATTCTGTTTAGCTCTGTATCCCATTTTTAATCGGATTTGTTGCTTTTTACCTTCTTTAGTTCTTTATATATTCTGGACATCAGCCTTCTGTCAGATATAGGGTTAGTGAAGATCCTTTCCCAGGCTGTAGGCTGTCATTTTGTTCTGACAACAGTATTTTTTGCTTTACAGAAGCTTTTCAGTTTCATGAGGTCCCATTTATAGATTGTTGCTCTTAGAGCCTGTGCTGTTGGTGTTCTGTTCAGGAAGTAATCTCCTGTGCCAATGAGTTCTAGGTTCTTCCCCACTTTTTCTTCTAACCGATTTAGTGTGTCTGGTTTTATGTTAAGGTCTTTGATCCACTTGGACTTTTGTTTTGTGCAGGGTGATAAATATGGATCTATTTTTATTTTCCTGCATGTAGACATCCAGTTGGACCAGCACCATTTGTTGAAGATGTCCCTCAGTTGAGGAATGGATACAGTAATTATGGTGCTTTTACACAATGGAATACTATTCAGCAATTAAAAACAAGGAAGTCATGAAATTTGCAGGCAAATGTTGGGATATAGAAAATATCAACCTGAGTGGGATATCCCAGAAGCAGAAAGACACGCATGGAGTATACTCACTTATAAGTGGGTACTAGACCTATAAGATAGGATAAACATACTAAAATCTGTACACCTAAAGAAGATAAATAAGGAGGAGGACCCGGGGTAAGATGATCAATCCTCACTTAGAAAGACAAATGGGATGGACATTGGAAATAGGAGAAAACAAGTAACAGGATTGGAGTCTACCACAGAGGGCCCTGAAAGACTCTTCCTAGCGTCTATCAAAACAGATGCTATGACTCATAACCAGACCTTGGACAGAGTACAGAGAATCAAATGAAAAAAGGGGGAGTTAGTATGACCTGGAGAGGACAGGAGCTCCACAAGGAGCAAATATATCTGGGCCCAGGGGTTATTTATGAGACTGTTTCTCCAACCAAGGAACATGAATGGATATAACCTAGAACCCCTGCCCAGATATAGCCCATCACAGTTCAGTATCCAAGTGGGTTCCCTAGTTAGGGATACAGGGATTGTCTCAGACATCAACTCAATGGCTGGCTCTTTCACACACATACACACACACACACACACACACACACACACCTCGCCCCAGGGAGGAGCTGGCTCATTCACACACACACACACACCTCGCCCCAGGGAGGAGAAGCCTTGCTAGGCCACAGAAAAGGATATTGTAGCCATCCCTGAAGAGATCTGATAACATAGGATTAGATGGAATGGGAGGAGGACTTACCCCATCTGCGGACTTAGAGAAGGCCAGGAAGGAGATGAGGTTGCTAGGGATCTACAGCTGGGATACACAGTAAACAAACTGCAATTAATATAAAAATAGCAAATAAAAAAGGAAAAAATGCAAAAAAAAAAACCAGAAATATTTTAAGTATAGGTTAAAATACATTAAGATATTCATATGTATATATATACTTAATGTGCGTTTAAACAATAGTAAATATTTTTGTATGTGAAGAATGCTGTTGTACAAATATTCTAATTCTTGGACACCATGAATTCCATCAGAAGAAAATTTTATTGAACTTCTGTTCATATTTATTGTTTTTGTAATAAATATTATATAAACATACCCTAGCCCTTATAAAATATTACCACTTTATAAGTATTCCAAATAAACCAATGCATAGCATTAAAGAAAGTTATTGGATCCTCCCTGTTATATTGCTTCTTTAGGACTATAGATTTTAGTATGTTTATCTTGTATTACATGGCTAATATTCACTTATATGTGAGTATATACCATGTGTGTCTTTCTGTTTCTGGGATACCTCACTCAGGATGATCTTTTCTAGTTCTCTCCATTTGCCTGCCAATTTCATGACTGCCTTGTTTTTAATTGCTGAGTAGTATTCCATTGTGTAAATGTACCACACTTTCTATATCCATTCCTCAGTTGAGGGGATTCTGGGTTGTTTCCTGATTCTGGCTATTACAAATAAAGCATGATCGGTCAAATGTCCTTTATGTGTACTTGAGCATATTTTGGATATATATCCGGGAGTGCTATAGCTGGATCTTGAGGAAGTACTATTCCTAATTGTCTGAGAAAGTGCCAGGTTGATTTCCCGAGTGGTTGTACAAGTTTACATTCCCACCAGCACTGGAGGGAAGTTCCCTTTTATCCACATCCTCTCCAGCATGTATTCTCACTTGAATTTTTATTCTTAGCCATTCTGATGGGTGTAAGGTAAAATCTCAGTGTTGTTTTGCTTTGCATTTCCCTGATGACTGAGGACATTGAGCAGTTCTTTAAGTGTGTCTCCACCATTCTATATTCCTCTATAGAGAATTCTCTGTTTAACTCTCTAAACCATTTTAATTGGGTTACTTGACTTGTTGCTTTTTCATTTCTTAAGGTCTTTATATATTCTGGATTTTATCCCTCTGTCAGATAAAGGGTTGGTGAAGATCCTTTCCCAGTCTGTAGGCTGTGATTTTGTTCTGATGACAGTGTCTTTTGCTTTACAGAAACTTTTCAGTTTCATGAGGTCTCATGTTTTGATTGTTCATCTTACAGTTTTTGCTGTTAGTATTCTGTTCAGGAAGATGTCTCCTGTGCCAATGAATTCAATGCTATGTTCCACTTTTTTTCTAAGAAGATTAGTGTGTCTGGTTTTATGTTGAGGACTTTGATCTACTTGGACTTTAGTTTTGAGCATGGTGATAAGTATGGATCTATTTGCATTTTTCTACATGTAGACATCCAGTTAAACCAGCACCATTTGTTGAAGACGTTGCCTTTTTTCCATTGAATGGTTTTGGCTTCTTTGTCAAATATTAAGTATCCATAGGTGTGTGGGTTCATTTCTGGGTCTTCTGTTCGATCCCATTGATCCACCATTCTGTTTCTATGCCAGTGCCATGCAGTTTTTATTGCTATTCCTTTGTAGTACAGCTTGAGGTCAGGGATGGAGATACCTCCAGATGATATGTTGTTGTGCGGGATTGTTTTGGCTATTCTCAGTTTTGTTTTTTTTGTTTTTTTTCCCATATGACATTGAGAACTGTTTCAAGGTCTGTAAGGTATAGTGTTGGTATTTTTGCCGGGAATTGCATCAAATCTGTAGATTGCTTTTGGCAGGATGCCCATTTTTACTATATTCCTACTGATCTAAGAGCATGGGAGATCTTTCCATCTGCTGATATGTTCTTCAATGTCTTTCTTCATACACTTGAAGTTTTTGTCAAACATGTCTTTTACTTGCTTGGTTAGAGTCACACCAAGGTACTTTATGTTATTTGTGCCCGTTGTGAATGGTGTAGTTTTCCTAATTTCTTTCTCAGCCCTTTTGCTTTTCATTTACAAGAGGGCTACTGATTTCTTTGATTCGATTTTGTATCCATCCACTTTGCTAAAGTTGTTTATCAAATGAAGGTGTTATCTGTTTGAACATTTGGGGTCACTCAAGTATACTCTCTTATTATTTGCAAATAGTGATACTTTGACTTCTTCCTTTCTGATTTGTATCCACTTTATCTCCTTTAGTTGTCTTATTGCTGTAGGTAGGACTTCAAGTACTATGTTGAAGAGATATGGAGAGAGTGGGCAGCCTTGCCTTGTCCCTGATTTCAGTGGGATTGATTTAAGTCTATCTTCATTTAGTTTGATATTGGCTATAGGTTTTCTGCATATTATCTTTACTATGTTTAGGTAGGTGCCTTGTATCCCTGATTTCTCCAAGACTTTAAATATGAATGGGTGTTGGATTTTGTCAAATGCTTTTTCTTCATTTAAGGACATGATCATGTGATTTTTCTCCTTCAGTTTGTTTATATGATAGATTATATTGATAGATTTCAGTATATTGAGCCACTCCTGCTTTCCTGAAATGAAGCCTACTTGGTCATGGTGGATGATATCTTTTATGTGTTCTTGGATTCGGGTTGGAAGTATTTTATTGAGTATTTTTGCATCAATGTTCATAAGAGACATAGGTCTGAAGTCCTCTTTTTTATTGTGTTTTTGTGTAGTTTAGGTATCAAGGTGAATGTGGCTTGATAGAATGAGTTTGGTAATGTTCCTTCTGTTTTTATTTTGTGGAATAGTTTGAAGAGAATTTAAGTTAGCACTTCTTTGAAGGTCTGGTAGAATTCTGTGCTGAAACCATCTGGTCCTGAGCTTTTTTTTGGAATTGAGACTTTTGAGGACTGCTTCTATTCCCTTGGGGATATAGACTATTCAATCTATTTACCTGATCTTGATTTAATTTTGGTAAATGGAATCTATCAAGAAAGTTGTCCATTTCATTTTGATTTTTAAATATTATGCCATATAGTCTTTTGTAGTAACACCTAATGATTGTTTGGATTTTTTCAGTATTTGTTGTTATGTCCCCCATTTTGTTTCTGCTTTTGCTGATTTGGATACTTTTTTGTTTAGGTAAGGTTTTATTTTGCCATGTATGATACAAAACAGCTTTATTTTATGGCCCCGTCCTTTTGGGGGTACGGACAGATGATGCAGAGATGTGATATGGCATGAGGACCATGGGTGCTTTTGATGATGGACTCAAGAGTTGGGAGAATTCCTGCTGTAGGCTATAGTGAAGGTACCCGAAGGCTGAAGGCAGGAGCTCACGGCTGACCATGCCTAAATTTAGAGATTGAAGCAGCAGACCCTCTTCTCGCCAGCACCAGACTGCTGTTCTGCTTGGGAATTGCCCAGGTGATAGCATTGGTCTAGGTGTTGTTCTGCCTCTTCTTGTACACCTATGCAAAAATCTCTTTGAGTAGAGTCTCTAAGGCTAGCTCAACACTCCTGGAGTCCAGTGCTCTTGTTTCCAGAATGAGAAGACTATTGCTTTCAGCAAACATGCAGGCTTCCTCAGTGGGTCCCTCCTAGGCCTGGCTGAGGTCACTTTTTTTCCCCATAAGCATGATAACAGTAGTGGCTTAGGCGTTGTCACAGAGATACTTTAACCAGCACTCCATAACAGCATATGTCTATTGCTTGGTTAGTTCGAATACAGGAGTGCCCCTACTGCTCCATGGTAGTATGTAGAAGTTATGGCTTTGTATCACTACTGGCCAACAGTGTCCCAGATCTGAGCCTTGACAGAAGTGGTGCCTAGCATTACTGTGCAGGTGGAGATCTCAAGGCTGATGGTGGTTCAGCTGTCATGGCTGAACTCATTGTGGGTGAACCTGCATAGCAGATGCCCTCGCCTGACTCACTGATGAGTACCACCTTGAAGACAAAATTATAATCTTCACCTGTTTGATCCCCCATCTTACTTTGGAATGGAGAGTGAAGGTATCTGCAGGTGCAGAGGTCACAATCTGTTCATTGATGAAATGGCCTCAACTCTCAGGTCATTGATTAAATGACCTCAACTCTCAGCTCTTAGGAGACCTGCTCCTAGCATTTCCATCACTGCGGTAAGGGATGGAGGGTTATGTTGTGGCCAAGAAGAACCCCGGAGACTCAGCTCTGGAAAGTTAGGCTTCTCTATGGGATCTGAGAAGAGGGAAGTGGAGAACAGGAAGAGCTAGCTAGCTCGACTGGGTGTAACTTTAATTCTAATGTATGTGTGTGTGTGTTGAGTAGTAGTTACCATTTTCCATGATTTTGCTATTGATCATATCCTCTAAAACTTTTTCTTTCTACAGCTTCTCTATTCTCGGGGATTACTAATCGATCTGCTAATCAAATCAAATGTTAGTCGATATGCAGAGTTTAAAAACATTACAAGAATTCTCGCATTTCGAGAAGGAATTGTGGAGCAGGTACTGTGCCACTCAACTATGTGGACCAAGTTTCTATTCCTCATTTGGAAGGATAAACAACACTTCTTATTTTGCTAAAAAGGCCTTAAGTTCCGATTTTGCATGGTGGTTTATAAATGCCAAAACAAAATTAGTTCCATTAAAATTTCTTTTATATTTTTGAGCACTTATTCCCCAGGTTAATTTTAATGTTGAAGAAATGCTAATTTCAGGCAGCAGTATTATATGTGAATTGTCGTTTGTTCCCTATTAGGGTTGACATGCCATTGTCCTTTTCATGGCATGAAGAACAACTTGGCAGAATTAGGTAACCGAGCTCTCGAGTTAATTAGCTCTGTAGCTTAACAGGGATGCTATTAGAACTGATAAAAGGTGACTTGAAGCAGTGAGAATAGAATGGAAATGATAACCTTGAAATGAGAAAAGGAATAAAAAGTATAATCTAGATTATACTTTTGTGTCATTAGGACGTATTTTAAAAGAATCACTTTCAAATATTTTTCAGGTTCCATGTTCCAGAGCAGATGTCTTCAATAGCAAACAACTTACTATGGTAGAAAAGCGATTGCTTATGAAATTTCTCACATTTTGTATGGAATATGAAGAACATCCCAATGAATACAAAGGTACTGCTTTTCATTAACTTGTTTTCCAATTACTTGAGATTTTAATTTTAGTATGCATCCTCAGCTTGGTAAACAACTGATTATTCTAAAATGCATTCTAATTCTGTTATATTTATTAAGTTAGCTATAGCAACATAGTACTATTTAAATTCATTCAAATTAAATACTGAAAAGTTTGTTCCCTCAGTCATGTTAGACATGTTTCAAGTACATAGTACCCATATGCAACTAGTGGCAAAAAGGCAAATATTTTCAACAAGAATGTCATGCTAGGATCCCATTTATAATGTTTTTATTAAATACTGTTATTAACTGATTATTTAATTATTGTGTTTATGACACTAGGAATTGGTAAGACCTGGTGCATGAGATATAGTATTATTAATTTATTTTTGATGTATGACATGCCTTTTTCGTTATTTCATCTTTATTTTGTCAATAATAATAATAATTTGTATAGCTGTCTCTTTAAGACTGCTTTTACTTAGAATATTGAGCTTTTCATTTTGATTAACATAAATACTGTGTCATATATAGGGGAACACCCAGATTTAGAGATCCTGTGGTTTCCTGTCTTAGCTTTTACCCTTTTACTGTAATCTTATTTTAGCTTATGAAAAACTGAATTCACTATTTTAATGTCAGCTATTTTTCAACTACATTGGGATTGAAATAGTGTATAAAACTAAAATATTTTGTTGATAAATAAGTTATAAAGCTACAATGAGAATTACATCATTATTTATTTACTTTTAATTAAATTATTATTTTTCAGATTAATTACATTTTATTCCCTTTGCATCCCAGCTGTAGCCCCTTCCCTCATTCCCTCCCAATCCTACCCTCCCCCCCTTATCTCCTCCCATGCCCCTCTCCAAGTCCACTTATGGGGGAGGTCCACCTCCCCTTCCATCCACACCCTAGCCTATCAGGTCTCATCAGGACTGGCTGCAATCCTCCTGTGTGTCCTTGCAAGCCTGCTCCGCCCACGCGGGGGCGGGGGTAGATCAAAGGGTCAGGCACTGAGTTCATATCAGAGACAGTCCCTATTCCCATTACTATGGCATCCACTTGGATACTGAGCTGCCATGGGCTACATCTGAGCTGGGGTTCTAGGTGATATCCATGAGTGTACCTTGGTTGGAGTATCAGTCTCAGAAAATACTCCTGAGCCGAGATATTTTGGTTCTATTGCTCTCCTTGTGTAGCACTCTCCAGGTCTTCTTTCACATGATTCCCTGCACTCTGCCAAAAGTTTGGTTATGAGTCTCATCATCTGCTTTGATTTACTGCTAGGTAAAGTTTTTCAGAGGCCCTTAGTGGTAGGCTCCTGTCCTATTTCTTATTTTCTCCATCTTCCAATGTCCATCCCTTTTGTCTTTCAAAGTGAGGATTGATACTCTTACCCTGGGTCTTCCTTCCTGTTTAGCTTCTTTAGGTGTACAGATTTTACTATGTTTATCCTATCTTGCTTAATTCTTTCTAGTAACACTTTAAGGCAAAAAATAGCAGGGTTTTCTTTCCCGGGCTCAAACTTAAACCCTATCAGTCAGTTAATTTCTCTAATTTTTATTCATTTATATTATTTCCATTAAGTCCTGTCTTTTATCACATGATCGGTTCCTCATACTAGTTGTATATTTGTTTGTTTCCCCTTACTGACTGAGAGTATTAATTTTGTAGGTATTCCTTATGTGTGGTTGTCAGTATATTGGATTCCAGCAGCCACAAAAAAATTAGTTTCATTATTTTTTTCTTTTCAATTCTAGTTTTGAATGAGAACTATATAGTAAACAAATATATGATGCAATATGTAACAAAAGTAACATTTTTATTAATGCATTTTATCAGTTCATTCCATTTTATCTTGTTTAGTATTTTTAGATATAAATGTTGACGCTGTTAAATGCTAATCAATTAAAGTTATTGCCACCCACAGCAGTCCATTGAGTTATTTAATATATTCCTGGATTTCACACTAATAAAATTCTAAATAAATATTCATCATTTAAATATAATACTGCTGCCAGAAACTAGCATTTCTTCAACTTTAAAATTTAAAGCTTTAAAAAATGCCATATGTTCATTTAGGGTAGTGTAGTTGTTTCCATATTTCATTCTTAAGACTAATAAATAACACATGTTCAAACTGTAGTATTAAGGACCACTTGTGTCTTGGTTGAACTCTTTAACAGGCCTAGCTATATTAATGTGGGGTGGTGTTGGTCCTCCTTCCAAGGGTCCAGCCTGTGGGTGAGGATAGGGGGTCCAGGCTGAGGCTTTGAGAGGTGCTGGAGTTGTTATACAGACACTGGGATTTGGGTGAATGCAATCTAAAGACGAGTGGATGTACACTGGTTTATTCCTGGAAGAGAGACTACATTATATATCTTTGGATGACTAATCAGGTTCCTCCAGGCCATCTGTGAGTCTGCCATTGGTTATTGGTCTTTGGGCAGGCTCCCTAAGTCAGGGCACGCACCCTCCGCCCTACTGCTTCCTCACTCTTGTCAGTGGAAGTCACCCCAGGCCATAAGCCCCAACGATCCCTTGCCAGAAATGCCCACAGGGTGGTTTTAAATAGATAATAAAATTGATTTTAATTGATAAATTTTTATCTTTCTTTTTATAGGATACGAGGAAACTATATTTTCTGAATATTTAAAAACTCAAAAATTAACCCCCAACCTACAATACTTTGTCCTGCATTCAATTGCAATGACATCAGAAACAACAAGCTGTACTATAGATGGTCTCAAAGCTACCAAAAACTTTCTTCAGTGTCTTGGGCGGTATGGCAACACTCCATTTCTGTTTCCTTTATATGGCCAAGGAGAACTCCCGCAGTGTTTTTGCAGGTAAGTTATGATTTATATCTTCTAAAAGACTTGTATGGATAACATAAACATTAGACTAAAGTGAGCTGGGTGGTGCATCCTGTATTCCTAATGTGTGGGACATGAAGGCAGGAGGATTAGAAGTTTAAAGCCATTATTAGGCTTTATCATGTTGGGCAGGCTGAGTTATTGATGCTCCTCTCTTAAATTCAGTGAAGAGTTAGTACATGCAAACATTCTATTTTTATTGGTGATTTAATGTTTATTTTTTCATCTCAGTGGCGTATTAAGTTTGGCGTGTTTTTTAACATGATAAAATTTCATAAATTATTTTTGTCATTCAACATTGTTCATGCAGTCTTATTGTATATATATGTGATATGTACATGATATCATATATATACACATGATGTATAATATATATGATACACATATATACATATACACATTTTTATAGTTTATTGAGAATGTACCATAAGCTACTTTTTTCATTTTTATATTCATGTTTTATTATTTTAATGATTTATTTTTATGTACATTTGCTGTTTGGCCTATTTGTATGTTTGTGTGAGGGAGTTGGATCCACTGGAACTGGAGTTACAGATAGTTGTAAGCTGGCATTAGAGTGCTGGGTATTGAACCTGGTTGTCTGGAAGAACAGCCAATGCTCTTAACCACTGAGCTTTCTTTTTTTTTAATTTATTTATTTTTATATCAATCACAGGTTAGGTACTTTGTATCCCAGGCGTAGCCCCCCTCCTTCTTCTCCTCCCACCCTTCCTCTCCCTCCCTCATCTCCCTCCTCCCCGCTCTCTCCAAGTCCACCAACAGGGGAGGACCTCCTCCCCTTCCATCCAACCCCAGCTCATCCTGTCTCCTCAGGGCTGGCTGCAAAGTCCTCCCCTGGGATCTAGCCAGTCTGTCACTCCCTGGCTTGTATGGGGGAGGGTCAAAGAGTCAGCCATCAAGTTCATGACTGAAACAGTCCCTGTTTCCCTGAATAGGGTCTTCAGTCCGACACCGAGCTATCATGGGCCCCATCTGAGTGGGGGTTCCAGGCCACATCCACACATGGTCCTTGATTGTAGAAACCGTCTCATACAAGATCCTGTGCCCTGCTCAGTTTGGTCTTTGTGGAGGTCTTGTTCTCCCCAAGTCTCACAAACCTCCCCCAGATCTATCATTACTTCTTGCCCTCTGCCAAAGGCTTGATCGCGGGTCTTAATGTCTGCTCTGATACATCGCTACATTGACCCCTCCCCCCCCAGAGGTCCTCCTTGACATGCTCCTGTCCTGTTGCTTGTTTTCTCCTCCACTCAATGTCCATCCCATTTGCTTTCTATCCAGCTGCTGTTCATGTTTTCTTTTTGTATGTGTCTTAGGCAGGGTTTCTATTGCTGTGAAGAAACACTGTGACCCAAACAACTTGAGAAGGAGTTTATTCATTTTACACTTCCACATTGCTTATCATCACCAAAGGGAGTCAGGACAAGAGCTCAATCATGGCAGGAACCTGGAGACAAGAGCTGATGCAGAGGCAATGGAGGAGTGCTGTATACAGGCTTACTCTCTATTTCTTACTAGAATGTGGGAACAATACCCCAGGGATAATAGCACCCACAGTGTTCTGGGTCCTCCTCCTTCAATCACTAATTAAGAAAATGTCTAACTGCTAAATCTTATAGGGGCATTTTTGTTTTCATTTGATAGTCTTACTTTTCAGATAACTCTAGCTTCTGTGTCAATTTGACATAAGACTAACCAGCACAGGGTTTCTTTTATGTGTTCAAGACTGTCTTTAGGCGCCAGAAAGATGAATCAGTAGAGAGGATCTAAATTCATATCCTCAGAACCCACATAAAAAGCCAAGTGTAGTCACATGTGTGGCCTGCAACCCAAGTTCTTCTTTGGGGGAAAATATCTGAGGCTAGAGGATCTTTGTGGCTTGCTGCTGCAAACGTACCTCCAGGTCTAGTGAAAGGACCGGTCTTCATTTTTTTTTCTTTTCTATTGCAGTGATAAAACAGCATAGCTATGGCAACTTATGGAAGAAGGGGTTTATTTGGGCTTCCCTTTCCAGAGAGATAGCAGTCCCCTCATGGCAGGGAACCGTAGCAACAAGTGGTAATTATGGTGTCAGGAGCAGGTGTCTCATCTCACATAATCATTTACAAGCAGGAAGCAGAATTTACTAGCAGGAAGCAGAATTCAAACCACTGCATGAGAATAAGGTGACATGGGATAAACCAAGCACAGGCACACACACACATACACTCCTAAAAACACATACAAGGACTTTGTTTAGGATGCATTTCTAAGAATATTTTTTTTATATAATTCTCTATGTATGTGCGATTTGCTTGCATTTATATATGTGCATCACATGTGTATCTGGTATCCATGGAGGCCAGAAAATGGTGTAGGATGCGCTAGAGCTGGAGTTACAGATGATTGGGTACTGCCATGTGGTAGCTGAGAATCAAGCATGGGTCCTCTGCAATAGTAGCCAGTGCTACTACTATCTCTGCAGCTAAGAATGAATTATTTTTAACTACAGAGTGTGTGTCTTACATTTTACAATCAAAATGTTATTCCTTTTGTTAATTATATTAGTTACACCCTATGAACAGTGTAAAGAAAATTCTCTTAGCTTTATATATTTGCTGACATCTTTCTCTCCCTTTTACACAAGACTCCCTATGCTTCACAAATGCTTGGCTGTGAGTCTCAGCATCTATTTCCATCTATTGTTGAGTGGAGCCTTTTAGAGGACAGCTAAGCTAGGCTTTTGTCTTGTTCCCTCTCTTCAGCCACTTCTGTATTTTCTGTTTTGCCACCTGAGTGAGATTTAAGCAACCTCTCTTCAGCCCTCCTTGTTACTTACCTTCATTGGTTCTGTGAATTATAATATGTCTATTCTGTTTTATATGGCTAAAATCTGCTTATAAGTGTGTCTTCCTGGGTCTAGGTTACCTCACTCAGGATGATCTTTTCTAATTCCATCCATTTGTCTGCAAATTTCATGATTTCCTTGCTTTTAATAGTTGAGCACTATTCCATAGTTTAAATGTATATCTTCATCAATTCTTAATCCAGAAAAGGACTAACATCCAAAATATACAAAGAGCTCAAGAAATTAAACACCAAAAACCAAAATCATTCAATTAAAAAATGTGGTACACAGCTAAACAGAATTCTCAAGAAGGGAACATGGAATGGCTGAGAAGCCCTTATAGCAATGTTCATTGTCCTTGGTGATTAGGGAAATATAAACCAAAATGACTATGAGATTTTTCTATCTTACATCTGTCAGAATAGCTAAGATCAAAAACTCAAGTGACGGCGTATGCTGGTGAGGATGTGGAGCAAGGGGAACACTCCTCCATTGCTGGTGGTAGTACAAATTTGTACAACCATTTAAGAAACCATCCTAGTGCTTTCTTGGAAAATTGGTAATAGATCTATCTCAGGACCCAGGTATACCAATCCTGGGCATATACCCAAAAGATGTTCTACCATACAAGAGGGACACTTGCTCAACTCTGTGTGTTGAAGCTATATTCATAATAGCCAGAATCTGGAAACAATCTAGATATCCTTATGTCTGAGGAATATTTTTTCATCTTTTTGCCCATTTATCTTTTGGGTTCTCGTTTTTTCTTTCTTTTTCTTTCTAACTTTTTTCTTTCTTTTCTCCTTTCTTTGTGTCTCTCATTTGCTTGTTTGTTTGTTTTGTTTTGATTTTTTTCAAGATATCGTTTCTCTGCTTAACAGCACTGGCTATCCTGGAACTCACTTCGTAGACCAGGACAAAAAAGAAACAGGAAAAGTGCCTGTAAAACAGGCCTATCTAGTATCCACTTATGAGTGAGTATACACCCAGTGTGTCTTTCTGCTTCTGGGATACCTCACTCAGGATGATCTTTTCCAGTTCCCACTATTTACCTGCAAATTTCATGATTTTCTTGTTTTTTTTATTGCTGAGTAATATTCCATTGTGTAGATGTAACACAATTTTTGTATCCCTTCTCATTTGAGGGTCACCTGGGATGTTTGCAGCTTCTGGCTATTACAAAAAAAGCAGTTAAAAACATGGATGAGCAAATGTCCTTGTTTAATACTTGAGCGTCTTTTGGATATATGCCTAACAGTGGTGTAGCTAGATACTGAGTAAGCACTATTCCTAATTGTCTGAGAAAGTGACAGATTGATTTCCAAAGTGGTTGTATAAATTTATATTCCCACCAGCAATGAAGAAGGGTTCCCCGATCTCCAAATCCTCTCAAGCATGTGTTGTCACTTGAGTTATTCATCTTAGCCGTTCTGATGGGTGTAAGGTGAAATCTCAAGGTTGTTTTGATTTGCATCTCCCTGATGACTAAGGACATTGAACATTTAAGTGTTCCTCTGCCATTCATTGACCCTCTATTGAGAATTCTCTGTTTAGCTCTGTACCCCATTTTTTAAAAATTGGATTACTTGATTTGTTGTTGTTTAACTTCTTGAGTTCCTTATATATACTGCATATTAGCCCTCTGTCAGATAGAGGGTTGGTGAAGATTCTATCCCAATCTGTAGGCAGTCGTTTTGTTTTGATGACAGTGTCCTTTACTTTACCAAAGCTTTCCAGTTTCATGAGGGCCCATTTATTGATTGTTGCTCTTAGAGCCTGTGCTGTTGGTGTTCTGTTCAGGAAGTTGTCTCCTTTGTCAATCAGTTCTAGGTTCTTCCCCACTTTTTCTTCTAACCAATTTAATGTGTCTGGTTTTATGTTGAGGTCTTTGATCCACTTGGACTTTAGTTTTGTGCAGGGTGAAAAATATGGATCTATTTTCATTTTTCTACATGTAGACATCCAGTTGGACCAGCACCATTTGCTGAAGATGCTCTCTTTTTTCCATTGTATGGTTTTGGAATGTTTGTCAAAAATCAGGTGTCCATAAGTGTGTGGGTTTATTTCTGGATCTTCTATTTGGTTCCATTGATCCACCATTCTGTTTCTATGCCAGTACCATGCAGTTTTTATTACCGTTGCTCTATAGTACAGCTTGAGATCAGGGATGGAGATACCTCCAGAATATCTTTTATTGGAGAGGACTGTTTTGGCAATTCTGGGTTTCTTGTTATTCCATGCGAAGTTGAGAATTTCTCTTTCAAGGTTTGTAAAGAATTGTGTTGGTAATTTGATGGGAAATGCATTGAATCTGTAGATTGCTTTTGGTAAGATGACATTTTTTTACTATGTTAATCCTTCCAAGCCATGAGCATGGGAAATCTTTCCATCTTCTGATATCTCCTTCTAATTCTTTCTTCAGAGACTTGAATTTTTTTTCATACAAGTCTTTGACTTGCTTGGTTAGGGTCACACCAAGGCACTTTAGGTTTTTTGTGGCTATTGTGAAGGGTGTTGTTTCCCTAATTTTTTTCTCAGCCCTTTTGTCTGTTGTATACAGGAGGGCTACTGATTTATTTGAGTTAATTTTGTTTCAGGCCACTTTGCTGAAGGTGTTTATCAGCTGTAGGATTTCCCTGGTAGAATTTTTGGGGTCACTCAGGTATACTATCATATCATCTGCAAATAGTGATACTTTTACTTCTTCCTTTCTGATTTGTATCCCCATGATATCCTTCAATTGTCTTATTGCTCTAGCAAGGACTTCCAGAACTATATTGAAGAGATATGGAGAGAGTAGGCAGCCTAGCGTTGTCCCTGATTTCAGTGGGATTGCTTTAAGTTTCTCTCCATTCAATTTGATGTTGGCTATAGGTTTGCTGTATATTGCCTTTACTATCTTTAGGTACTCGCCTTGTATCCCTGATCTCTCCAAGACTTTAAATATGAATGGGTTTTGGATTTTGTCAAATGCTTTTTCTTCATTTAAGGAGATGATCATGTGTTTTTTCTCCTTCAGTTTGTTTATATGATGGATCACATTGATGGATTTTTGTATATTCAACCACCCTTGTATACCTGGGATGAAGCCTACTTGGTCATAGTGGATGATATCTTTGATGTGTTCTTGTATTCAGTTTGCAAGTATTTTGTTGAGTATTTTTTTGCATCGATGTTCATAAGACTGAATGGCCTGAAATTCTGTTTCTTTTTCTGGGTTTTTGTGAGGTTTAGGTACCAAAGTGTCTGTGGCAAGGCAGCAGGTAGGGACTGAGGAATGCTGAGAGATCCTGGAGCTGCTTGTCCTGGTCCTGAAGCACACCATTCCAGTCTTTTGTTTATAAGTGAATAACGGGCACAGATTCTCTTTTGGCTATTTCCTGCTGACACTGGGGGTCACTGTAGGGAGGTCAAAAGGCTGAAATTCTGGCCACATCCAAGAAGAACAGGTTGCTTTGATGCTGTCCAGGGTCTGCAAGAACATCCATGGCTGGGAGGGAAGTCTGTGAGGTCAGAGTTGAACACTTGTAATAGTTGCTTTGGTGCTGTTGTAGCAGGTTACTGTTGTGTGTCTGGCAGGATACTGAAACATATATATAGACAAAAGATAAAGTTAAGTAGGTTATAGAGAAAATTCTTTAGGTATATATTGAAAACGTTTGGGAGAGCGAACAGATGTGGATGGTTTGGATCAAAGAGACTTGAACATGGAAACCTCTGTTTACTTGACGGAACCTTTATTTACCCAGTCACTGGCAGTAATTAAAAACATTGCTCTGGATCTGTAATTGATGCGAGGTTTGGTTAAAGTATGAAAACTTAGAGGCCCTTGTGCTAGCAGGCACTAGGTGTAGAAACCTGAAAATCTCCAGAAGACATCCCAGAGGAGAATCTGTAAGAAAGGGTGAATGGGCATTTCTCATTGGGAGGCAGAGAAGCCAGTGACCTTCTAGAGGTGTCACAGTGGCAAGGTATGACTCAGTGGAGATGATCCTCCCTGGTCCAATAGTTTGTCAGCTTTTGGCCAGAGACCAGGGGCACAGTTGCCTGAGAGAGCACAGTCAACCTAGCGCTAGGATTTTCCTGTGCTAGCGTGAGGTTGGAGAAAATGGGCTGTGTGAATGTGGGAGGTTCTCCCATGGGAAAAGAATCCCTAAATGGAGGTCAGCAGAGAGGGTCAACCATAGCCAGTGAAGACTATGGCTGAGGGGAGTCCCTCCGTCTCAAAAGATAGTGGGAAGTTGCAGTATGTCGAACAGTCAAGCTGCCCCTACCAAGAGAGGTGTTTTATGCTGATAAATTTGGTGAAGTCACCACTCTAGTGGCAGGCCAATGAGGAGAACTCACCAATCCAGCTGGTCTTGCATGCAGCAGACTTCAATTTGACAGCCAGTAAAGTCCCAAAACCAGGGAAAGGGGAGAAATCTCACCTTCTGATATAGGCAATAAGTGTAGTACTTATCTGGAGCCCAATTGGTTGATAGGTGGATTGAGGTGATTTCCTGCAGCTTACAAGAATTACTCTTAAGTTTTACATAGGGGATAAAACTTTAGACATATTAGCCTCAGAACTGTAATCTGCACTGAAATATACATTCTAGAAAAAGCAGTGGACATACACATTTGTGTTTACAGCATAAGCATTCTTTAGGGTGAGCTCTGAAAAGGCACAAGCCTTTTGTGAAGTAGAAGGGAAGCTCACTGGATCCTAACTTTTAGTATAAGCATACATTATGGAGATTTAAAATCTTGAGCTTAGAACCATGGGTTGTATAGTGGAATGTTTTTGTGTTAGAATTAGATTAATAAATTAGAGCTCTATTGATAAAGGTCAAAGTTCTGGACAGTCAATATAACAGTAGCATAGGAACAGGAGGAACTATTAAGCAGTTTTACCTATTTAGGATATCTTAAATCACCTTAGACCTTGCAACCTTTATAATTTGTATTTACCAACCTTAAAATATTCTTTTAGACATTTAAACATTTATAACTCGCATTTGTCAACCTTAAGACACTTTCTTAAATTCTCAGTCATGCAGAACTTATGTTTACCAATCTCAAGGCATTTTTCTTGGACTCTCAAATATGTATAACTTACATTTATTAATTTTTAGAGCCTCAAAAATATTTGAGGGGAGCCTTTGTAGTTAGTTATTTACCATGATACATAGGTGAGACTGCTATGAACATTTATTGTTCTTTAGCTAAACTGAGGGATGGTAAAAAGTTACATTCAGGCCTGTTTTTTGAATCTGGCAACAAGGCATATTGTGTCTAGGCCTGACAGTAGCAGCTCTACGACTTAGGCCTAAGGCCTGGTCTCCTGCATATGAAGAGAACTGGGAAGGCATCTGAAGTCCTCCAAGATAGAAGTCCAAGGAGGGTTTTTGGCTAGGCCAGGAGAACCTATCTGAGTCATGGTACCAAATATAAGGGGAGAAATTAAATCGTGATGATTACAACAGATTTTATATGAAAGTGGTTTATTAGATGGAGGTGAAGAGAGGTAGAGAAGGGAGAGCAGGACATGATGGGGAGTAAGGGAGGTGGAGAGAGAGACTGCCCTGATAGAGAAAGGGAGGAGAGCCAGAAGGCAAGAGGCCAAGAGCAAGAGAGACCAAGAGAAGGACCACATGACAGGCTGGTCCCTTTAACGGGGAAGGTAACCAGGCCTTCCAGGTGTGGCCACCTTGGCTAGCAACAGGGTGACACCCAAAGTTCCTAGGCAACCCAGGAGCAGGTTTAGTTCTAAAATCCTAACAGAATGATAGAATGATTAGTGGTACTCACCCATCTTTGAAATCAGATCTACTAATCCCCAAAGTTTAAGTACTGGGAGCTTGTATTTGACTTGAAACTGTACATATAACATTGTTGATTAACACTTACTTTCTAAGTATAGACTGTAATAGAAAATTATGTAAGAAGATATCACCTTTCACTGAAGCTCAGAATTTCTCTGAGACACAAACTTCTCTTTTGATACTTGATACCACTAGAATTTTAAATGGACATGATAACACTTGAGTTTGTTGAGCATAACATGAGATGATTATGAAATTATTGATCAACATAGCATGAAGCACATTTATTATCTTTGTATTGCTTACATTTCTCTCTACTGTGAATGGTACCATGTATACAGTTTCTATGTCTGAGTGTATAATTTTTTGATTAATATTAACATTTCACAATACTGTAGTTTTTGAAGTACATGGTTATTTTTGACTATTTTATCATGGAAAATAATAAAATACAGTATTCATACATGTTTTGTATATTGAAAAGTTAACTATATTAATTTCTTTGTATGTGTTAAAAATATCTCATGATGTAGCTTGGGCTGTCATCAAAGTATACATTCCCCTACCTCATCCTCTGAAGTAGTCAGATTATATAGGCCTTTCCCACCATGCTCATTTTTTCTTATAGAGACTTACTGCCTCTGTATGCAAACCTAGAACTAGTACTGGAAGCTTCTACCCTCCATACAATCTATACCTGGAATGTTTTCAGCCTCTGAGATTTACTGTAGAATAAGTTCACCCATTATAGTTTTTTTTTTTTTCTGAACTCTGGCTCACTGGTTCAACTCTGCTGTTCTGGGTCAGACTCCTCTCCATGCTGATTGTTTCACTCTGTCTTCTCTCTTGGTTTCTTGGTGTACTACTGTGCCTCAGTAACATTGGCAAACTGTTTTAATCTGGCTCCTTCTCATTTTCTGGCACCATCTGTTTTTACCTGTGTCTAGATTATTCTCTCTCTGCTACTTATCTCTATGAAACTGTCCCAGTAAAACTGCCTCCTCTTTTTCTTTCTGTTTTTAACTGCCTCTTTGACCTGCACTGAACTCACAAATGAACTCTGAATTGGCTCTCAACTCTCTGACTGAACCAAACTGACTGAACAGTACTGACTAGAACCCAGAGATCTACATGCCTCTGTCTTATGAGTGCTGGGATTCAAGGGTTAAAGTATCATGCCTGGACCAAAGCTTTTTTTCCGTGAAACTTGTTCTGAAACCAGGCAGGCCTTGCACTCAGAGATCTGTTTTCTTCTGTCTCCTGTATTCCAGCTGGATTATATAGACCTAGGTCTTTGGATGTAATCTCTTGTCAGAGCAGATATGTTCTGAAATATAATTTTTCTACAATCTGAGAAGACATCAGAGACTCATTTGCATGTTTTCCGGCCCATGACAAAGAATATGGAATTGATGTCACAGCCAATTTAAGAACCCATGATGATTTTTTTGCTTGTTTGTTTTGTTTTAATTAAATATTTATGTTTTATATCAATTACAGTTTATTTACTTTGTATCTTAGCTGTAGCCCGCTTCCTCATTTCTTCCCAATCCCACCCTTCCTCCCTCATCTCCTCCCATGTCCCTCTCCAAGTACAATGATAGGGGAGGTACTCTTCCCCTTCCATCTGACCCTAGCTTATCAAGTCTCATCAAAACTGACTGCATTATCCTCCTCTGTGTCCTAGCAAGGCTGCTACCCCTTGTGGGGGCGTGGCAAAGAGTCTGCCCCTGAGTTCATATCAGAGACTGTTCTTGTTCCCTTTAATAGAGAACCCACTTTGATACTGAGCTACATCTGAGCAGGGGTCCTAGGTTATATCCATGAGTGGTATCCCAGAAGGAGAAAGACAAACACACAGTATATACTCACTTATAAGTAGATATTAGACTTATAATATAGGATAAACATACTAAAATATATACACCTAAAGAAGCTAAGTAAAAAGGAGTACCCTGGGTAAGATGATCAATCCTCACTCAGAAAGGCAAATGGGATGGACATTGGAAGAAGAAAACAGGAAACAGGACAGGAGCCTACCACAAAGGGCCTCGGAAAGACTCTACCCAGCAGTATATCAAATCAAATTCTGAGACTCATGATACATGTTTTGCTTTCAGGGACTATAATATATTGTTCAGTCCATCAGTAACACTGGGAGCCTTCTCCATACTGTTAAGATGGTCTCCTTCAAGGAGGCATGACCTGCCAACTCATACCAAATTGGTGAAGACAGATTGCTACCCTAGGATTTCCCCAAGGTGCTACTTTACTAGATGGCTTGGCAATGGTCCCATGTCCTATTACACAGAGCATGATTCAACCACTACAGGTAGGAAGCACATCATCCCATATCACATTGAGAAAGGTAACCATAAAGAGACTGCTCCCATGATCATGCCATCCTCCCAAAACCATTTTAATTTACATGTGTTAGGACCATTGTAGTGAAAATACAGTGTGTCCATTCATCTCCAATTCATGTTTGATTCTATAGTTCCCTGTTTGTGATTTTTTAAATTTTACTGGAGATATGTAAACAAACTATATCAATGCAAATAGACACTGACAACAGACCAAAAGTATTAACACACTCATGTCTAGCTTTATGAACAGGCTTTATTGGAGTTATTTAAAGATGACTGAGAGACACAAACGAGCATACTCTACAATAAGTGACTCATGAAATCTGCATTCCTAAAGCTCACTGCATGATTTACAGGTAGTTTGGTTTTTGAGAACATCCTCTGCCTAGCAATTATTTCTGCTTACATATAAGTGAGGTAGTCGTTAACAATCTTATAAATTTCAACAGCATTCTAAGCCTGTGACTTTCCTTTGTTCATGAAACTCATAAGCCTTTTTTCCACCTTCTGAGAGGGAGTGTTTTAATTTAGAAAAAAAATTAGCTATACGTTACTATAACAACCTCAGTTTTGTTTAAAGGCCTGTTTCCCTACTTACTAGTATGGAGATAATTTCATTTTCATCTATGCAGTTTGGTGTAGGTCTATAGAAAAACTGGTGGTTTACTTAGTAGTTTACTTTTTCTATTATTTAATTTATTAACATCACACTTGAAAGAAGTGAAATTTATAGTTTATTTACAAGGTTATCTTCAAGTGTGCTTATTTTAAAATTACTCTTAGTGCTGAGTCCAGAGCTCTCTTGTTTGATTTGACCTTGTCTAGGTTTGCTAAATTATAGAGATACAGGACAATTCTCCACGTGACATAGCTATACAAAATGCCCCTTCTAACCTCTCTATTTGTGATTGGTCTGTGATGGTTGTGATTGCTTTCTCCATTCTGAAGAGGTACTTTTCTGTTTGTTAGAAATTAATTAAGATCATTTATCTCCTGTCAAATGAATTAAGATGGTAGCGTTGATAGAGTAAAAGAAATGAAGGGTGAAATCTTGGATTTGCTGGCTATCTTTAAAGCTGGATAATGATACTTATGTAAAGGACACTTTTAGAGAATTTTAGGATGACTGTGTAAACCTAGCATTGTGTTTGACACCTAGTAGGTATTAATCTACCCTTATATTTTTCTTATTATTCATGTGGCAGCAGTAATAAAACCAATAATATGGGATATACAATGGAATCAAAAAGTCTTTCCTTGATTAAGATCTGAAATGGAACAATAAAAGGTTTTTCCAGGAGTAATGTTTTAAAGAAGATAAATGATATAAGTTTTTCCCGGAAGTCCACTGATAAAGATAGTAAACTGTTTGATATACTGTATGGAAGAAAATATAGTGAGAAGCATGATTAGAAAAATGAATAAACAGCATTAAATGGGATAATAAATATTATGCATAAATGTTTTGAATATGAGCATGAATATTCAGTTTGTGAGTATTTTGTTGAGTATTTTTGTATCAACTTTCAAAGGGAAGGGTGGCCAGAAATTCTCAATCTTTGATGGGTCTTTGTGAGTTTTAGGTATCAAGGTGACTGTGGCTTCATAGAATGAGTTTGGTAATGTTCCTTCTGTTTCTATTTTGTGGAATAGTTTGAAGAGTATTGGTGTTAGTTCTTCCTAGAAGGTATGGTAGAATACTGTGCTGAAACCATCAGGCCCTGACTATTTTAGAATTGGAGACTTTTGAGGACACTTTAAAGTTGGATAATAATACTCATTAAAGACATATTTAGAGAATTTTATGATGATTTTGTATATCTAGCAGTGTATTTGACACATAAGAGGTATTATTCTACCCAACACTCATTCATGTTGAAAGTCCTGGAGAAATCAGGGATATAAGGCACTTTCCTAAATATAGTGAAGCCAGTATGCATCAAGCCTATTGCCAAAATCAAACTAAATGGAGAGAAACTTAAATCAATCCCACTGAAATCAGGGACAAGGCAAGGCTTCCCACTCCATATTGCTTCAACATACTTCTTGAGGTCCTAGCAAAAGAAATAAGAAAATTAAGGGAGATCAAGGGGATTCAAATCAGAGAGGAAGAAGTCAAAGTATCACTATTTGCAGATGATGTGATATTATACATGAGTGACCACAAAAATTGGACCAGGGAACATGTTCAGCTCATAAAAACCTTCAGCAAAGTGGCTGGGTACAAATTTAAAAATTTGTAGCCCTCTGGTATACAAAGGTCAAATAGGCTGTGAAAGAAAGTAGGGAAACTACACTCTTCACAATAGCCACAAAAAACATAAAGTGCCCTGGGGTAACTCTAACCAAGCAAGTCTAAGATTTGTATGAAGAAAGTTTCAAGTCTCAAAGTTTCAAGAATGAAATCAAAGAAGATATCGGAAGATGGGAAGATCTCCCATGTGCATGGGTTTGCAGGATTAACAGTAAAAATGGCCATCTTACCAAAAGCAATCTACAAATTCAGTGTAATTCCCAACAAATTATCAAAACAATTCTTTACTGACCTTGAAGGAAAAATTCTCAGTTTCAAATGGAATAACAAGAAACCCAGAATAGCTAAAAAATCCTCTACAATAAATGATCTTCTGGAGGTATCTCCATCCCTGATCTCAAGCTGTACTATGGAACAATAGTAATAAAAACTGAATGGTACTGGCATAAAAACAGACTGGTGGATCTATGGAATTGAAAAGAAGACCCAAAAATAAACCCACACACTTATTGACACCTGCTTTTGACAAAGATGTCAAAACCATACAATGGATAAAATGATAACCATCTTCAGCAAATGATTCTTGTCTAACTGGATATCTATATGTAGAGACATGCAAATAGATCCATACTTATCACCCTGCACAAAACTAAAGTCCAAGTGGATCAAAGATCTCAACATAAAACTAGATACACTAAATTGGTTAGAAGACAAAGTGGGGAAGAGCCTTGAACTCATTGGCACAGGAGACAACTTCCTAAATAAAACACCAACAGCACAGGCTCTAATATCAACAAACAATAAATGGGACCTCATGATCCTGAAAATCTTCTGTAAAACAAAGGACACTGTCATCAGAAGAAAATGTCTGTCTACAGACTGGGAAAGGATCTTCAACCCTATATCTGAAAGAGAGCTAATATCCAAAATATATAAAGTACTCAAGAACCTAAACAGCAACAAATTAAGTAATCCAATTAAAAATGGGATACCAAGGTAAACAGAGAATTCTCAATAGAGGAATATTGAATGGCAGAGAACCACTTAAAGAAATGCTTAACATCCTTAGTCATCAGGGTAATACAAATTAAAACGTCCCTGGGATTACACTTCACACCCATCAGAATGGCTAAGATTAAAATTTCAAGTGACAGCATATCCTGGAGAGGACGTGGAAAAAGGAAATTCCTGCTCTATCGCTGGTGGAAATGTAAACTTTTACAACCACTTTGGAAATCAATCTGGTACTTTCTCAGATATTTAGGAATAGTCCTTCCTCAGGATACAGCTATACCACTCTTAGGCATACATCCAAAATATGCTCAAGTATACAATAAGGACATTTGCTTAATCATGTTTGTAGAAGCTATATTCATAATAGCCAGAATCTGGAAACAACCCAGATGTCCCTCAACAATGGAATGGATATAGAAATTGTGGTACATCTACACAATGGAATACATCAGCAATTAAAAACATGGAAATCATGAAATTTGTATGCAAATTGTAGGAACTAGAAAAGATCATCCTGAATGTGGTAGAAGGAGAAAGACATATATGGTATATACTTACTTATATGTGGATATTATTCATATAATATAGGATAACCATACTAAAATGTGTACATCTTAAAAGCTAAGCATTAAGGAGGACCCTGGGTAATATGCTCAATCCTCATTCAAAAAGGAAAACAGGATAGACCTTGAAAGATAGTGAAAGCAGGATCCTACCACAGAGGACCTCTGAAAGATTATACCCATCAGGGTATCAAAACATGCTGAGACTTATAGCCAAATTTTGGGCAGAGTGCAGGGAATCTTATGAAAGAAGGGAGAGAGAGAAAGACCTGGAGAGAGAGAAAGACCTTGCAGTGCCACAAGGAGAACATCAGAACCAGTAATCTGTGTCCAGGTGTCTTTTCTGAGACTGATACTCCAACCAAGGACCATGCATGGAGATGACCTAGAAGCCTTGCACTGCTGTAGCCCATGGCAGCTATGCTTCCAAGTAGGTTTCCTAATAATGGGAACAGGGGTTGTCTATGACATGAACTCAGTGGCTGGCTGTTTGATTAACTCCCTCTGAGGGAGTTGGCCTCTTTACCAGGCCACAGAGGAAGACAATACTGACAGTCTTAAGGAAACCTGATAGGCTAGCATTAGAGGGAAGGGGAGGAAGACCTCCCCTATCAGTGGCATGGGAGGAGGCAAGGGAAGAAAGGAGGGAGCTAGGGTGAGTTTTGCAGGGGATCAGTGATGAGAATATAGCTGTGATACAAAGTGAATAAACTGTAATTATTTAACAATATATACAATTTTTTAAAAAGGAAAAAGGAATTATTCAAAAGTTTGCTTACTGATTTTTCTTCCCATAAGGTAAAGCTATCTAAGATCCTTTTAACTTTATTTTCCCTGAAGATAAGTATACTCATTGTTTCTCTTTTGTTTCAACTTGAATATGTATAAGGCAATCTTAAAACCTTTTCTTCCACACTACAGGTGCTTCCCTTTTGCTAATTTAACTTTAACATTGTGCAATTGTTGTTGCTCTAAAATTGGGGGTTAATTACCTCTGACTAAAGTACCACAAAAAGTCTAAATGAGTTGTGTTCCAGATAAATTGCAAAGAATACAAGATGCTTCTCTCCTCTGAAATATTATGCTGGAAGCCTATGGTTTATTTTCCAAAATTTCTACTTAAAAGGCATTGCTTTGTATAGTTTCATTCCTTGAAGGAGTGAGTAAGAAGGTGGGGTGTGGGCAAATATGTTCATTTTGGAGATATGCTTTATTACTTGGATCCTGAGGTCAAAGGCAAAGGCATAGGACTTTTGTCCCAAGCTTAGTACGTGTATTGTTTAGAAGTTCTTTATCTTTTGTTTTGATTTTTTCTTGCTGACATCTACTGATTAATATAAAAATATACATACTCCTTTGAATAAATATTTATAATCCAAAGTAGCAATTTTACTGCTTAAAAAGAGTTATATTTGTATATTCCTTTATTTTAATAATTATATGCATGAATACAATGAAATATGAGTATTGTATACCCTATTTCCCTTAACTTCCTCCCTGTCTTCAAATTTGCCTCTGTCCCAACTTCTTAACTTTTAAAATATTTTGATAACTCTGTAAGTCCAATTAATTCTCCCCATACATGAAGGAGTGTGGGATATCCACTGGAGAATTGGAAAACTACCAATGCATCATCCCAAAGAATGATTTTACTTTACATTTAGTTTTATTCACTGCTAAAAGCTATTCTTTAAGAGGTGGGGCCTAAAAGTCATCCACTCCATCTAAGTGAGTATTTTGACTAACTTTATCTCCTGGAGTTAATCACAACTGTTGCAATTTCATGTATGCATTAATCCTGTCCTATCCCATCCTGTTCAGAAGAAAACATTTCATAGAACTTCTTCCATGTTCTAGCTTTTTGATCTTTCCACTTCTTCCATGATGTTCCCTGAGATTTCGCAACAGTAATAAAGATAACATTTTGAGGGCACAACTTTCCATCTCTGATTCTTATCACTTTAACTGGTTATGCATCGTTTAACCATGAATAGTAGAATGCTTGAGTCAGCTTATATCTATTTGCAACTGCTAATTGTGTGTATCATTTCCTAATGTAAATATTAAGAAGCTCTTACTGGTATCTTGCAGTTAGCCATGGTCAACGTATTTACACCATAGAAAACAGCAGTTTTATATGTAAGGGCTATACACCATCTCCATCCATTGTTAAATATTTACTATCATCAGCAAATCATTGGATTTCTAAAGCAAGTGCCTGTTTGGGGATCCCTATTTTCCATTTTTCATAGCCAAAACAAAAATAAAAATGAAAACAAAAAACTAAGCCTTTGGGACCTTGCAGGGAATGATACCCCAACCAAGGACCACGCATGGAGAGGACCTAAAACTCAGGCTCAGATGTAGCCCATAGACTCAGTCTTTAAGTGAGTACCCTAGTAAGAGGAGCAGGGACTGTCCTCTGGCTTGAACTCAGTGGCAGGGTCTCTGATCATCTCCCCCTCGGGGGTGCAACCTTGCCAGAACACGGAGGAAGACTGGATAGGCTAGAACGAATGGAAAGAGGATCTCCCCATCACTGGAATAGGGGAGGGCCATCAGGGGAGAAAAGGGAAGGAGGTACTCTGGGTGGGATTGGGAAGAGAGGTGGGAGGGGGCCACAGCCTGGATACAAATTGAATAAATTGTAATAAAGGCTATCAAGAATAACAAGAAATAAAAAAAAATCAATTGTAGATTAAAAATATCACAATATAAAATTTTCTGAGACATTATAAAGCATAGCATTTCAGCATAACTATGGAAAATATGTAGCAAAAATATAAAAAAAAAACAGTTTACCTAAACATTTAGGAGTTATGAAAATGGGCATGCAGACATGAGGTTGTTATAACAAATTTGGAACTTATCTCTATAATCTTTAAGAAGTTATCTAACCTCTCAGGACAACTATATTTCTTAACCTGATGATATTTGTCTAAATAATGTAATTTTCTTATGGCTCAATATTGTAGGGTGTTTTAAACTTATACCTATTTATTTAGTGGGAGGTATTGTCTGTGCCACATTATGCAGGTTGGAAGACAACTTCTAGAAGTGGGTTCTCTGCTTGCATCAGAGATTGAGCCCAGGTCATTAAGTTTGGTGCCAAGTGTCCTTACATGCTGTGCCACCTTTCAGGACCATTACAAAATATTTTGGTAATGCCATTGGGGATTAATTGCCTATACCAGGGTCAATTATTCCTGTCTTTTGTATATTGGGGAAGTAGCCATTTGAAATGAGTTATGAAGAATTCAATTGCAATTTGTCTCTTTGGAGTCTTTCTCTAATTACTTTCCAAATTTTCATGAATTTCCATGTTCTAAATGTTAAATATCCACAAATGTCAACAAATCCCATGCCTAACCACTTATATTTTATCCAATTAAATTTTCCATTTCAATTTAAAATCAGGTACTTCAGATCCAAATTTGCTTTTTTAGCATATGAGTAAAAAACTTCAGAAGAAATAAAGTTTCTATGTACATATTGTTAGTTAATGCACAATATTGTCAGGAAATATTTTCATAGGATGAAAACACTTTAAACTGTCTCTTTTTTTATTATTATTGTGTGTTCGTATGTTGTGTGGGTGTGTGTTTGCATATACATATATACATATATATGTTGGTGTACATGTGTGTATCTACGTGCTCACTTGTGTAGGGCTGGTTTTTGTGGGGGTGCAGAAGTTAACTTAGGTGCCATGCACCTTTCTTTTGAGAGAGAGTATAACATTGACCTAGAACTTGCCAAGTAGGCTACACTGGTTAGCCGTGAGGCCCCAACAAAGAAAGAGAATTTCAGGCCAATCTCCCTTATGAACAAGATCCAACATTCTGCTGTGTCAAGAAACACACCTCTGCAACAAAGATACACACTACCTCAGAGTGACAGGCTGGAAAAATGTGTTTCAAGCAAATGGACCCAGAAAATAAGCTGTAGCAGCTAACATAATCTCTAATAAAATAGACTTTTAACTGAAATTATTCAGAAAAGAAAAGGAGGGTCACTTCATCCTCATCAAAGGAAAAATCTATCAGGAGGACATCACAATCCTGACTATCTGTGTCCCCAAAAGAGGAACCCCTGCATTTTTAAATGAACCATTATTAAAGCTTAAATCACACATTGATCCCAACACCTTAGTAGTGGGAGTCTTCAACACTCCACTTTTATCAAGAGACAGCTCATTTAGTCAGAAGCTAAATGGGGGGTAATGGCATTTATAGAGGTCCTAAATCAAATGGACCCAATACATGTCTACAGAACTTTTCACTGAACTTTAAAAGAGTATGCCTTCTTTTCAGCTCCTCATGGAATCTTCTCAAGAATAGACCCTGTATTCAAGCACAAAGCAAACCTCAACAAATGTAAGAAGATCCAAATAATCTCTTCTATCCTTTCAGAGCACCATGGCCTAAAAGTAGACCTTAACAACAGAATAAAAAAGCCTACATACACATGGACACTAAACAACTCTCTACTCAGTGACAGCTTGGTCAGGGGAAAAATGGCAAAAGAACTTAGAGACTTCCTAAATTTCAATGAAAATGAAGGCCCAACTTACCCAAACTTATGGGACACTGAAAGTAGTGCTAAGAGGAAAGTTCACAGCACTAAGTGCTTCTAGGAAGAAGTTTGAGATATCTCATACAAGCAACTTAATGACACACAAAAAATAACTAGAAGCAGACACACCCAAGAGGAGTAGACAATTGGAAATAATCAAACTCAAAGCTGAAATCAATAAATAAAGTTACCTTCTGATGTTTTGTTTCTTAGTCATATGTTGAACACAAATGAATTTAATGTTTGAATTGGATTTCATGTTTAAGACACCTTGTCACCTTTTGTATAGTACAAATCTTCCAAAATAGAAACATACTTCAGACTGGGAAATTTATGTATTATATCCTAGACAAACAAGATCATCTTCCCCTAAGTTGGTGGCTAATCTTTTTAAGGCTAACTGTTATCAGAACTTACTAATTTTATTCTAATTACTGAGCTGGTGTCAGTATTGTGTTTGTAGTTCAACTTTGATATTTGTTACATAAATTATACTTGATCTTCTCCAAATTATACTTGAAGTATTCTTTTAAAGAATGGTACAATGCAATGTACCATTCTAGAAACAGCAATCAATTTCCCTGTAATGCTTGAAGTATTATATTAAATTTTTAACTAGTCCTTTGAAAATTAACACAAAGCTGAGTTCTTGTTGTGTTTTATATAATGAGACTGTGTGAATTTCTATAAAATTGCATTTACTTGGCTTATGGATACTATTTTCTAAGTTTTTAATGGATTTACTGCATAATGTACTACAATTTCATGTATGTATTGATCAGTTTATATCCTAAACTACTAACACTACCACTATCCATGCTTCCTAGCCTGCACATTTTGTCACCAGGTTATCAGAATATGGTGTCACCTATTCTGTGATTTCTAGCCATCATTCTGTATTCCATGTCAATATAAGCCTCTTAAACATTTCTCACAGCCAGTTCCAGCATGTTGTCTTCAAGGCCATTCTTATAACCGGTGTGCATGCATATTTATGTGAAGGATTCAAAGACATTTATAAGTCATATCCTTGCTTCCTAAATGAATTCTGTGTAATGCATGTAAGTTTAACTACTAGAGATAACTTCCATAAATAAATGCTGTTCGAAGCTTTTATCATTTTAAATAGGTAGGTTTTTTAGCAATGAAAATGAAGCTTATTTATTGTGCTACCTAGTAGACATTAATATGTCAGAGCATATAATTGGGACCATATTGGAAGGAAAGTCACTGAAACCTATGTTTTCTTCTAGTCTTTCAAGCTTTACAATTTTCTTTATTATGTGTTGGTGTTTTTTGTTGTTGTTGTTGTTATTTTTGTTTTTTTTGTTTGCTTTTGTTTTTGTTTTTTCTGCCACATTGGATCGAATTTGTATGCAGGGCATAGATTTTTTAAGCACACATTATTTTCTAAACAGAAGTTCTTTGTTACTCTCGTCTGTGTAGATGATGACATAATAAATTTTAGAACTACTTCCTAGTTCGGAAAGGATTTTATATACTGTGTCATGTTTTTTTTTAATATCATTTTAGAAATGGAGCAGCATATTTGAAACAATCAGATTTTAATTTTTAAAACTTTCATTTTTTCATTCATTTTTTTCATTGTGCATGTATGCACAAGTCACTCGGAATGCAGGTACACAGCAAAGAACAATTTGTAGGGATCAGTTATTTTCTTCCACTATATGGTTTTAGGGATCAAATTTATATATATTTCAGTATCCAAGTGGGTACCCTAGTAAGGGGAACAGGGACTGTCTCAGTAACTGTCTCATGAACTCAGTGGCTGTTTCTTTGATCACTTCCCCTGAGGAGGGAACAGCCTTGCCAGGCAACAGAGGAAGACAATACAGCCAGTCCTGATGAGACCTGATAAGCTAGGGTCAGATGGAAGGGGAGGACGACCTCCTCTATCAGTGGACTTGGGGAGGGTCATGGGAGGAGATAAGGGAGGGATGATGGGATTGGGAGGGAATGAAGGAGGGGGCTATAGCTGGGATACAAAGTGAATTAATTGTAATTAATATAAAAAATAAAAAAGTAATAAAATTATGAGTATTGTGCTTGGTAGCAAGTGATTTACCAGCACGATCAAACAGATTTCCCATTTTTTAATAGCAGACTGGGAATGTGCAGATAATTTTGTTTTGAGGGGAAAATGGAAATAAGAAGATGGTATTTAACTGTTAGCTTACCCAGGAATTTAGTTTTCTGTGCTTTAGTGACCTATATTTGATCTGATTTTGTCCTTCCAATGTGAAAAACTGTTTAAAGATAATTAATGGGGATGGTTCAGTTTTTAGCATATGTGTGTAAACATATATGTGTGTATGTGTGTTTATGACCATACACAGTCAATAACCAGCAAACATTTTTTGCTGAGTGTTCAGACCCTGAATGTTATATGTTAAAAATCAAATAATTGCAATGTAATATGTAAGGAAAGAACCACGTTTGTAGGCATAGGGTTATTGTGTAGTTCAAATGTTGATTTCTGTATCCCCCATTTCTGGTTACAAGCCTTCTTCTGAGATCCTGTCTTAATATTGTATAAACTCTGCTCCTGAGTGGTCCCTTTACATATCAGTAATGGAACTTACAACAAGTTGCTTGGCAGGGGAGAAAGTAGGGCTGGACATCCTGCCAGCCAGGGGAGTAGGAGTTAGAAGAAGTAGGGGAGTCAGCCAGGGGATTGAGTCCAAGAGGTCCAAGAAGCACGAGGAGAGTGAGCTTACCAAGGAAAGCTACAAAATGCAAGTATTGCTGCAATGTAGGCGGGGAGAAAACCAAATCTGTTTAGATGGTTAAGATTACAGTAATAACTGCTCAGTTCTTGTGCTGTGATGCTTATTATAAGCAAATATAAAAGAGTCTCAATTATTTATATAATAGTAGGCTTAACAGTAAAATTGAGAAACAAACACAGTTATGTAAAAATAATATCAAATGTTGTACCATCTTGGGGTAGAGTTTACAGTAATTTATCAAGAACTTCTGTAGAGTAGTTTCTTAGTTCTGTTTCTAAGGCAGGAACTCACAGCTTCCTGATTAGACAGACCCACCCTCCAACTCCCACCTGTCCTCACCTCTGCAGAGTAGCAACACCTATACCTGGCTGTAGAAAAACACAAAATGATACATAAAACCCTACCGAAGCAGTTCTTTTAGCCTTTGCTAAGAAAGAAAAAAAAAGTGACTTTTTAACACAACTAAGCTTCTCAAAGCCAAACTTTCCTAGCCAAAAGAGGAAGCTAAATCCCTTTGAGAAGGGGCGCTTGATGGCCTAACTCTTGTAGGACAGAGGAGCTAAGACTTGTGGACCCATTGCAGAGTTGGGGTGGAATCAGGAACTCTTGAGGGAGGCAAAAAAGAAAAGCATCTACTTGGAAACAGGAGCCAGAGACAGATTGAGAATCATCAAGCCTCTGAACTCTTGAGGACTACAACGGAAGCTGAGCTGAAGAAAGTACCGTCCTTAAGGAAAGGTTTTTATGTTAAAGAAGAAGATCATTTTTTATGTTAAGATAGAAGACAGTTACATAGTACGTTTCTAGATTCCATTTGATTCTGCTTCTCTTAGCATACAATTTTTTTTCAGTGACAGTTTTAGTTTTGTAAATCATCTTTGGGAGAATTCAGGATAAAACTGACTTGGAGAAAAAAGAGACTGAGAAATTGGATGCTAAATTAAAGGCCATAGAACACAAGTTGGAGGAATCGTTGAAACAAAATAGGGAGCCTTCAGATAAATCCAATTTGAAATTTACAATAAGTAAAAAATGAATGAATGAATGAATAAATAATAAACGAGGTAGTTCCAGATGAGGAAAGTCTACTAAGGCTTGAAAAATTGCAAAATGCAGCCCATTAGAAATCCTCCTCCCCTGGTTGGCAGGATGTCCAGCTCTATTTTCTCTCATACAAAATAATCAAACTATAATCTTGGAAAAGTAGTCTTGGGCTAATGTTCCTATAAATTGTTTTTGACTGGTTTCTGGTTTTACAAATGAGAACTAGGCTCTGGAGTAAAAGGATACTAAGGCTAGAATACAGATTTTCTTATATGCATTATTTGTGGCTCATTCTTTATACAATAGTTAAAATATTTTTTTAAAGGGTAGATGGTAGAGTTTCTTTTTCAATAGTACATTGATCCTTGGAATTGTATGTATGAAACATTATACATCTGTTCTGTTATAAAAGAAGCCTGTAGTTTCATTAGATTTTTGCAGGAAGCTATGAATTAAAAGAATTGACCCATTGCTATGAATTTTCATTATTTAATATTTGTTAAGAGATCATGAAAGCAAGAAATCCCAAAGGCTGAATTATAAGAGTGCTTCAGGAATTTATTCTTATATATGATGTGGTCAGGACAAAGGAAACTTGGAATTTGTTGCTACTGAAACAGTAATTTGTATGTACTTTCTCCAATTGGATACAAATGGATAGATATGCACTGGTCAGGTGGACCAGAAGTAATTATAGTGACAGAGACTCATGAGATTAGAAGATGGTCCTGCTATTTACTTGTTATGCACATTAGAGCAGGTTTCTAATATCTTGCTGTTTCACATCCTTATGAGGATGCTAATAATATCTACCTCATGAATTGTGAATATTACAATGGTTAATATCTAGAAGGTTTTTACAATATGTTTACCATGTATTTTGCAAATATAAGCTGATGTTTTTACTATGATTATTATTTATCTCTGCTGCTGCTTTTATAGAATGACACCAGAGTGAATATGAGGCAGAGTTGGAAAATCAGGTTTAATGTATAAAAATGCAGTAAAGGCTTCTTGCACAAAAGGTTAAATAGTAAGTAGTTTGAGTTTTGTAGGATATATGGTCTCTTTTAAAAACTTACTGGAAAATGGTACTATAGGTACCACTGAATCTGGATTATGTCTGGTATATATCAGCCATTCACTAAATGAAGATAAGCGAAAGCTAGGCCAATGCTATGTATAACTATGGTAATTATATGTGAATGAAATATTACAGTAGTGTCCCTCAAACATTCACATATTAACACAGAATTTTAAAATTGGAGGTCATGATATTTTGCATTTCTGTCCAGTTGCAAAGTGTTGCTGTTGTTGCTGGTAACACTTTTGTAGGAGAACCCATCCGTCAAATTGCTGGCTAATTTCCACTTTAATTAACAAGAAAAAGTATTAGATAAAAGTAAATTAAAATGAATACAAAATGTCAGCAGTGGTGGTTCACACCTTCAATCCGAGCACTCTTTTATTTTTAATTTTTATTATACTTTATTCACTTTGTATCCCCCCATAAACCCCTACCTCGTCTCCTCCCAATCCCACATTCCCTTCCCCGTCTCCACACATGCCCCTCCCCAAGTCCACTGATAGGGGAGGTCTTCTTCCCCTTCCTTCTGATCCTAGTCTATTAGCTCTCATCAGGAGTGGTTGCATTGTCTTCCTCTGTGGCCTGGTAAGGCTGCTCCCCCATCAGGGTGAGGTGATCAAAGAGCAGACCAATCAGTTCATGACAGAGGCAGTCCCTGTTCCCATTACTATGGAACCCACTTGGATACTGAACTGCCATGGGCAACCTCTCTGCAGAGCTTCTAGGTTTTCTCCATGCATGGTACTTGGTTAGAATATCAGTCTCAGGAAAGACTTCTGTGCTCAGATTTTTTAGTTCTGTTGCTCTCCTTGTGGAGTTCCTGTCCTCTCCCTATCTTACTATTTCCCACATCTTTCCTAAGATTCCATGCACTCTGCTCTAATGTTGGCCATTAGTCTCAGCATCTGCTTTGATATTCTGCAGGGCAGAGCCTTTCAGAGGCCTTCTGTGACAGGCTCCTAACTTGTTTCCTGTTTTCTCCTTCTGATGCCCATCCTCTTTGCCTTTCTGGATGGGGATTGAACATTTTAGCCAGAGTCCTCCCTCTTGATTAGTTTCTTTAGTTGTACAGATTTTAATATGTTTATCCTATATTATATGTCTATATGAGTGAGTATATACTGTGTGTGTCTTTCTGCTTCTGGGATGCCACACTCAGGATGACCTTTTCCAGTTCCCACCATTTACCTGCAAATTTCATGATTTCCTTATTTTTTATTGCTGAGTAATATCCCATTGTGTAGATACACCAAAATTTCTGCAGCCGTTCCTCAGTTGAGGGGCATCTGGGTTGTTTCCATTTTCTGGCTATTACAAATAAAGCTGCCATAAGCATGGTTGAGCAAATGTCCTTATTGTGTACTTCAGCCACTTTTGGATATATGCCTAGGAGTGGTATAGCTGGATCTTGAGGAAGCCCTATTCCTAATTGTCTGAGGAAGTGTGAGATTGATTTCCAGAGTGTTTGTGCAAGTTACATTCCCACCAGCAGTGGAGGAGGGTTCCCTTTTCTCCACAACCTCTCCAGCATGTGTTGTCACTTGAGTTTTTGATCTTGGCCATTTGGATGGGCTTAAGGTGAAATCTCAGGGTCATTTTGATTTGCATTTCCTTGATGACTAAGGATATTGAACATTTTTCTAAGTGTTTTTCTGCCATTTGATATTCCTCTTTTGAAAATTCTCTGTTTAGCTCTCTACCCCGTTTTTTTTTTAATCGGATTACTTGGTTTTTTTGCTTTTTAACTTCCCGTGTTCTTTATATATTCTCGATAGTAGTCCTCTATTATTTAGAGGGTTGTTGAAGATTGTTTCCCAGTCTGTAGGATATCGTTTTGTTCTGATGTTAGTGTCCTTTGCTTTATAGATGCTTTTGAGTTTCATGAGGACCCATTTATTGATTATTGATCGTAGAGCCTGTGCAGTTGGTGTTCTGTTCAGGAAATTGTCTCCTATGCCAATGAGTTCAAGGCTCTCCCACTTTTACTTCAACAGATTTAGTGTGTTTGCAGACATTAAGAAAAAAAACAAAAAAGCCTGAGACATTTTTTGATCTCCCATTTAGACAAATCCATCCACTTTAGGGTGTATTAAAATTTGTGAGTAAGTAGCATAACAAGAAAAGAAAGTGATCACTCTTACTACTATACTATATTACTTAAGTGTTAAAAGAGTAAGAGTAAAAGTTTCTGTTTATTCTTAAAATCATTTTGTATTGTACAGTTTTGATTTTGTAATCTGGAACAATATAAAGTTTTTTTAAGGGACAGAATATTCTAATGTATCTTATTAGCACTTATATCTGTAGAACAGTTTAAGTAGGACATGTAGCGAAGTTCTTTGTGTACATGTAGGTGATTATAAATACCTGTTAAAAAGTTAATGATCCGGAAATACAAGATCATTATATTTACTGGTAAATTGTCAATCCTGGGGTTGTAAAAAGAAAATAAGCCGTTATTTTTATTTTTAAAAAGTCTGACTTTCCATTCTTGAATTCTGTTTCTGTTATAGAATACTAAGTTGATTGTGTATTTTCCCACCCAGTCTTTGCTTATGTAGATACCCACATGTAAATGGATGTATATCTGCCTATGCTTTAAATTTTTGAATGGGGAAATAACATAGTATGTGAATGTACACATCCTATTTTAATCGTTACCCTAGTTTTGTACCAGTATGAAACTGAGCATGTGTCTTTGCTATGTAAGAAACATAATTTTGTTTGGAAAAACTCAAAAATAAAAGCTAAGCCACTATTTATTGTTAAAAGAATTAGAAGACTCTGGTTGTAACTGTATGGTAATTCTTATATTTGATTTTGGCTTCCATTACTAACACCCCCCCCCAAAAAAAATAAATAAGCAAGATAGGAAAGAATCAAAAGGCAGTATTTTCTTGGTTTTTATGACATGGGTTTTGCTGTGTAGTCCAGACTTCTTTTAAACTCAGTATGTAGTTAGAGTTGACCACAAACTTTTAGTTATCCTTCTTCCAGAATCTCTCAAGTCCAAGCATTGTAATCATATACTACTAAGCCTGGTTTATCAATATCAGATTGAATAGTTTTCTGTTCCCTTTATCTGTTCTGTCTATAAATCCAAAAGAATATGTATGATTATAATTCTATTACACTTTTTTATTTGACTCTTTGTTATACCACAAACTTAAAGCCATGATTTAAAAAGCAGATCTAATTTTAAAATAGAAATTCATGAAAGCCTGGGTAGAAATTCCTGATCTGTAACTTCAAATCCAGTCTTTCACAATTCACTTAGGTTTCCCTACTTTTGTCTGAATAATATGTGTAACTGCTTTTGTTCACAGAAGAAGTTAACAAAATCTCTGAGTACTTTGAAAGTCTCTATGATTGCCAACCTCCACCTTATAGAAATGATAAAGACTACTGAGATGCACTCAGTTAGGAATTAGTCACATTAAATAAGTAGTTTATTTCAAAACCTGTCTGTAAAGTTAAGGAGCTGTATTTTAAGAATTAGTATGAACTCTAGAATTCTGAAAGATAGAGTAAACACAGCAATATATGTAATTTTCTGAATCAGGTATATATTATTTTGTGGTCAGTTTTCTTCCAAGTTACTAGTTTGTATTGTCAAGGAATGATATGAGGTAAACCTCTCTAGCTTGTATGATGATTGTTTGTGTGTTTCTCCCCTAGATAACATTGTGTGGGATAAACAGGAGGATGGTGAGATAATCCATCAATTTGAAACCTATTCTCTGATGATGGATGGATAGATTGATAAAGTAACTTAATCTTCATTCTTTTTCTGGTTATTCACAGATCAGTGAGCATTGTCATTAATAAAGCAATGTAATGTTTTTTATCCTTGCCTACATTACTCCTCAGGTTTTGGCAAGGAAGGAATTAATGTGAATAATCTGTTGCTAATACATAAATATTTGGTGTGGGGGATTCCATTGTAACTCTTAAGAGTTTATTAGAACTTCATTGACTAAGCAATACAGTTCCAGCTTCCGTTTTTAGAAATAGCCCCACTTCAGTTCTGATTCAGGTAGTGAATATGTAGGTATGAAAACTTGTCCATGCTAATTTCCCCCTCATATTACATAGCTATAATATTCTAGATCTTAAAATACTTCCAGTAATTTGTATTAGGATGAAATTTAACTAGTTCCTTACTTGGTAAGTATTGTATTTTAAAGAAGGCCATAGAGGGCCTCAAAAAAACTCTACCTAGCAGTGTATCAAAGCAGATGCTGAGACTCATAACCAATCCTTAGACAGAGTGCAGGGAATCATATGAAAAAGGGGGAGTTGGTAAGACATGTAGAAGACAGGAGCTTCACAAGGACAAAGTATATCTGGGCACAGAGGTCTTTTCTGAGACTGATTCTACAACCAAGGACCATACATGGATATAACCTAGAACCCCTGCTCAGATGTAGCCCATGACACCTTGGTATCCCAGTGGGTTCCCTAGTAAGGGGAATAGTGACTGACATAAACTCAGTGGCTAGCTCTTTGACCTCCCCCTCCCCCCCCCCCACGCTGCCCCTGGAGGGAGGAGCAGCCTTGCTAGGCCACAGAGGAAAACATTGCAGCCAGTCCTGATGAGACCTGATAAGCTAGAATCAGATGGAAGGGGAGGTGGATCTCCTGTATCAGTGGACTTAGAGAGGGGCACGGAGGAGATAGGCAAGGGAGAGTGGGATTAGGAGGAAATGAGGGAGGGGCTATAGCTGGGATACAAACTAAATAAACTGTAATTAATATAAAAAGTAAAACACGACCATCTTGCCCAGCTACCGGCGGCGGTGACCGTGGGAAAGGGCATCCACTAGAGCCATGAAGCTCCTCAGCAGGGCAGGGTCCCTCTCGAGATTTTATTCCCTCAAAGTTGCCCCGAAGGTTAAAACTTCAGTAGCCCCGGGAGGAGCGCCTCTGCAGCCGGGGAGTCTTGAGTTTACCAAATTACCAAATGGATTGGTGATTGCTTCTCTGGAAAACTATGCTCCTCTATCAAGAATTGGCTTATTCATTAAAGTAGGCAGTAGATATGAGGACTCCAACAACTTAGGAACTGCTCATTTACTACGTCTTGCCTCTACTTTGACTACCAAAGGAGCTTCGTCTTTCAAGATAACCCGTGGAATTGAAGCAGTTGGTGGTAAATTAAGTGTGACTGCATCAAGGGAAAACATGGCTTATACTGTAGAAGGCATTCGGAATGATATTGAGATCCTGATGGAGTTCCTGCTCAACGTCACCACAGCACCCGAGTTTCGCCGTTGGGAAGTAGCTGCCCTTCAGTCTCAGCTGAAGATCGACAAAGCTGTTGCCTTTAAGAATTCACAGACTCGTGTCATTGAGGACTTGCATGATGTTGCCTATAAGAATGCCTTGGCTAATCCCTTGTATTGTCCTGACTATCGGATAGGGAAAGTAACCTCAGAAGAATTACATTACTTTGTTCAGAACCACTTCACAAGTGCAAGGATGGCGTTGATTGGACTTGGTGTGCGCCATTCTGTCTTAATGCAAGTTGCTGAACAGTTTCTCAACATGAGGGGTGGCCTTGGTTTGGCTGGTGTAAAAGCCAAATACCGTGGAGGTGAAATTAGAAAGCAAAACGGAGACAACCTGGTCCATGCTGCTATTGTAGCAGAAAGTGCTGCCATTGGAAGTACAGAGGCAAATGCATTCAGTGTCCTTCAGCATCTGCTTGGTGCTGGACCACATGTCAAAAGGGGCAACAACACCACCAGCCTCCTGAGCCAGAGTGTTGCTAAAGGAAGTCACCAGCCTTTTGATGTTTCTGCATTTAATGCCAGTTATTCAGATTCTGGACTCTTTGGAATTTACACTATCTCCCAGTCTGCAGCTGCTGGTGATGTTATCAAGGCTGCTTACAACCAAGTAAAAGCGGTTGCTCAAGGAAGTGTTTCCAGTGCAGATGTCCAAGCTGCCAAGAACAAACTGAAAGCTGGGTACCTAATGTCCATGGAGACTTCAGAGGGTTTCCTGAGTGAAATTGGGTCACAGGCTCTAGTTGCTGGTTCTTATATGCCACCATCCACCGTCCTTCAACATATTGACTCAGTGACTGAAAGTGATGTCGTAAAGGCTGCAAAAAAGTTTGTTTCTGGCAAGAAGTCAATGGCAGCAAGTGGAAACTTGGGACATACACCTTTTCTTGACGAGTTGTAACACAGATGCCTATCTTCAAGGCTCAGCCCAGACCAGCAGACACATCAGAGTCAGGTCTTAATTCAACGTTTTCCTCAGTGAAGTAAAAAACTTAAAAGCAAGCAAATATGTGGATAGTTACTCCCAGCTGCCCTAGAGCCAATAAAGCACTGTGTGTAAAAAAAAAAAAAAAAAAAAAAAAGTAAAACACATTTTTTAAAATTACTTTGAAGAAAAAAAAGCCAGTGTTTGCAATTGAAATTTTAGTTTGATTGAACTGGAAGTTAACACAGTGTTAATATACAAATGTTTAAAGAAGTATTCATTGACGTTTTTTTACCACCTCTTTGTAATTTATTTGTAAATGTGATAGAAATAGTATGTAAAGTGTGGTTATTTTACATTAAATTAAAGGTTCTCATTAAAAATGAAACAAAATACAAGTAAAACAAACATTCAAAACAAAGATAGTCTCTAGATTTAGTTGTTTGTCTTTCATGTTATTTGAAATTGGTTATTGCTGAACATTCTTTTAAATTCTCAATATTTAAGTGGTTTTGCTAACAACATGAAAAAGATAAAAATCTGTTATCTTCAACTTTTAGATTTTTTAAAAAATTAAAGTCAAATAAAAACAATTATTTATATGGTCATGTTGCCTGCATGTGTATCTATACTATGTGTTTACTTTGTGCCATGGAGTTCATAGAGAGAATAATGGTTGACTTGGAACTGGAGTTAGAGGCAGTTGTGAACTGCCATGTGGGTGCTGTGAATCGAACCCTGGTCCTTTTGAAGAGCAGCCAGTGCTCTTAATGGATGAATCATCTCTCTAGCTACCATCCTGGGATACATTAAGACTCAAACGTAATGACATGAGAAAACATATATTTTCTATTATTTAAGACGATCGATATTATTATGTCAAAGTTGTATGACTTTACAGTTCTGGTACTTAATGTTTAGGTGACTACTGTGCAATGAATTTAGATATTGTAGACTTTTCATTTGTATAAACTGTATCTGGCATTAAAATTCAATAAGATAATAGCACAGTAATTTGTATCTTTTGGTAGCTATGCTTGCTATGCAAACTGTCTTTTCTTTTTTTGTTCCTCTGTACTTCCTATTACAAGATGGGTGTCCTGTAAGTTTTTATTGTTACTGAATGTTTATGTTTTTCTCATATGTTATTATGTAGTTAGAACTCTGGTTGATACTGTTGTGAGCCAAAACTTCTCCTTCGGAGACAGAATAACATGTCTACTCACCCCAGATAGGGATCGTACTATATAACAAAGCACAGATAGCATCAAAGTCCAACTTGGTGGACGAATGACTTTTTGGGGGGCTACAGGAGTATGACTGAGGGATTATTTATGGGAGCTGAAATGACTCAAGGAAACCCAGACACTACCACTACCGCCGCTGCCCCTCCCCACTCCCAACATGAGTGACAGCTCATAAAATCTCGGAACCTGGAACACACTGCACAGCCTGTAGTTACCTCAGCAGACTGGTACCCTGGTCTAAACCTCTTTCAGGCAGATGTTCTAGTTTCAGAGTCTTCTTCGTAGATTCTCTTCTTTCATAGAGACTGTCAACCTTTATTGTTTGCTCTGGCAGGGAAGGGCCTGGAGAACCTGGTCAGTTTCAGCGAATTCCTGAAGTGATTTTGCCTTTTTTTTTTTTTTTATCTATTTAGTCATTACCCTTAGGGTAGAATGTTTTGATCTCCAAGGAAACTGTTGTACAATAGATACAAAGTTTGGGCTTAATAAACTAAAATTTTAATTGAATTAGAAATTATAGAAACAAAACTGCAGTATAGAAATTATTTTCCTTGTATTCACTAGATAGATAAAAGACACCTGGTTTGAGACTGAGATAATGTAACTTTTAGCTCATCTCCCTTCCTGAAAATTAGGTAGAAACTTAACCTTTATCTGATAATGGTGAAATAAAGTAAAAACTTGTTCTGTACTGGGAAATACCACAGTCACTAGATTGGTTTCCATACAAATATCAGGCTCTGAGTTTGATTCCCAGAACCTGCATGAAAAAAATTATGTGTAAGGTTGGAGAGAGAGTTTATTAGTGAAATTGCCTGTCAAGCAAGCATGAGGACCCAAGTTCAGATCTCCAGTACCCCTGTAAAAATATGGCCATAGTCCCATGTACCTATAATGGTAGTAGGGAGGGGCAGATAATAGGCAGATCTCTAGAGTTCATTGGCGGGTTAGTCTAGCCAGCAAGTCTCAGTGGGAGACTTTACCTCAAGAAATGAGGAACAACACTGAGGAACAATACCCAGGTGTGGGGCTCTGCTGGATTAGGTTGAAGTGGCATATCTCAGGATAGCCATTTATTTGTGGCTGATCTGTGATGATAGACTCCCTTTTCTCAGCAGGGTTTTTAGTCATCCATCCCTGATCTGGGTGACCCCACGTCTTGTAAGGAGCATCACATAGCCCTCAGGGCACATTAGAAGGCAGACACTTTTCTGGTAAGGAAACTGCTTTAGCAAGCATCTGGGAATTCCTAGAAATGCCCTATCTTGCTGAGGGGCTTAGTTTTCAGCAGTGACCATTTTAATTGAAGATTTTCTCCTAACTCCTAGGATAATTAGGTACTATGTTCTCCTGTGAGGCACTGTACCACTACATGTAAATCAAGTATCCTTGAACCCCTGACCCCAGCAAATCAAACACACTCACCCTTGAAATCCCACTACCCAAGGTTTATAAATCCCTGATGTAAAATAAACATGTGTTATGCCCAATTTGTGAGACCCCCCAAAAGACCACCAGGGTGTCAAGTCTGTTGCAAAACACATGGGGATCTTTATTCACAGCTCTATCTGGACTCTCACAGACAACAAGGTATTGGTATCCAGCAGAGAGGCCCAAGCTCGGGACTTTGGATGATTTATAGATCCCAGTCCCTCCCAGCATGCCCAAAGCAGGGAATTCTAGCCTGGCAAGCTTCTATTGGCTAATACAGAAAAGGCAGATGCAACGTTTCAAAACTGTTTACTATGGGAAAGTGCCAAGATCATTAACTGTTCTGGCTTTCTTTGTTCTCTTATCCTGGGGGGTAGGGGGAAATGGCTGGCCTTCAGCTTCAGTCCTGTCCTGTGCTGGCCTTGGGTTTCAGTCCGGCCCTGGACTGATAGACTGCTGCTAGAGGAGATAGCTAAGTCTGTGTTATCTCCAAGAGCAAGGCCATCTAGACCTATTTCCTGGCAACAGTACCTCTAATGAGCAGCAAGGTCAACTTTTCCCTGCAGTTGGCTGGATCTGTCTAGAAGCAGCAAGGTTAACTGGCCTGATAGGTTTTAAACTTTTTAGCTCAGTGCCCCCAAACCTAGTTTTTTTTAATTCTTTGGTCTCTCACACGATGGGGTTGTGAGCTGCATGATAGTATCTGCCTTCCACCATGGCAGTCTAAGATTCATGATTTATCCCCTGCCAGGCCTTATCTCACCAGGCCTGTCCTCCGGTTGCTGGGCCTGGGCTTCATCAGGCGTGTGTCTTGGCTGCGCCCCAATGAGGCATGCGCTTTGGCCATCTCTGACATGCTCAGCACAGCAGTTCAACTAAGGGCTGTAATTCTTTGGTATTGCCACAGGCTTTGTAACACCCCAGTTTCTACTTCCACCTGAGATCTCATTCTAAAAAAGCTAAACTATAACACTTTATAGAAAATCTTTCTACATCCCAGGGTAGCGCACTCGGACCTCACCCTAAAATGCTCTAGCTGCTCTTGAGAGAAACATAATCTTGTTCTCCATCTGGAAGGTGAGCTCCAGGACTCCAGCAGAGATCCAGGCCCCCGCTGATCCGAGAATGATACCCATGATTGACCTCTGGCCACAGATATGCCAGTGTAAATGGTGCTGCACATACATAAATCCCCAAATATGTTTATCTCAAAAAAACTTTATTGTTCATTCATAACATTTTAAAGAGTTTGCTTTGTACTCTGTATGTAAAATCTAATAAATAATATGAACAGGGAAGCATATAACCTAATATTTTACTTATTAAGAAATAAGACTACTTTGAACTACTTCTAAATGATTCCTGTCATCTTGAGTTATATTCTGTGTGGTAACATAAAACACATAAAGTTGTTAACAAGGATTTTATAATGTGCACCTTACTGGTCTTCAGTGATTTCATAGAAATTAAGTTTACCTATGCACTTATATCTGTAAATAACTCTACCTCCGTACCTATTTCATTGTGATTTTAAAGGTCCTTTTTATTTGTATTAACAGTAGCTGGATGTTATTTTAAACAAGAGTGTGACTATTTTTAAATAAATTACAGAATTTTAAAATATTATTTTTTAACCCACAGTAATCGTGGTCTCATATGCCTATATCCATATACTTAGACCACATTTAGAAAAATATTTCTAAAGTAACATTGTTTGTTTGGTGAATGATTAACTTTGATTCTAACTTTACGTTTTAAGCTACGTACTCCAGAGGGTTGTTGAAAAGATTAAGAAAACAGATATTTGCTAAGCTCTTAGAATAGTACATGACCTATAAATCAACAACATCTAACTACTGTTAGTACAAATATCTTCAAGTTATGTTGTGGTGGTAATTGTGAGATCTGATTTTTTAAAGGATTTTTAGTTGTAAATAGAAAGGCCTGAGATGCCAAATATTTTGAGGGCCAACATTCTGCCTACAGTCTTTCTTTTCAATTTCAAAAAGAATATTTAACAGTCATACTGCAGTAGCCTTAAGAGGCATGTGTGTGCGCACGCGCACACACACACACACTCACACACGTATCTCAGAGTTGGTGCTGTTTTATTTCTCCTTATAGTACTTCTTCCTCTTACTGGAATGAACTCTCTGCTTATCACCATTTGTGAAGTTGGACATTATTCTTTCCTGCATTGTGTTAGTGTATGTATCGTGGTGCACTTCTTTTGCTAGTAAATATAGGTGAAAGTAAATATTAGTTTCCAATATATGCCAAAAGCAGAAGTGAAGTACTATATACTATATTTTTATACATAATTGTGATGTTGCTTGAAACCAGTCAAGGCCTATAAAATACAGATGAATTAAGTATGACCAGATGCTCTTGATCTTCTATTTTTATATTTCACTTTAAATAACAATGAATTACCTATCTCTGATACAGTTTTCATTTTTTAGTAGAGGTCTAATAATACCACAACTTACACAGAAATCTTGTTTTATTTCTAAAATAGTTACTAGAGAGTTATTTTCCTTGGACATGTAAATTTGGAACTGTATTTTTCTATTTGGGATAAATAAATTCACTGAAACTTGGTGATGTTCAGAGGCCATCGAAGTAAAGCCAGTGCTTATGCTTTTCAGTTGTTCCTCCCTCATGCCAGTGTTCTCATTCATAAAACAAGTGCTATGAAAAATCATTTTTGCCATTGTATCTGAAAAGATTTCAAAGTTCTCTTAGATATCAAGATTAAAAGATAGGAATCCTACTGTCAACAGTTTATATTTGAGCTTCTAAGAAATACCCACTTTGGAACTAATCAAAGAACTATAATACATTGATATAAACCTAAGTTTGATTACACATAAATTTAATTATATAATGTCATTTTAGTACATATAAAGGCACCTTACTTATCTATTAGAAATCAGGCTAACAAGATAGCCAAGGGTAAAAGCTCAAAGAAAGGTGCTTGAGGTTATCTTTCTGGAAAAAATTTCTTCTTATTTTACTGAGAGGTGGTGGGGTTAAATAGTGAGTAGCTTTCAGTCCCTCTCTACATCAGCATATATGTCTGATTCATTCTTTCCTAGGCACATAACCAGATGTTTTATTAGTTTTAACACAGATAAGAGAAGCTGGAAGCTATACATAGGTACCACTGCCACACCACTTTGTTTGTTTTTTTTTTTCCTTCAGTAAACATGCAATTCACTGCCTCTTAGATCACCATGGTAGTTTTAACTTAAGCACAAGTTTTTAAAGTCAGATAGAGGGGGTAAGTTATCATTGACCTTGTTAGATAAAAATGATCTTGTTGACAGCTGATATTTGTTTCCTTATATTTCAATGGAAAATAAAAACCATAATTTTAGTGTTCTGTTACAAATCAAAACAAAGGAAGAAATTGGTAGTTCTATAAATGCCTTGATAAAATGAATGTGAGGGCAATCTAGCTGCATATCTGATCACCAGGGTTGATTCTACTGATCTGGTAGGCTGATTGGGTGGGCTCACTTTTTGCTTTAAGATTCCATCCTCATCCTTCCCCAAGCTGCACATTCAGTGTAAGAGGACCACTTTCTTCCAGTTATGGAGGAAGACTGGTCTTCACTTAAGGGTGTAGTACATTTCCTTCCTAGAATGTCTAAACAAGCTTTCAAATATCTTTAAAAATTTGAAAGTCCTCTCTTTAGGGAAATTAATTTGTATCCTTCTGTATAGCTCAGAAATTATTCTCAGTTGCTTTTTCATGCTGCAGCAAAACATTTGACTAACAGTAAGTTGGGCATGAAGGGCTTTATTTGATTTACATCCCCATGTCACAGTCCATCATTGTAAGGAGTCAGGGCAGGAATTCAAGACAGTAACCCAGAGTCAGGAATTGAAACAAGCCATGGACAGACTCTTCTTACTGATGCTTGCCTTCCTTGGCTTACTGAGCCTGCTTTGTTTTTATTTATTTGTTTGTTTTGTTTTAACTTTTATTTATTTTTGTTTTTTTCACAGTTTATTCACTTTATATCCAGATTGTATCCCCCTCCTTCATCACTTCCCAGTCCCACCCTCCCTCCTTTTTCCTCCTCTTCCCCACCACCCCTATCCCCTAGTCCACTGAAAGTGGGAATCTACCACTCTTGTCTGATCCTAGCCTATCAAGTCTCATCAGAACTGCCTGGATCCTCTTTTTCTGTGGGCTGGCAAGGTTGCCATGCAAGGGGAAGTGATCAAAGTGCAGTTAACCCAGTTCATGTCAGAGGCAGCCCTTGATCCCCTTAGTAGGGGACCCGCATGGACTCTGAGATGCCTGTATCTGAGCAGAGTGTCTAGATCCTCTCTGTACATGGTCCTTGGTTGATGAATCAGTCTCTGTAGGGCCCCCTGGGCCCAGAGTTTTTGGCTCTGTTGGTCTCCTTGTGGAGCTTCTGTTCCTTCTAAGTCCTATTATCCCCATCTTCCATAAGACTACCTGAGCTCTGCCTAAAGTTTGTCTGTGAGTCTCTGCATCTGCTTTGATCTCCTGTTAGGTGGAGTCTTTCAGAGGACATCTTTCCTGTTCCTTCTCTTTTCCTCAGCTTCCATTCTATCCTCTTTGCCTTCTGAATGGGAATTAATCATCCTCTTTAGGGTCCTCCTCAATAAAATACTCACAGATCTTGTTGTTTACCTTCTTTAGGTCTGTAGATTTTAGTATGTTTATCCTATATTATATGACTATTTTTTGCTTATAAGTAAGTATATACTATGAGTGTCTTTACGGTTCTGGGTTACCTCATTCAGAATGACCTTTTCTAGTTCCATTCATTTGCCTTCAAATTTCATGATTATAAAGAACTCAAGAAATTAAACACCAACAAACCAAATAATCAAATTAAAAATGTGGTATAGAGCTAAACAGAAGTCTCAACAGAATACTAGATGGAGGAGAAGCACTAAAGAAATGCTTAACTTCCTTAGCCATCAGGGAAATGCAAATCAAAACGACCCTGAGATTCCATGTTATACCCATCAGAATGGCTAAGATCAATGACTCAGGTAACAACACATGCTGGAGAGGATGTGGAGAAAGGGGAACCCTCTTCCATTGCTGGTGGGAGTATAAACTTGTCCAACCATTTTGGGAATAAATCTGGTGCTTTCTCAAAAAATTGGGAATAATGCTACCTCAAGACCCAGCTATACCACTCCTGGGCATTTATCTGAAAGAGCCTTGACCATCCAACAAAGACATTTGCTCAGTAATTTTCATAGCAGCTTTATTCGTAATACCCACAATCTGGAAAATTCATAATACCCAGAATCTGGAAACAACGTTGGTGACCCTCAACCAAAGAATGGATACAGAAATTGTGGCATATTTACACAAGGGAATACTACTTATCTGAGTCTGCTTTGTAATACAACACAGGACCACTTGCTCAGGAGTGGCATCCTTCACTGTAGGACAGGCCCTCACATAACACTCATTAACCAAAATAATTCCCCACAGCATGCATTCAATCTGATGGTGGTATTTTCTCAGGTGACACTACACCTCTTACTAGGTTACTTTAGCTTGCATCAAGTTGACAGACAACTAGTTAGTACAGAAATGAACTTAGAAGAAAGGACAATGGTATTCCCTCCCTCTCTGCTTCTCACAATCTCTCTCTTCCTGGCTCTTCCCTGACCACATACTGAATTACTAAATCTGTCTTGAAAATAATGTAATTTCGATCATGAGATGGACCTAGTAGTAAGAGTTTGGTTAGCTCATTGTTTCTTATCAACAATACATTTGTAATACCCTTAGTTTTGTTTGTTTGTTTATTTTTTACATTTTTTGTTTTGTTTTGTGACCTATGAATCCTCCGCTGACCCAAATCAGTTAGGTGAGCAACTGACTATAGATTCTGGCATCTTGCTTTGTCATATACAAGTTTAGACTCAGAATTTTAATTTACTAAATAAATACACCAGTATTTTCATAAATTTTCAAGATAAACTTTTGAAAACAGACTCTTTTTTAATTTTAGAGACTGCTGAGAGACGTGAAATAATTGGAATGAATGTGCTATGAGGAAAAATACTTTTCTCTTGTGATGATTATTGGGAAGTCATGTGGTATGTGAATAGGGATAGTGGGTATGTAAGTTTATTCTGGAAAGTTTCACTTGAGTGTAGTGCCAGAGTATGATGGAACAAAATGAGTTTTTAAGGTTATGGAAAGAGCTCACTAAATGTCAAGAACATAAGGTACAGAGCTAGTATGTAGAATGTTTTCCTGTATTTAAAAGTGGAGGTGAACAGAGAAGAATACAGCAGTTAAACACAAGTGGAGTAGATGGTAAAAACCCAATTGACAATGATGAGAATTGTTGCTGCCTACTTCTTTGTGGTATCATTGCACCTCTATAATTTATTATATTCAAACTTTTAGTCTTTTGACATATTGTTTCCTGAGTTGGAGGATTGCTTTTTACTTCTGTGGGAAATATGCATTATTTAATATGCTTTATTGGTTTGATGCGCTGGTATGATTCATCAGCTTTCATGATAGGACCTCAAGCGGAAGGAGTAGGGTACGTTAAGAAATAGTAAAACAACGCATTAAATCTAGGACACAGAGTCTTCTGTGTGTAAAAATAGATTAAATAAGACTAATATATTAATATGAGCACCAGACATTTTTCCTCTGATCTCCCTCCAACTTCTCAGGGCCCTGTACCCATTATTTATCTTATGGAGCATAGATAGTCTCTTTCTACCTCTAGGAAAGATCTGGTTAAGGCAGTGACCGACTGTTCATTTTGTATGTGCAGAACCCCCACATACATAAGTTTAGAAGTGAAAACATTGCTTTACATTTTATAATACATGTTTAGGGACTATTTTCAAATATTATTTTGCAGTTCTTTAATTTTTAAAGCATTTCTTAATTTGAGTTTTATAATTTTAGTATTTGTATAGACAAATATAATTCTTCTGGTTTTGAAGGGACAAATTTGTATTGCACTGGATTTGTCTTGTGTGTGCTATATTCGCACAGTACAACAGATGAGTGACCCTGAAGCCTATCTTCTTTCTTGTTACTTTAGTTTTTAATTAAAGAAAACAACTAGATGGAGGCAGTTACTTTCTTTGAAATGTAATGAAGATTTATTTTGGAGGTGACCTCTATTTTATTAGCTGAAACAGTAATCAGCAGAATTAATAGAATAATCAAATTATATCCAAATTCATAAATCATCTTGAATAGTGCTGTCAAAAGTTCAGCTATTAATGGGTCTTATTGTTTTGCAGCTGTATTAAAAAATTACAACTGTTGATTCCTACCTTGATAGGAACTGAAATTGCTTTTTTAAAGGCCATATATTCTGAGTGCGATCAGCCAAACTTTTTCATGATTTTTAGTTGATCTAAAATACTGTTTGATGTCACCAGGGCAAAGTTGAAATTCAGTCCAGTGTTGGCATTCAATTTCAGTAAATCTTCATCATCATGAGAACGATACTCTACTAATTAGAGTTATATTGCCTTAGCTATCTGTTCTTTGAGGCTAATAGCATCAAAGAGTTCAGTAATATTCTAAATATACAAAATTATCTGAATAATATATTCTATGAATATTATGCTGCTTTTTGAATTTTCTTTCAACTCATAAATGTAGGGGCATTTTAATAACTGAAACAAACATTCTTTTTAATATCAGTTTTCATATTTTCAGAATCAATTTCTGTGTTCTTATCTTCCATTTAAATGGGAGAAATGAGAAATGTTTAGAGCTAAGCTGTGCATGTTTCAGATATGGTAACAATAGGCACTGACCACCCTTGTCATCTAATTGATTATACTGAAAAATGAACCCTAGTGATACTTGTGCAATCAAACATTACATTCTGCTAGAATCTCTTTTTCATTTTGAGAAAAAAGTTCAAAGCTTGTGAAACTGAAAAACAAATTGCCATTTTTTAGTTAATGTGTAATATGATTGTTGTATATTCTTGAAAATGGCATTTTGTTTTTTAAATGCAAATTTTATAAAAGAATGTCATGCTCACAAGTGAAGAAACTTTTCTGTCCTTTAATTTGTTAGTCAGAATTGTATATTAGTGTCAGCAAAATGATCATTACTTTGCTTTCTGTGTTTCAATTTCTTTGTGCTAATTTGAGAAGTGCAAAATTTCTATAAAGTTTGAAGATTATTTTGATATTAACTGGCAAATAACTTGAAAAGTCATTTTAAAGTGAGCATGCTAAGTAGGATGGATTCATAATGAAGTTTAAACCTTAACCACCTTCATCTTAGAGATTTTTCTTTGACTCTAAAGAAAAAATGATGTAAGTCTAAAAGCACAGACTTTTCCTAAACATCTTTTACTGATAGATAGAAAGGAGATGCAAAAACCCAATGGAGTTTTCATTTAAAAATGTGGCCACTTCAGAGCAGAAAATACAGTTTTTCTTTCCATATTTTTTATATTTATCATGTGTGTCGGGGGTCACCTGGGGACAGAGGTCCACATTTGGTGTCTTCCGAGTCACTCTTTATCTCAGTTTGGAGACAAGTCTCATACTAAACCTGGAATTTGTAGGTTCCCTAGCCAGAAGATATTAGGACCTCCCTGTATGATCCCCTACCCCTACCAGCCCTGAAATTATAGATGCATGTCACTATACCCAGAGGGTATGTGATCTCTGGAAATCTAAAGTTAGGTCCTTATGCTTATGTAGAAAATATGTTACTCACTGGACCATCTTCCTAAACCCCTTTTTAAGTCTTCTAAATCTAGTTAAGTGAATGCACACACTCAAAATTTTACCAAATCTGTCAATGTGTGTTGTGTTTTTCTGTCTTTGGCTAAAGCCTTCTTTCAGATTTTAATGTACACCCTCCTGAATACATCTAGTATGGAACATCTATGACTTCATGAATGGAGTATTCAAATAGAAAAAGCTTAGTAAAGAGCAGAAACATAGCTGTTGAAATTTGGTAGATCATAGGAAGAAATTGAAATAGGCTGGAAGAATACAACAGCAAATAGAAGAGACCATACTGAACTGCTCCTAACTCAGCAGCTGCCATGTGACCATAGATAGATCTTGATTACAGGCTCAAGACTCCCAGCTCAGCTTCATGTTCTTCTTATTTAAAGGAGCCACAGATCTAGCTTGGTTGAGCTGAAGAGCTTTTGTTTTGTTTTTACTCTGAGATTAAATCATTAAGAACTACAGGCAGCATTTATCTTCTGGTCTGCCACTTGGCAACTCCTCACTCTAGGTAAACAAGAATTTTTAACTGTGTATTTAGGAGGATGCTATCTTTCAATAAAGTAAAATTTAAATGCGTGTACACGGGTGCCTGCATGTATATTTGTGCTCCGTAAGTGTGCGTAGTACCAACCTGTGTAGGTGAGAAGAGATACTGGAGTTTCAAGCTATTGTGAGGCACTGTGTTGATGCTTGGGATGAAACCAGGATTCTCTGTGAGATCAGCAAGTGCTCTTAACCACTGAGCCATTGCTTAAGCCTCTAAAATGAGTTGTAAAAAGAACATTGTCATGGCTGTTCTGAAATTCGTTTTTGTAGAATTGGATTCCTATTTCACAGCTGTGGTAGCTATTAATTTATGATAAATGATTATACACTATGCCTCAGAATTCTATACTAGACATTGATTCTGAATTAGTGCATAAAGTGGCGACTCCTTGAAGGAAACCATGAGCATTCCAGTGGTTTTTTGTTTTGTTTTTTGTTTGTTTGTTTCTTCCTACATGTTGAAAGCCTGGAAATTCTTCAGTTAACCTTTGAGTGTCTTCTGATCACTGGGTAGCTGCTTCTTAATCTCTTGAAGTAAAATGTTCCTCAGTTTCTGCTAATCCAGGGATTCCTTCCTTAGTATTTTGCTGCCTTACTTCCAGTATTTGCCTTCTGAGCCCTCCTGATGAAGCCAACATACTGTTGCCAGTGCCTTTGTACCCCTTCTGTAATAATTTTTTCTTTCAGCTCCTTGATTTTCTCATTTCATAGAAGTCAATAAGTATCCATTTGTCTAAATAACTTTCACCCTTTCCTATGTTTTTCTGCTTTTTATTTTATTTGTTTTTTTTTATTTAGTGGTTTTTGAGGCAGAGCCTTTATATTATTATTATTTGTAGACCAGGCTCCTTCCAAATTCTAGAGATCCTGCAACCTCAGCATCCCAAGTGCTGAGGTTAAAGCCATACAACAGTCCTGGCCTTTTCTTGCTTTTTAAAACCTGTCATTGCACTGAAACAAGCTAGCCTCTTAGCTCAAGTCTTTTATCATTATTATTATTATTATTATTATTATTTTGTATCCTGGCTATGCCCCCTCCCTCTTCTCCTCCCTAGTCCATT
>CM053742.1:70474147-70506198 GCA_028658305.1 Pachyuromys duprasi
CCCCCCCCCCCCCGCAGAGGTCCTCTTTGGCATGCTCCTGTCCTGTTGCTTGTTTTCTCCTCCATTCAATGTCCATCCCATTTGTTCATTCAAACGAGCATTGAGCATACCAACCTGGGTCCTCCTTCCTGCATATCCTCCCTAGGTGTGTAGATTTCCTCTTGACCTTCCTATCCTTCCAGGAAGGATAACAGTATTAGACCAAAATTTGAATCCCTCCCAAGGTTAAGGTAATGAAATCTGTAGATTTAATCGGGCTTACCTTTAAGAACATGAATGATGGGTTAATCTGTAGAAATATGGGCAACTATGAAGTGGCTACACCAAGGAAGAAAACAAATTCCCCCAACTTTGGCCTTGCATTATCAGGTCCCTTACTTTCTTTGTGATAACACTTCATATATTTATCCTGTGTACTGTAGCCCTATAAGTCATTCTTCTTTCTCTCAAATACACTCAGCTATGTTATAATTTAAGCTATTTTACAGTTCAAGGCTATTTGTTCTCCTTGAAATTTTTTTCCTCCACATATTCACATGGTCACATTCTTCTGTTTACTTGATTCTTTTCTCAAATATCAGTTCAGTTTGTCTTATACCTTGGCTCTCAAATAATATTCATATTATACTCTTTCGTCTGTTTTTACACTAGAAAGGTTATATACCAAGGACAGCTTTTTGTCTTCATTTTGAATATACTAAGTGACTTTCTATATATACTGGACAGTAGGCCTAATTCCATAAATACTTGGGGATGAAAGAACAAATGTCAATGCATGTTGTGATCAAAACAAAGAGTTCATATAGCCCTGTTATATATCTTTTTGTAGAAGATGGTTGCATTGACCAAGTGCCTATGTTGTTTAAACTCTAGTAGAAGAAAATACAGACCATAAACAACACAGGCTTTGATCAATGTAGGTCAGCAATTCCTCGTAGGTAGTAAAATCTAATAACCTTGTCTCTTCACTTCAAGAGGTGTTGTCTAACAGTTTGTAGTATAGTGACCACTTAGGGTGTTTAAAGCACCTCATATGCTTTAACTCATTTTAACACAGGAAACAAGTCTATGTGATAAATATGCTCCCTGTTTTATCATCTCGAGAACTGAAACGTTTCTGCATCCACTCCTCAACTGAGAGACATCTGGGTTGTTTCCAGATTCTGGCTGTTATGAATAAAGCTGCTACAAACCCTGGTTGTATAAATGTCCTTGTTGTATGCTTGAGCATATTTTGGATGTATGCCTAGGAGTGGTATAGCTGTATCTTGAGGTAGCACTCTTCCTAATTTTCTGAGAAAGCACCAGATTGATTTCCACAGTGGTTGTACAAGGTTACATTCCCAACAGCAATTGAGGAGTGTTCTCCTTTCTCCACATCCTGTCCAGCATGTGTTGTCATGAGTTTTTGAACTTAGCCATTTTGATGGGTATAAAGTGAAATCTCAGAATCATTTTGATTTTCATTTCCCTGATGACTAAAGACATTGAGCATTTGTTTAAGTGTTTCTCTGCCATTCTGTATTCCTCTATTGAAAATTCTCTGTTTAACTCTGTACCCCATTTTTTAATTGGATTACTTGATTTGTTGCTTTTTAACTTCTTAAGTTCTTTATATATTCTGGATATTAGCCCTCTCTAGGGTCTCTGACATGAACTCAATGACTGGCCCTTTGATCACCTCCTCCTGAGGGGGAAGCAGCCTTAACAGGCCACAGTTGAAGACAATGCAGCCAGTCCTGATGAGACCTGATTGGCTGGGGTCAGAGGGAAGGGGAGGAGGACCTTCCCTATCAGTGAACTTGGGGAGGGGCATGGGAGGAGAAGAGGGAGGGTGGGTGAGATTAGGAGGGGAAGAGAGGGTGGCCTACAGCTAGGATACAAAGGGGAAAACTGTAATTTAAAATTAAATAAATTTTAAAAAGAAATTAAAAAATAAGAGTCACACAACTTTCTCAAAAAAGAACTGAAACGTAGTCACCACCACTTGTATAGGAAACAAACAAAAGGATACAGGTACTGCAACTCTGTGGCTGATGTCCGTATTGATTTCATGCCCATGTCCAAAAGCTGATCTCTGTTCAATTTGCATATTGTGACTAAAATTGGACAGTTGATTCTTAGTGACCTGAAAGTTTTGATGTTGATAACTATTGCTTGCTACACCAGCTGCCTTTAGGTTCTGTCACTGTGATCAGTATTATAAGTGGCTTGTTATTTTTGCTATGCTAGATCACTGTGAATTGAACACATATTTGAGTATTCTTGTTGATTACATCATTATTTATTTTTGATCCTATTGAATACAATCAATAATAGACAAAAAAAGATGGTTTCTAGCTTAGGTTTGTTATAGACATTCGTTTTTTGGGGGATACATTTATTTCTGAGGCAATGGGAATTCCAATGCTCAGTTGGGTGAAAGTAGCTTGAATGTTAGATGGAATTTTTGGGAGAAATGATGCTGTGACTCTTATCTTACCCATTTTTACCTTCCTAAAATGTAGACCTATCACATTCAAAAATATACATTCACTTTTGACCTACTGCCCTTCCCTCTTCCAGCGGAAAGGATACTAAATGCCAGGAAAGGAATAAACATTAAGAATCATTGTGTAATTCAGCACTGTGTTAAGTAGTGTAAATTTGATGAGTAAACATGAGGTAGTAGAATAATATACATTGTAAGTACATAACTCATAAACATGCTGTGTGTTACATACTATATAATGAGACTATACTGATGGTACATGAATGTAAGAAGCACTGAGACTTGCCACCTTGTGTAAATGTAAGTGTATATAAAATGAACACACCTCCACATAATTTTCTCTACACTCATTTTTCCCGAGCAGCATGTACTCAGTGAACATGATAGAAAGCTCAGAGTGTTTTAACTATATTGTTGTGATACATGTCTATCTACCCTTGCAGCTGTAAAAAACACTGACACTTGGTGCAGATACAGTCACTGAATTATATATCATGTTTGGGACATATATTTAGGGGAACAGTTGTTTTATCAACAATTTGTATAAACTAGGTATAAAGTACACTGATAGTGATAAGTGATTAGGTTTCTCACTTCCAAGCTTTTGGAAAATGACATGATACATGCTCAGCTACAACATTTTAATCTTTTTGGAGGAGCGAAAGATTTGATATTTATAGTATGCTTGTAGATTTCCCATTAGTTCCTCAATAGTTAAAATACTTACTATTCATATGGTACTTAACATACTTAATACTATAGTAGGTAGGTATAACAGAGCCACACATTCTTTCGGGCCCCCTGATGCTGCTGTAAAATACACAAAAACTGAAGTGTTAGATGCTTGCTACTTTGAGTGGCTTAATTGTTTGCCATTAATGCATTAATCTTTGCATCACTGGGTTACTAGTTCATACACTAGTATGTTACTAGCATATTACCTATAAACATACCCCTTTGTGAAATGTTCACTTTTTACTCAGAGCACTTTATTAAAACTTTCTGCTTTAATCAATGTACTTTGTAACATTTTTACAATTTTTTTGCAAAGTATTCATTATTTGTTAGGAACTTTAAAGTCAAGCATTTCTTAGGTAATTATAATTGTACTGTCTATAGTTGAAGTTATATACAGTAAGTTTACCATGTATGGAATGAAAAACATCTTTTCACAGGAGACCGTAATCAATAGAGCTTAAGGGATAACTGTATTTTTCATAGTAATCATTACAACTACAAAGGTGTGGAACCTTGTAACTGTGTCTTTTCTTCAAAATGACAAAAAGAGAGGTTGTACTGACAATGAGTCTAACAGAGAAGTCTCTGGAATCAACTCATTTCAGTCTCTTCCTCAGCATCGCCATTTATTAAATGACCCTGAACACCCTTGGCACCCTTAGTGTGTGTCTGTGTCTGTCGGCATTTGTCTCTATTCATCTGTCTCTGTCTCTCTCTCTCCCCCTGTGTGTTCATTGATATCTTATAACTCCCCCAGTAATCAAACAAACAAATAAAAATTAAAGACAAAATACAGAAATGATTCATAAAAATATGAAAAAGAGAAGTTGGTGAATATCTTTATTTTGCCTAATACAAAACACTGAGTTTTGTGACAGTAACATAAAATAAGGAAAGTAGTTGTGTGAGAGAGAACAAATACTACCCTTGTAAACTGTATGTGTCTCCCCTTTTGATCAGACAAACCCAAAGAGTGTGAAAAATGTCCACATGTAAATGTATAACTTTAGAGTCTTAGATATTTATAGAGGATGTTATTATTCTTTGCAGGACCACTAAATACTCAGGTTTTTATTTTAAATTTGGAGGTGATTTTGTTGTATGATTATGACTTTATGTAGTCATTAAACTTCTTCCTCTGTAATACTCCATGTCATTCACTTTGTCCAGTCCTTAACATTCTTCACGTTTCTTTTCTATAATATGTAGAGTTAAAGTTGACAGATTATATCATGCTGAAAAACAGGTAATTTTTGATGAATTATAGAGACCTCCTGTAGTCCAAATTTTATAAAGGCTTATTTTCAAAGGGATACTAGATAATATATATTAAAAATATATGTTTCATACAGAAAATTACAATAAAAGGGTCTTTATAAAAATTACATTTAATTTATTTTTTGCCAATGTAAATTTATTTCCAGTCACTTTATGATGTTGCAGATTCAAAAAATCATGTGGCAGAATTTCATCTTTTATATGCAAAATACAGGGTGTTCTTGTCTGAACTCTTAGTTGAAGTATCTGAGGAGGTCATTTCACCTGTTGGTGGATGGCAGCTCCTTCATCCTTCAGTTCCAGGTACCTGCTTTAACGCTAGTTTTTGGAATGTGGTCCTTTTCATCTCCTGAAGGTGCATATATTCATTTTTTATGTGGTCTTTCTTTATCGAGAGCCAGGAATGTGTTGAAGAATTCTCATATTTCAGAATTGTTAATGTTGGCTCCTCTAGCATTTTTCTCTTTAATGCTGTTGGATGTCTCCTACTTGTTTTCAAATATGTCTGCTCATATAGGATAATGTTAAAATCAAAAGCTAAATAGGAAATCTAAAGGATAAGGTGAGTTGCCCATAGAATTTCCTTACAATTATGTGAGTCCTACACAACAGATCTTAGATCAGTGTTGAGAACCAAGAGAGGGTGGATTTGTATAATAGAGGAACACTTTTTTTTAAATACTTTAATAGGTAAAGACTATACACACACAGGAGAGGGAGAGAGGAAGGGAGATAAAGAGAAAGAGAGAGAGGGAAAGACCTTCCAGAGTTATTTTTAAATATTCACTATTTTAACTCAGAGGTATGAACAGTACATTGAGGGATTTGAAGACAACTCATTGTTGAACTGCCATTTAGCAAATTTTTGATAACATGGTAACATTCTATGTCAGTGTTTTTTAATATTTTAATTTTATACAACTTTGAATTGAGTCAGAATTTTCTTCTTCAAATCTAAGAAGACATTGAAAAATAGCATTTCCTATATGAAGAATTGATGCAACACTAACTTTTATCTGTTGTCAGCATGCAGGAGATGGGGGAAGCAAACATGAGAACACAGCCTAGTCTATCTGTGATGAAAATTTCTATTGATCAGGTGGCAGCAGCTCATCCTGAGCTACTTCTAAACACTTTACTTTATAAACATTGGTACAACCGTATTCAAGACATAAAAATATCCCCCAAACAAATGAGAACGTTAATATTGGGCTTTGAGTTTTATTTTGTTTTATTTTGTTCGCTAGAGACAGGGTTTTTTTGTATAGCTTTGGTTTTCCTGGACTTGCTTTGTCGGCCAAGCTGGTCTTGAACTTACAGTGAACCCTGTGCCTCTGCCTCCCTGAGTGCTAGGATTAAAGCTGTGTGCCACCAGATCCAGCCTGGGCTTTGAGTCTGTTTCAAATCATTTGTGGCAAGGAGACCAATGCTGTTTCTTGTGAATTCTTTAATTTTCAGCAGGAAATAGACAGTGAAGATTGCATTGATTGCCTTGGTCCTGACTTCCTGTATATTAGTACTCACTTGCAAAAACCAGGTTGAATACTGATGGCAAATGTAGCTAACAAGTCTACCATGAAGATTATTTTACTAAGTCTTGCTAGAGCCTGTTAGATTGTAATGTCTTAACATCAAATATACTAATAAATGCTACTGGACTATTTGACATTCTATTGATAAGCAAGACTAGCAGAAAAAACACTGTCATTAATGCCCTTCCTAAAATTTATAGTGTATAGGATCTTACTTTGCTTCTTGGTTCTCTTATGTCCCTAATTTCATTATTCTAATTTTCTCAATTTAACATAAAAATATACAAGTTTTCTTGTGCACTGATGTTATATATATACCAGAGGAAATTATTACCTAACCTCTAATCTACCATAGCTAACCTGCTTATGTTCATCTAAAGGAATTCAATTTGGAAAGACAGGACAGTATTAAACCCTATTTAATGAATGCCATTTATCTCCAACATTTATAGTTTTTATTTCATTCTACAATTATTATGAAATACTTTCTCAGTACAGACTAAAATAAAAGCACATCAGTATCCTCAGATTTGCCAAATCTCAAAATTTGGCCACATTTATTTTAATTACTTTTCAAAGATTTACTCATTTTTCTTTACATGTGTGTGCCTGCATGAGATTATGTGCAACATGTGCATGTAGATTCTGGGGGAGACCCAAAGAGGGTGCCACATCTCCTGATGTTGGAGTTATAAATGTTTGTGAAACTCCTGATGTAGATGCCAACAACCAAACCTCTGAAGAACAGTAAAGAAATTCAGCCACTGAACCTCTTCAGTATAACTTTAATTCTCTCCTAGATGAATTGCTATTCCATTGTATTATTTCTACTTTCCTTAAAGATTTATGTGTTTCATGTATGTGTATCTCACTCTATGGTGAGATTTTTTTATGAAGTTACAGTTTTTAATAAATGGTGCCACTCAGGAAGTATTCTTTCCTATTGTCACTCAGTGATTAAGTTTCATGCATTCATGAGAGTATTTATGATACTCTCTTGTATTATATGACAATTTGGACAGCTATATGTGTATTTATACAATATAGTCATACTTCTAACACCAAATGCATAGTTGTTAGTTTTGCATTCTTGACCTCAAGTATAGTAGATAGCTTCAAGAACTCATTAAAATCTACGTATAATAGTTTTGTTCACTAGAGGGAGGCGATATAGAACTAAACTATTGGCAATTTATAGAGCAGAGCACTAGGAGATTCCAAATCATAATTTCTAGCATGTTCCCTAAAAAATCAGAATAATATGCCTCTCCAAATGCAGGTATATGCCCAGCCTATATGGTTAACCAAGAATACTCACTTGAGCATCAGTAGTCAACTTTTTTGTTGATGCTTCTAGGCATAACTCTTGTGGAGATGATGTCATTGCCCACCCCTTTGAAGTTCAGTTGATTTTTATCAAATGACCCAAGCTCTCAAGTCAAACTGTTGATCTGGCCACACCCTTCCTAAGGCTATCTGATCCATCCTACCCAGACCCTAAATCGATTTTGTAGGGCTGTCTGTTAAACCAATGTCTCTATGCAAACAAAAACACTCCTTTCAGGCATGAAATTTAGAGGGCACAGATCACCTCCTAGAAGCTGCTTACAATGGCTAGATCTTGGATCTTCTTTTGTTAAACTAAAATTCTTTATTGTTCATATATATGCCCATTTGTTTGTGAATTCTTCTCTAGATATTTTGGTTTTATGTTGATAAATTAAAAACAGTATTTTCAAATAAAAATGTTATAATTCTATATATCATATACTTTATAACTTCTTTACAAACCTTTTTTTCTATTCCTCAAAAGAAGCATATTTGAATACGTGAGATTAGAGGGCTGGTGTGGAAAATTAGATACAGTGGGGCTGATTATTCTGTTTCTATGATCACACAACTATTATGTAACATAGATGACACATGAACCCAGACAGTCAAAAATGTTCTTTAAATACTACATCTAAAATATGTGCAAGAAGGAAGAAAAAGTTGCATACATCTTTTTCCATACATATAGCTAGGATTACCTAAAATGTCTAAGTAGCAAGGATTTGCTGCTCTGAAAAGTTATGCATCTTGAGCTTTCCTGAAATAAAGCATTATCCAAACTGAAAGATTTAATAAGTGCTAATGGATATGTATATATTTTCATATCGTTACCTTAAAAAATCTTTCTTGTCAACATGTTGAAATGTTTAAAGGTATCTTATTTCAATTTTTTAAGTGTTATGTTTTCTGAAAAATCATTTTCCTGACTTCATGTCTTCCTCTATTCATTTCTAGTTTTGCTTTTCATACTTAATGGCCTGTGCTTGTCCTGGAACTGATTTTGAACTCAGTGTGAATCAGATGATTTTTTATATAGCCTCTTGTTCCCCAAATCTTTTTGTCATGGCTCACTCTTTACCCTGGTTCATAGTGCTACTACTTCCATACTCATTTCTATGTAGTCATACATGTTTTGTTAATTCCCTATTTCTGCTCTAAGCAACTCAGTAGGATAAAACAAAAGAGATTTCTTATCTTACATTCCGGGAAGTCAGCAGTCTGAAAGAGACCAGCAGGACTGCATTCCTTCTTAGGGCAGGAAGGAAGGCTCTGTTCCTTTCCATTTCTAATTTAAATAGGCCACCTGCTTTCTTTGGCATGTATCCACCTTATACAAATGGCATCACTCTGACCTCTGAACTCATCTGCACATCTTTCTATCTGACTTTAACCTTCCTGTTTCTTCTTTTGAAGGTCCTTATAATTGTGTTGTGCTCACTCTGATTATCTGATTGTAGGAACCTTAAAGCAATGTACTTGTAAAATCCTTCATGACATGCAGTGTAAATGTCTATATCTCTGCGATCAGGGTATAGATATATGCTGATGTGAATATTAAGTCCACCACAGTCATCTTTCTGATAGTCTGTTTTTCCATATTTTTGATTAATCCATTTTAAGTAGACCTATAACATCTATCTAATAATTCTATCTGAATAAAGTTTTACATGTTGAGCCATGCTGTTAAATTGTGTCTACTAATTCTCACTCAAAACTTGGTATGTTCCTTTTTGTACTGTGTGCCTTTTGGTTTTAAAATCATCATTGTGGGACTTCAAAGTGTGAAAATCGTTGAAGTCCAGGATTATCATTTACCCAGAGCCACTTTTCTTGATATTTCCTTGGTAGTGGGTGTTTTAGATCATTTAGTGGCATAAGTTCAAATTTTTGATGTTTGTGAGGGTGGAACCGTGATTCTGAGTACAGAGGTATAAGCTTTGTCTCCCCTGACAAAATGGCATTCTGTTTATCCCCCTGCCCTCAGTAATGAGTTCCTTTTATCCTAGATCATTTTGGTGAGGGTAGTTCCTTAAATAATCAGATGTCATAAATGGTGATTTCCTTTTCTTTCTGTCCAGTTCAGATCTTAAGTCTTATTCTCCCTAAATGGCGTTACATCGCTAGTACTTAGCTGACTGACATAAGTGACTTTCGCTGTATTAACTCATGCCATGTTCCAAGTTTTCATTTCCAGTTACTCTTGGCTCCTAGAGCTATTGCTTACCTCTATGGTAACTGACATCTTCAAAAGTATCCTAAAGTCTTATTTATTTCATCCTTCTTCACCTTTCTCTGCTCTTATTTTGCTGAGTGTCACTTAAGCAACATCCCTGGAAGATATTTGTGACTTAAACTTTAGAAATACAGGAGCTGACTTTAGGAAGACATTTAACTCTTGATTAGGGACACTTTTGACTTGTTCACAATTTCAGATATCAATATTATATATTAATTGTGATTCCTTTGTTTCATAAAGAAATTACTAATATTATATCTGAGAAGTTTTAGTATGTACAATGACATTGTATATTATCAAATTCCTTTTTATAATGCCAATTATAATGTGTAAAATAACTAAATATTGTTCCAATTATTTTAGTTCTCAATTTTCTTTTCTCTTTCCAGAATGTGTGCTGTGTTTGGTGGAATCTATTGTCTTCGTCATTCTGTACAGTGCCTTGTAGTGGACAAAGAATCCAGAAAGTAAGAATGCTATAAGTAACCTTTCTATATTTATACACAAGACACGGGTGAAAAATATAGAAGTGGCTTTTTAAAAAGTGTTTTTTGAAAGATTCTTCTTGGTATTAATAACATATCAACCATGATTAAAAGTAAATTGTGTTTAGGTCTTCCAGAACAAGGAAAGTGAGTTCAGAATGCAGAAACTAAATTAACTTTCCTACAGTATGACTGTAGCTCCTGATCATTCAAGCTTAGAAGACAGATCATTTCAGCTGCCAGGGGTTGGTGATGAGTGATGTTAGTTTTCCTTGTGGCCTTACCTCCTCTAATTGATTTTCATCAGATGACAACAAAGCCCTCTGTTATTGCATTTTAAAAAATGGAGCTCACCTAAAAACTCATCATTAATCTCTGCTGATAATGGATGTCACTTCAAGAGAAAAGACTTTAATGAGTTTTTAGGTAGACTGTTGTCATAAACTATGCTGCCCTTTTATCTCAGGATGAATTCTTTTACAACAGAATCAGGCTACAAGCTGGTTGAGGATTAAAGTATGAATTTACTTGTTTTATAACATTTACTGTGCACCATCTATTTTGTATTTTAATTATTTTCTAGGATTTATTTTTATTTACTAATTTATTTTTATTTACTAATATATACTTTTATCTGAATTAATTCAAATAAATCGCCATTGTAGAATTTCTAAGTCTTACCTTGAAAAAGAAATAGCTCAACTGGATAAAGTTTTAGGAGCTCTTAAATCTGTTGTTTCTTTTCTTTCTTAGATGTTCTCAAGTTGTCTATTGGCCTATATTTCATACATGACTATTTAATGACTATATTAAAAATAGTGTTATTGAAATTATAAAGCACCATAATATCGTAAATGGCTTGTTTCTTTGTATAGTAAATTTATATGCTCTAAATGGAATAAATTGGCCGTTAGTGTCTCATAGGTGAGTTACAGTATTATAAGTAGTTAATTTAGTTAAGATTTGGTGCTATAAATAAGTAATACAGAATAAATTTGCAACTCTGTGTTGTAAACATTGACGTGTGATTTAAGATTCTTACAAAGTAGCTAGCAATTGAATAGAACAGAATCATACTATTCAAATAAAAGATGATAATGATAAAGGACTATCCTTTAATGCTCAGGATATTCAGGTTTGTGCATGAAGAACTCTATGAAGTAGTGATTGCCTTTTTGTGCCTTTTAGGTTGTTTTTCCTTATACAGTGATTTTGAAACAAGAATGTTTTCCTTTGACAGAAAGTCATATAATTAAATCCTTATTTGGTGTTTATTTGCTTGGGTCATTTTTATCCTCTTTGGGCGCCATTCCGTTATCAAGTGTTTGTCTCAGTGACATGAAGTATTTGCATGGCTAATATTTTCTGTTGGTGCTTTCATTCATTCATTCTTTCTTTCTTAAAATAGGTATGCTGGTACAGTAATAGCATTTGTTAAAATAAAGGCTATATTTACTTTACATTTGACATATTTTTGTGAAATAGTCTGAACAAGGTTCGACTTTTATGTTCTTATACAGGTTCTATCTAGAACAGAGAGGTGAAAAATAAAAGTCTTAGAAAACCTAAAAGCCTCTAGAATGGTAATTTTAAAACTGTGAAGTGATGGAGGAATTGAGTAAATACTCTTTTAGATACTGCCAGGAGTTAAGTTCTTTGTTGGATTGGTTTGTTTAGCATTTTGAGATAGGTTATCACTGTGTAACCCAGGATGATGGATGTGTTGGATGGAAAACATCAGTTATAAGCAATACCCTAGAGGAATCTAATATAGATCGAGCTTGCATGACACTGAGAAACAGTGATCTTTGTAAGATGATTTTAATTAGGCAAGAGTACTGTGTTCTAAGATGAGTTTGGGAATCCTAGACTTTAATTTGTTTTAAGGCATTTTGTAGATGAACTTTCCAGATATACTGGCAGTATGAATATTAGGTAGTAGGCAGCTTAAAGTCTTTTGAAACAGTGTTCACAAATTACTGAAGCACCATATTTATTAACAATACCCAAGATGTATGTAAAGGTCTGATAATCTTGCAGTGTGAAGGCTTTTTGAACAATATTAGTGCTGTGAATGAAAACAAGTCCTCTTTTGACCACTTCCTTTATTTGTAAGATAGTTTAAAAGAACTCAGCAATAAGTAGTCTTTTAGATTTGACCTGATTCTTTGATTATTGTAAATAGTATTGGAAAGTACTTATCTGGCTCTTCCTTAACAGGTAGAAATAAATGATCTTAAAATGTTCCATATGCCTAACTGGGTCAATTGTCACATGATAAAGTAATGAGCGATTAGGAACAAATTGAGCCATTTATTTGTGTCTATTTTTACAAGCAAATAGCACAGTACCTATTTTTTGCTATGCTACATTGTTTTCCAATGAAAATCATTTTCTTACTTATCTTGTCAAAACTCAAAGTGCTGGTAGGAATGTGGTTTTATTTCTGTCTTAAGTTCGGTTTCATTGATCAACCTGACTGTTTTATATGCCAATATCATGCAGTTTTTATGATTGCTCTGTAGTATAGCTTGAAATCAGGGATGTTGATACCAACAGAAGTTCTTTTATTGTACAGAATTTTCTTGGCTATCTTGCTTTTTTGTTAGTTTTTTTTTTGATGTTGTGTTTTTTTTGTTTGTTTTTGTTTTCTTTTCACATGAAGTTAATGGTTGCTTTTTCCAGGTCTGTAAATAATTGTGTTGGTATTTTGATGGGAATTGCATTGAATCTGTAGATTGATTTTGGCAGGATGGCCACTTTTACTATGTTAATCCTGATTCATGAGCGTGGGAGTTCTTCTTCTAAAATCTTCAATTTCTTTCTACAAATACTTGAAGTTCTTGTCATACAGATCTTTCACATGCTTGGTTAGAGTTAAACTAAGATATTTTATATTATTTGTTGCTATTGTGAAGGGTGTTGTTTCCCTGTTTCTGTTTCAGCCCTTTTGTTACTTGTATAAAGGAGGGCTACTGACTTCTGAATTAATTTTGTATCCAGACACTTTGTTGAAGGTGTTTATCACCTAGTTCTCTGGTAGAATTGTGGGGGTCACATATGTATACTATCATGTCACCTGCCAATTTGTATCTGCTTGATCTCCTTTAGTTGTCTTATTGATCTAGCTAGAACTTCAAGTACTATAGTGAAGAGATCATGGTGATAGTGGACATCCTTGTCTTGTTTCTGATTTTAGCCTGAACACTTTATGTTTCTATCCATTTAACTTGATGTTGGCTATTGGCTTGTTGTATATTGCATTTATGGTGTTTAGGTATGTGTTTAAAGTCTCGAAGAGATCAGAGATACAAGGCATAAAAAGCATTTACCTTGTGTGTGTGTGTGTGTGTGTGTGTGTGTGTGTATTGCAACTGTTAGTGTATAGGCATCCTGCTTCTGGGTTGCCTAGCAACCTATGATATTATTCTGTGTTACAGCCAGGTGCCGGGTGTGTGGCAGAGGCACTTTTCAGCTGCACACCAGATATAAAAAGACCAACCTGCCACCTACTCTCTTTTGCACTCTCTGTACTTTAGTTTATCTCCCCTTCCCTCTTCTCTGACTCTCTTTCAAAAGGGAGACTGAGCGAGCAAGAGGGTGGACAGTACACTACCATGCTCCTCTTTCTCTTCTCCTATGCTCTTTCACTGTCTATCTCTGTGTTTATGTCTTTGTCTGTCTCTCCTCACTCCCCACCCCTGCACATTAAATCTCATTCCACATCTGTTGTGTGTGGCATTTTATTTATATGATTACAGCAACTTCTTTGGATAAGGCATGTGATTTTCCTACTGAAACATTGATTCCAAGATTTAACAGTTTATTCCATAATAATAGTACAGTATTCAAGCTTTACTTGTAGTGATATGATTCCTGTTATTTATTGTCACCTCACTATGTGAGTTGCTTAAGTGACCCTTAAAGTTCTGTATTAGGAAACACAGAAAAATAAAAAGGCGTGTAGTAAAGTTGAAAATATATACCTCTAATAACAATTGCCATATTTATGTAAATATCAAAAGGTAATTTTAATTCAAGTTGGTTTCAGACTAATGTATCTTTCCCAAATACTGCTCTCACTTAAGATCTATTTTAGAGAAAATACCAGTAATAGATATATTGTAAATACCTAAAAGTACAAAATCATTTTGTTTAAAATCTTGATCTTATAGTTGAGTGTATCCAATGTTTGTTTCTTTTTAAGGACTCTAAGATGACATAGAAAATTGTTTATTGTAATTGTAATCTTAAGCAAGCAACCTACAAATATTTGCATTTGTATTCTTTTAGCTTGCCTTTTTTACTAGGTGGAAGATTTGATATTTCTTCTCCCATATAGAGTAATTACAATTTGTCCATGCTTCAGGTCAGAGTCCTCAATCTCAGACACTAGATTAGACATCTGTGTCAGGTCCCCTTGCACAGTTATTTGATAAATTCTCTATTGGAAGTGCAAGATCTCACTATAATATCTTCAGAGCGAAGGCACGTCTCTATCACTCTTTATCTGCAGTAACCCTCTAATTAAATTAATGAATGGACAGTGATTTTAGCTTTTTTTCTGTGTGCTTTGGTTTTATTGTCTATTTAATAAAGTTGACAGAAACATAAAAGACTGCAGTTTTGAGGTTGATGTCCTGTTTAAACATTAAAGTGTGAAATAAGCTTTGAGGGAGGAGGACCATGGTAAAATATATGGAATATATGACCAACTGCATCTCTGTTTTGCCTAGAGCTTGATTTTTTTCCCTTTTTGCATAATTTGCTTTGCCTGTGATGTGTATTACATAGACTTTCCATGCTGTTTTAAAGATATCTGCTAATCATTCATCCCCTCCTCCAAGTCTAATACTCTGCCTTTTGATTGTTGTTTTCGTAAGCTCAGATTTTTTTTCCTTTATACTTTTGCTGACTAGTTAAAATTTAGATGAATTCAATTTGGCTCTTTAACAGTACAGTATTTAACATGGAGGTATGGCAGTTCTGCCTTTTGATTAGTGTGGTCTGTAAAAGATAGTCCTCTTGTATTACTTCAGTTCATCCTGCATTGCATGTTTACTTCAGCATTTTAAATTACTATATTTCTTGTTAGGAATTTTTTAGAAATACTATTTTTTCTGTTGTCAGGGAATTATAACTCTACTGGATATTTGGATGTTAATAATAGTTTGTTAGGCTAAATGTGAGATAACATTACTTGTGCCATTATGGAAGTTCTGATTGAAATCTTTTGTAAAATGTTAACAATTATATTCTAGATGGTTGCTTGTTACCAATTCTGATGCTAGTTGCTATATTGTGATAAATGATAAAAACATAAATAAAATATAAACTCACTATCTGTATTATGAGTAAAAGGACCAGTGCAGCCTTTCATGTCACATAGACTGCACTTGAATTCTGACATTGGCATTTCATGTCTGTGTGAAATTAACCAAGAGGTTTTAACCACTCATTACTATTATGGCTGACAAACCATACCTTGTAGGATTCTTGTAATATTACCAGAGCAGATAAAAATCATAAAGCCATTGATTATACATAGACGTAGTTTAGTTCATGTTAGTAGTATATGTACTTAGAAACCTTGGCGTGCCATAAAGGAGGGAGCCTACCTTTGCCAAGATGTGTGACTTCTAGTTAACTATATTTTTATTTTTAAACAGTGTTGGGTAATTTCAGCAGTGATTTGGAAGACATGTAATGAAAAAAGATTCTTTACTCCAGAATCGCAATTGTGTATTTTTCCTCTCTTTATATTGTTTCACTTTGACAGAATACTTCAATCATCCATTTCACTTTCATGCAAGTGTTAGCTGTTCTCTATGTACCAGGTACTGGAAATACAGATGAGAACAAAACTATCAGGATTTTTGTTTTTGTGCAGTTTACAAAGTCTGCTAGAAGACATTATAAAACAGTTAAATTGCAGTATAATTTAATTTTATATATTATAAAACATATATAAGATGTATTTATATGATTTAATTTATATATTATAATTAAGTGTATATTGAGAATCATTTGGTTCACAGATCTGGCTCTCCTCTACGAAGAGGAAATTAACGATCCTGCATGGCTTTTTATCATCCTGGAATAAACTCTGAAGCCTTATAGGAGACACCTGGCCACTGCCTGACACTCTTTTTTTTTTTTTTTCCTTTTTGTCTTCCACCTTCTTGACAGATAACACTGAAGTGATTGTGAGTTTCTGTACCTGACACATTCTCATACTTATTATTTGTCTGACTGTTTGATCCTGTATAAACATTGTGAATGTATCCCTTCCACTGAACAACATTCCCTGATACTCTGCAAGTTCATTCAAATCCGAGTCAGATACTTCCCTTATGACTCTGCAATAGCCTTTCCTCACCTTTTATTGATGAGCTATACTATTATTTTTAAATTGCCTGTATCTGCATCTTCATTATTACCTGTGAGAAAAGTGCTTGGCATAGGTACTTGCCATATTTTTATGTTGATCAACTGAAGCATCAGCTTCTTAGCAGTCCAGTGCTTTATTAAGTGCCAACCGGAGTCTAAGGCAGTGTCAGTGGTGTGGGAGAGAAGAAGCTAATTACAAGAAATATTTTAAGGTGGAATCTAGAATAGTAGCAGATTAGGTATAAAGAGGGATTTGGTATATAACTGCTGGTTATAACTGCTGGCTACAGCCTTATGTGATTGGGGAATTATGAAGGAAAAAAGTAGATGTGGAGCTGTCATAAAGTCAGGTTGGAGTGTACCATGCTAGATATAAAAAGGTAATGATAACTTCATTGTGTATTTGAAATTTGATAACAGCAGATTTAAGCCTCTTTGCTCCACAATGGTAACTGTGGGTGGTGATATGGATGTGTTAATTTGATTCTGTTATTTATTATACAGTATATACATAGCCAAATTATCACATTATATTCCGTGAGTAAATATTTTTTTTTTTACTTTCCAGTTAGATATTCTTAAGAGATTAGCAGCCTCTCAATAAAGAACAAACCAGTACAGTTTAAAAGATAAATACACATCTTGTGAAAAGTTCAGAGCAACAACTAAACACTCAATACTATTAATGGGCTGAAAAAATGTTGTGAGCAGATGTTCACTCCAGAAATATATTTGTGAGCATATTGAAATAGTTTTCTGAAATATGGAAAATTAGAAAATAATGCCTCTGAGAAAACTCACAAGCTGTGCCCAATAGGAAGGCCTGCTTTGTTTCCTTCAGTGATTGGCTATTTTATCATTTTCTAAATTAATATTTTTCTTTTTATTGTTTCATCTCTAATATCCACACTATGTAATTAACTGGGTTTTAATTCTGAAGATCAAATGGATTACATACCTGTTAATACTTATTTCTCTTTTTGCCTGAGTTCCAGATGTTTCGTTTTAAACTTCCTGAATTTTCCCCCCTCCCTTATTGTCACTTTATGTATGCTCTTGTATCAGTGTACCAAGAGCTGAGTAAGTGCTATGGTTTGTTAATTTAGAAAGCCTTGCACAAGAAATGTTCTGTCTAGCTTCAGTGATTCTTATGATCAGCTTGGTCATTGTGTCCCTGTAACTAGGAACTCCTATCATGTTCCCTCTCAATTTACTATTTATGAGACTCAGAAAGGCCTTCTGCTAAGTCTGAAATGTTGTAAATCTTTAATGGCTTCCTCCACTTTGTATGGGAGGAATAGGCAGGATGGTAGTTTAATGTGTCTGGCAGCACTGTTTCATTTTGTTGTTTTCCATTAAGCGAGTGTCATCTAATTTTTGTATTAATCTTCATAATATATATTAAGAGTAGGTTCCAAATCAATATCCTTTCTTCATTGTTCTCCCCATTAGGCTGAATATATGGCAATAAGTCAAGTGTCTGAGGGAAAACAAATCTTAACACTTGCCTTGGTTTGCAGAGCTTTGTTTAGGCCTACTGCCTCAGTACTTCAGAGTAGGACAGAGACTAACAGGTTAGTCAAATTGTTACTATCTACCGGACTGACTGAGACTAGGTACACTAAACTGTCGCCTCACTCTGTACAGATGTGGGTGAGTTCTCTCTCTCTCTCTCTGCTTCTCATTATCTCTCTCATTCTTATTTTCTCTCTCTCTCGCACACCTTCTTTACTTTTCTCATTTTAGCACAACATAAAAATGCAGCAGTACCAAAGGCTCCGTAATGATCCTTTCTTGGGACTCGGAAGCTTATCAGAATCTCCAGGGGTACTTAGTATTGGAAAAGTCCCCCAGGTGTGGTTCTGATTTGTTTCCTTCTCCTGCTCCTCCTCTTCCCTTGGAACTGAGTTTCATCTGAAGCTTCTGCATAAACAGGCACATTTATTACCATCTTATTCCTACATTGTTGAGCTTGCATGTATCTATATCACATAATTTTCTCTCTGCATTATCTGCATTAGTTCTTTCTAATACTGTAACACCAGAAACCAGTGTCTGTAGTCACCAAGAGTTAGTCTTTGGAAGCTAGCAAAACAGGAAAGACTTCATAAAGTTTATTTGAGGGCTAGGTTTATTTCTGGGTTGTTTGTTTGTTTGTTCAATAATGGGAACCCTTTCAGAAGGTACTGAGATTGAAGATTTATATGAAAAACCCCTTCTCTCAAGTTTTAGTCTAACCAATTATGATGAAAAGTTGAAAACCTTTGCCAAAACTGAATTTAAAATTAATACCTGTTGTATCTTCTGCTCAGTGTCTACACTGGAAATTGCAGAATACCTGCTTATTCACACATCTTTAGAGATATGCACCCCTTGAGCTAGCTATTGATTAATCTTTTATGCAATCCACAATGAATTGCAGATACCAGTAAAATTCATCCTAAATACTTCAATATGAATATCATGATACACAGTAGTGTTTTCTATTATCTGTTTATATATAATTATAGTTGTGTTCCATCTTTAAGTACCCATTAGTTGATTTTGAACAAAAGACAAATATGTATACCCCAAGTCCTATCAATATACATAGGTCTTTCTACTCGCCTGCATTATTCCCTCTTCAATTTTTGTAACTTCTTAGTTAAAAGTAAGAAATTCTTGCCAGAAGTTACAGGAAAAATATAGTCAGTATGTCATGACAATTCAGTAGACCTCTATTCTCCATTTTTCTAAGTAGATAGAAACAAACTTACTCTTCAACTTTTAGGGAGGGTGTGATTGGGAGGAGGTGAGTGAGGGGGCCATAGCCGTGATACAAATTGAATAAATTGTAATAAATGATAATAATATTAAAAAAGGAAAAAAGTTATCTTGGCTAGTATTTGGTATAAGTCCTTTGAGCTAATTTCGTGAAGTATATTTTAGCTAAGATGAACTCTAGTATAAGAAAATGCAGGAGATTTAAAGTACAGGTAAGATGGGGAAATTATTTAAATATTAATACCAACAGATTTATATTAAAATATGCTTAATTGTTTAGAAATATGTACATAACATCACTAAACATAATAGTCTATCTTGCCATTTATTCAGTGGTATAACATTTATTCAATAATATCAGCAAAAATTCAAATTCAGTTCCTTTTTCATTGGTCTTGGTGGTGGTCATTTTATTTTTTAATTTTGCCTGTTATAAATCCCTTATTTGGCTTATTTAGAGTAATTGAGGATACTTTATTTTATACCAGAATATTTTAAATATGATATGAGTGTGAGATAATTTGCTTGCATTTTTTGAGGACCGGTAAAAAATAATCCTGGCACCAAAAGAACCTGTGATAAAAGCAAATTTATATTTCCATAATAAAAAGATATAGCAAACATATAGTCATTTGCATATAGTTCCTGAAATATTGCATAGAGGCTTTTCTAGTGTTGGTAACTCTGTTTCAAGGATGTCGCCCTTAGTCCATTAGTTTGGATAATGAGCCCTATAAAGTACATTTATAACTTGTGGCATTGCAAGGAGATGGATTCTAATTTTCATCCTTTTATCTAGACACATTGAAAGAAGGTCAATGGAGGGTTCTATATGATTCATTGTCCCAACACATATCAGATGACAGAGACCTGATAATGTCCATGCGTAAGTGTTTTCCTTATATTGGAAACAGCACTTGAAAGAAATTTTTTCCATGACCGTCCTTTGAAGTAAAGTGCAATCAGATATTCAAAGACACTCTATACCTTTTTTTCCTATTTAAAACATTATCAAATGTGTGACCAGATAGCTGTTCTTGAACAAAAGAAAAAGCAACACTTAACAGAAAAATCAAAAGCTGTGAATGGTACAACATGATATTTAATCCACTTTACTTTTCCTCTTAGAACTGTTAAGGGTAGAAAAAAAGAAAGCTGATTTTTTTAAACAAAGGAAGACCTATCTTTCTAAATGTAAGGACAGCTTGGAATTATGCAATGATGTTCTGCTTGCCTTAGACTTATGGACTAATAACAATAAAAACAAATATTTAAGTAACAGTTTATATTCATTTACAGTTTAAAAAGATATCAGAATAACAACCAGAACTTATTGGTAATCCAGTGTCAGAAAATGTAGAGTAGTTGCCATTTTTTTTAAGCTTCACAAGGTTTCACATTCAAAACCAGCAGTTCATTATTTCATTTTCTCAATTCCATCATCATTAATATGATCTTTTCTTCTATGCTTATCTTCTTTATAGATGTAAAGCAATTATAGATCAGTTTGGTCAAAGAATAATCTCTAAACATTTCATTATCGAAGACAGTTACCTTTCTGAGAACACGTGTTCCCGTGTACAATACAGGTAAGGTGCCTCACACCCATTTTGCAAAGGAAGGGAAAATGTATTCCTTTGTATGAGTATACTGACTGTTCTCATGATTCTGTTTTTCAAGTAGCTTGTAGAGGTAAACCAATCCAAAGGTAAACATATACTATTTCTTACCATTCTTCCCTACTTGGTTCTGTTTTGTGGGGAGCCTAGGAGAATTTCTTATTTTTTCTCTAGGTCATGTATCCTTTCTTGAGCCAAGAAAAGATTAAAGTAGAACTTGACTGGGTTTTGACACTTTTATCCTTAAATATTTGAAACATTCCTTCTGCTGGTTACATATAACAATAAATGAAACTTAGCTGTGGAATCTGAATCACTGCTTTTCTCTTTTGTACATTACAGGCAGATATCCAGGGCAGTCCTGATTACAGATGGATCTGTACTAAAAACGGATTCAGATCAACAGGTGATTTAGTCCTCTCTCTATATATATTTTTTAGAATAAAAGCTGTGTGTTAAGAAATATATACATATATACATGATGAATTTATTAATGCAGCCAAACTAATTAACATGTCTTTCTTTATATAACTTTTTTTGCAAGAACAGTGAAAATCCACTTTTGCCAGCTTTTAGGTTTATAATATAGTATTTTTATAATATGGTATTAGTAAATATAGCTCCCATGCTGTATATTAAATTGCTAAAACTAAGCTTTAATGTAATTATTTGCCAAGCAAGTGCCTTTCACTCAGAAGCCAGAGTGCTGTCCTCCTTGGAGAAACTGGTAACTATGATAACACGGCTGCTTTCAAATACCTTGGGGGCACAGATACAGACAAATAAAAAGTACAGTTCCATATGACAAGGATTAGTGGCTTATAGTTAAGGATTGATGGCGTCACATTGTTTTGCCATTGGTGGTTGCTATGTCTGGATCTCCCAGTTAGTGAAGAGGGCTATCTTTTTTTTTATTAATTTATTTATTTTTGTATCAATCACAGATTAGGTACTTTGCGTCCTAAGCGTAGCCCCCTCCCTCATTCCCTCCCACCTTCCCTCTCCCTCCCTCATCTCCTCCCCGCCCCCTCCAAGTCCACCAAAGGGGGAGGACCTCCTCCCCTTCCATCCAACCCCAGCTCATCCTGTCTCCTCAGGGCTGGCTGCAATGTCCTCCCCTGGGATCTAGCCAGTCTGTCACTCCCCGGCATCTTGCCATGTATTTTAGCTGTTTGAATAGAGTCAGCAAAGGAGTTGAGATACAAAGGCAAAAAAGAAAGTTATTGACGAGTTGTTGAAGTCCAACCAAAAGTCAGAGAGGAGCCAGGCAAAGCACTGGCCATAGACATGTGATGTATGTTGAAATAAGAGAGTGAAAATGGGACTGTTTAGTAAGTTTGTAAGTTGAGGAATTCTGTTGTTTAAATTACAAGTGAAATCCTCTCCCGAGTATGATGCTTACAAGCAAATCAAGCCTCAAAGGAAGGCATATAATGGAGAGGCGTGCTCCAAATACATTTTGCTGAGCATTCTCAATATTCCAGTCAAGGCTGATGATTATAGATTTACAGCATCATGAATCTATTCCACTCCTCCCATCTCTTTTAATCTTTTATTCCCATTCTGTCTGTTCTTAGATGGGTTTTTTTTATATCTTCTGATTCTCATCATCTCTCTTCTACTCTATTCCTTTCCTTTGCCATATATACAACTCTGAGTACCTTTAATATCCTCAGTTCCCATGTTGCCAGGGCCTTCCACTGCAACCACTGAGGTAAATATCTTTCCCATGTTTTGTTAGTAATTGTATCTGTATCACTAAGGGCCACTTGAGAAAACTGCATAACCAAACAGATTGGCCCTTCTACAAAGTTGCAGTATCAGCTTTATTTAGCTGAATCTTGTTCACATTACAAATTCTTCTACTGTCTTTTGATCACCTGCTCATTCACCTCAATGGGTAGTACCAGTCTTCACTTTCTAACCTACAATGTTAATCTTCTTGTTTCTCTGGTAAAATGCACAAAGAAACTTGAATTTCTACCCATCACTCACAATATATGTATACCAACCCAAGGGTGATTGAGTAGTTTGTCTCTCCCTTTGTCCATAGGTAACCTCCTTCACAGGTGCCTTTCATACAAGCATAAATACTTATATAAGCACACATACATAAAAAATCACTCTTGCGTCCACAAATACAGACACATTCACTGAATTTTAAAATTAAAACCAAACAAAACAATCAGATCTCTTGACTTTGTCTTCATTTCTACTGAGTACTCACCCTCTCCCTTCTTTTTAATAGTATTTTCTATTAAATTGAGGGTGCCTCCAGCTCCTGAATTCCCAGTCATTTCTAAACCACTATCTGACTTCTGACTGTACCTTTCTATCACAATATATCATACTGAATACATTAAAAACCATGATATTCAGGGTCAGGAGATTTTTTTTATTGTTTTCAGCTTGTACTTTCCTGATGGTTTTGACTCTCTCTCTCTCTCTCTCTCTCTCTCTTATATATATATATATTTTCTCTTTGTCTTGAACTACATCGGCTTCCATGCCCTGTGCTCTCCTTCCTCTTTGTCTCTCTGAAGGTCTTTTTCTTTTGTCCTATCCTTTATTACCAAAGTTATCTCTTCATCCAACTTCGTTTCTCTTCTCCCTGCATACACAGCATGTATTCCCATAGTCTCAACTCCACCTAAATGCTGGTACTAGGACCATATTCCAAAGTTCTTTTGGGTATCTGTGAAGAGATAGTCTCTTAAAGCCTCTTAAAAAAAAAGTGTGTTTTCCCAGTGCTTATTATCTAGTGCTCACTGGCCCTGAGAACAAGATTGATATTTTTCTTGCCAAACAAACTTCCTTCTCACTGACATCCCCTCAACATTTGAGTCTTTTTCATTAAGTTCATAAAATTTATCTCAGTTCTTTACTTTCTCATGGTTAATTTGCTGCTTCCATATATACTATCTCTGCCTTCTCACTTGTCTCCCTTCTTCAGATATATACTCTGCACAGTTAGTCTTTTATTTCCTCCAGCCCCTTCTCCCTTCTTCTCTTTTGCTGTCTCTTTTCCCATTGCTCTTTATATCTTCATTTTGAATTGCAGGGAGAACTAAGAAGCTTAGAGAACAGGGAAAAAAGAGGTAGACAGTGCAGAGTGCAGGTACACTTATGGTGGGTGATTAGAGAGTGGAGGAGATTCTCATTTAACCTTTTCTCTGTGACACTTGAGACAGTCAACTTCTCAATGTTCAGGTGAAGGAGGTGCTCCAGTAGAACAATACTGATTGTATCATAGTAATGAATCATGATAATTGCAGGAACCAAAAGAAATTCTTCTATGTTGTTAGAGTAATTAAAGGGAAGTTTTCAATTACGGTCATATTTTTAGTCCTATTCATTTCATTATTTCACAGTGTTCAAAGTCCTGGTGGTTTCAGTATCGTCAATGCTAAAGTACATTTTTTATCCTTAAAAGCAGCAGAGGGTTGGGAATTAAGAGGAACATGGAGACTTGTTTTTGAGGTATCATATGACAAATAATAGATGGCAAATAGAACAGTCATTGTTATCAAAACAATTTTTACTTTAAAAATGTGGTGTAGTTGCTTCCTGTTTGGATTATGAATATAGCCTTCCTAGTCAAAATATAAACGCAGCTTATGTAGGGAAAAGTGAAAAGAGGGCTTTCTCTTCAACTAGCATATTGGTTATTGGATATAATATTCTCAGATTGAAGTTTTAATTGTGGAATAACACTGAAATCTTAGCTCTATAGAAACATTGGTCAGATGGTCACGTAAAGCCTTTAAAATCTTAGCCATATAACATACCAATAGTAGATAAGACCACTTATTTATATAATATGATTTCAAGGAGCAAATTGCTTACATTTTAATAGTAATAATAATTGCATTCCTTTGTGAATAGTATGTGATACGTTATGAATGGAATCAGTGTTAAAAATTTGAATTACTCGTGGTTGGTGATAGTCATATAAACATAATAAAGAATGAAGAAATTTGATATTGAGACATGTGTGTTGCAAACTTAATATTTTACTTCCAAATGAAATCATTATAAACCAAACACTTTCAAATATCAAAGGATATTTGTGAAATTGAAAGTCAGCTCTGTAAAGATAAAAAATGAAAGAGACCTAACAGTTTCTGTTACTTGTTCCTGGTTTTTAGGTCTCCATTTTAACAGTGCCAGCAGAAGAATCAGGAAGTTTTGCTGTTCGAGTCATTGAGTTATGCTCTTCAACAATGACTTGCATGAAAGGCACATGTAAGCACAGTAATCTCTCTATCTCTCTCTCAATACTCATTTTCAGACTTTTAAGTTGTTATTAAAAATTTTACTGATATATAGTGCAAAAATACATATTAGGTAATAGACTGTTTTGATACATATATACATTGTATAGTATATTATTTAATGTTGGAGGGTTCTATACAGAATTTTTTTTCATCTGTAAGTAGTGGCTAAGTCCAGCTTTTTACAATGTGTATACCTTTTATTAGTGTGTCTTGACTAATGGTCTTATCTAGGGCATTTAACAATGTAATAAATAGAAGCAATGAATGTAGATGTGTACCTTTTTAAAAATATACTTCTCCCCCCTTTTTATCATAGTAGGTTTTGGACATATGGCCTCATGTATGCTAGGTGATCTAGAACTAAGCCACAACCTAAGCCTTAGCTGTTCATTGTTGACTTTAAAACAGTTTCTTTGCTCATATGCAAAAAATGAGCCTTAAGAGTGATAAAAGTATGGAATTAACTTAACATTAATCTTAATGATTTTACAGTGCTTAACCAGTACCCTAGGGAGAAGTGGCTTACTTCCATGTGAGTTCAAGTTTCCAGGACATAGCAAAATAGCGCCACCATCTGGGAAGCCAGTGTTCAATGCACAGAGCTTTGACAAACACTCCATGTCCAAATTGTAACAATACAGGACACAATGTAGAAAATGGGATATTTATTTTTAGATCACTGTAATGTATAAATGTTTTACATGATTATGACATTTGATCAATTTGTTCTTTGTTACTATTCAAGAATTAAGATTAGAAAGAGTTGTGATATCTGTCTTTCTGGGTCTTGGTTACTTCACTCATTATGATCTTTCCTAGTTGCATCCATTTACCTACAATGTTCATGATTTCATTTTTCTTTGCAGCTGAATAGTATATCATAGTGTATATGTACCTCATTTTTATTGTCAGCTGAAGGACATTTAAAATGTTTCCATTTCCTAGATGTTGTGAATAGAACAGCAGTGAACTTGGTTAAGCAAGTATATCTGGAGTAGGATGTTGTATCCTTTGGGCATGTATAAAGAAGTTATATAGGTAGATCGTGTGGCAGATTGATTTATAACTTGTGTGGGGTTCTTCACACTGATTTCCACAGTGGCTGGACCACTTTGCAATCCCACCAACAGTGAGTAAGAGTTCATTTTTCCTGCATCCCCTTCATCAATTGTTATTGGTTGTTCCATGACTTCCATATTACTATTTGCTAAATTCCATAAAAATGCAGTGAACATTTTTTGAGATATTTCTCTGTCTTTATTTAACTCTGATTTTGGGGTTCTTTATATTATGGATAGTAATCTTCTGTCAGATGTGGGGTTGGCAGACATTCTCTCCCATTTTGTGAGCTTCTTTTTAAAGCCTTTAATATAAAGCCTCTGAACAACAAAGCATATAGTAAATGGCAGCTGGTATTAATGTATTATAAATACACTGAGCTATGGATTCTACATTTAGCAAAATATTTGCTTTTTAAGTTTTTTAAAATTTTCCCTCTTCCATCTCTCCCCCACCTCCCTAGCCATTCATTTTTTGTCTGCTCTTAAGAAATGTAAATCAGAACAATCTAATAAATGACCATTAAGGAAAAAAAAACAAACAGAACAAAAAGGAAGGAAAAGTTTACTTTGGGTTTGGCAGCTACTTCTGGGTATGGTGCCTGTCTTGGAGTATGTTTGAAAAGCCTGATGACACTCCATTGGAGAAAACTTATTCTCCCTTTTCTATAAGGTATTAATTGCATAGGAAATGTAATGAGAACACTAGTGTTATAGAAAAAATGGTTATTTCACTTTGGTTCTGTTTCTTTTTTAATTTTTAATTTTTTTGTTCACAATTTATTCATTATATATCCTAATTGAAGCCTCAAGTCCACCCAGTCGCATCCTCCCTCCCTCACCCCCCATCCCCTTCTAGTCTACTGAAAGGGGAAGTTCTCCACTATTGCCATCTGCCCATAGCATGTTAAGTATGATCAGGACTGCCTGGATCCACTGTGGCCTAGAAAGGCCACATTACTAGGGGCAAGTGATCAAAGAGCAGTCAAGTGAGTTCATGATAGAGGCAGCCCCTGCTTCCCTCACTCAGATATCCACATGGAGACTGAGCTGCCAATTGGCCATATCTGTGTAGGTGATCTAGGTCTTCTCCATATTTGGTCCTCTGTTGGTGCATCAGTCTCTGCAGAACCCCCTGGGCTCAGGTCTTTTAATTTTGTTGGTCTCATTGTGGAGCTCCTGTTCCCACCATGTTACTCTGTTCCCGCCCCTCTCTTCCTCCAACAGGATGGGAGCCTATTCTAGAGGGTCCTCTGAATCCTTAGGGATCAAAGCAGATGCTGAGACTCAGGGTCAAACTTTGGGCAGAGGGCAGGGAGTCTTACGGAGGAAGAGAGGGGTGGTTCAGTTTCTTAATTTATTGTACCTTGCTCCTTCACCATAAGTTTCTGTTATTTAAAGTTTTATTTTAAAGTGTTTAATTTGTGGCTGTGTGTATGTGTTGCTAGAAATGTATATTGCTAAACAATTGATCTACCTCCCAGCCACATACTCTACCCTGAAGATTTCTAAGTCTTCATTAGAAACTAGACTAAATGATTTTTTAAAGAAATCAAGCTGTACACCCCTGCAGAATTTGTGTGTAGGAAAGAAACCACTAGTCATGTAGGCATTTTTTTCTTGTAATGTATGACAGTATTTAAAGCACACTGGCAAAGATCTCTTGGCTTCTGAAACCCTTGCTTTTCTCACTTGTTTCTGCCTTGATAAAATTATATCTTTGATTTTTACATAATCACTTTATATCAATACAATACCAGGAATGTAGATAAATTCACTGGCTGATTTTCTCTTGTATGTAGCCTAAAAGAGATAAGTCCATTACTTATACTTTGCCTTGTCGCAGAGAAAAAGAAAAGTTCTTGATCATTTTAAATAGTTTTCTTCATTCATTATGCAGTATGTGTTATAAATTGGTAGTTGGAGTTAATGTTTGATAAATATATAGCAAGATTAAGAAACATACCTAGATAGAAACTGACACATTTATCATTTACTTACTATTGATTAATATTTGACTTCTCTCTTTTTTATTTCCTTTATGCTTTGAGCTTATTCACAAATATTCAGGAGCAATTTGTAACTCAGACATTAAAAGATCTTTAATGACATATTTTCCTATTGCTTCCTTACTTAAGAGTCAGTGATGTCAAAGATAGTTTCAAATTGTTTCCTTCTTTATCTGTCTTCTAAAATAGTATTAGTCTGAAAATGTCACAAAAGGCTTCCTGTTGTCTTTATTTTCTTCCTTCCTTCCTTTCTTTTTTGTATTTCAAGTTAGAAAAAAAAAACAGGCAAATATACCATATTTTTATTTTGTGTGTCTAAACCTACTCCTACCTTATTTATTTTTCTCCTTTTAAGCTCCCTGACAATGAACGTATTACTTCACTCTAACTGTTACACTATCATTCTCTTCCAAACTACTGCTCAATCTCTTTTGAGGGTTTTCTCTTTTCTCCTGAAGCCTTGAATAAATCACGTTGTGGACACAATAGAGCATGTTCCTAAAGTTTGCATAATTATCTTCTCAGACTATTTCAGAAATATAATTTAAGGCTCTCTCCTGTCAAGCAGCCTGGAAAATGCTAAATAGAACTATGTGATATTTTAATATCCCACATTTTAGATTCTCTCTTCTGGATTTTTCATATTTATGCTAATTATGTTAAACTGTGAATGATAATCCAAGTTGCTTGTGATGTATAGATATTGAAAAGTAAAACAACGTTCCCGTGGGCCATGTAGAGAGGGAAGGAGGGTCGGTCTTCCTTTTCTTTATTTGTATTTTAATATCTGGTTGTCCTCAAAGCCACAAATATTCCCAAGCCTCTGCCTCCTTCCCCAGTGTGGGCTTTAAAGGCTGGCCTATCATGATTAATGCAATTTCCTTCCACTGAGTCTTAACACAGCCTGAATCATTGGCTTCCTACCTTTCAACACTGGGTGCAAGGTTGTAAAGAAGCTCCAGGTTCAAAGTTCCTGCAAACCAGAGGGAGAAAAATTATGGGGTGTCATTTCCAGCCTCTCATCACTGAGGAAGGATAGGTCTCTTTTTATCCTCCCCTATGTTCTTGCCTTCAGGATTGTGCTACTTCTGAGTGTGGCAACAAGTTCATTTCCATGTACTCTTTGAATGTTGGAATTATAAATTAATCTATTAAACTAGGAAAAAACAAGTAAAATAACATTAAAGAATAATTCTACATATTGTATGAATTTTATATAGTTTCAAGTATTTAACTATAAATGGATTTTAAAGAAACTATTTCTCCTGTGCAAAATTACTTAAAATTAATAGAAAAACACATTTCTAGCTGATGACATTATGCATATCATATAATTTGATCAATATTGCCAGTAAGTGGAACTAAGCACCTGAACTTGCTCTAAAAACAGGCTATTAATGATGGAATCCTGAGTGAAACTCATCATTCTTTTATTTGAATAATCACTTGACAAGTGTTGGCAAGCATTGTAACTAATGCAGTTATATCTCAGTAAATCATATGTGATCCAATTACATTCTAGTGAAACCAACTGTATCAATTCCTCAGAGGAAACAAAGTAAAATTTATAGAACATAAATAATGTGAATTTCGGTTAAGGTATGGTTGTTAAAGAAATGCATCTTAAATTTTTTAAAGATTAACCAATATCAAATTAACTTGTTTATAAGATGCATTTAATACAGAATTGTGACTTTTATGATCAAGATGGGCAAAGACTTAAGGATTGAAAGATTCTGAGATGTTAAAAATTATTCAAGTTAGCTTGTTCTTTGCTCGATACAAGCGTACTGCTTTCAGAAAGGTGAGAACTCTTTACTAAAGATAAATTTTTGTACTTTCGTAGTATTTTTTACTTTTAATTTTTTGACAATAATTTCATCTGTTATTAACAAAATGTGATGTTATGATTCATATATATTATCAAAAGTATAACTGAAATGAATAACATCACTGTACATATATATACACATATGTGTATATACATACATATATGGGTGTATATGTATCTTGTGATGAGAACACTGAAAAATCTGTTTTTCAGCAGTTAATTCTGCTCAGCCTATATAGAAAACTGATCACTAAACTTGTTCAACCAAAACTTTTCATACTTTGATCATTGTGTCTTTTTCCCTTTTTAGATGAATTTTAATCCAGCAACATGGCTGCTCTGGCCAGGGCATCACATCCAAAGACTTAGGTCTGTGTGATCTTGCTGGAATATAGACATGCTCTTAATAATCTATGCCTTTAATCCCTCTGGCTGGAATATAGCCACACATTTAGTGCACACCTTTAATCCCAATCAGTGACATCTAATTATGGGACAAAGTGACAAATCAGAGAAAGATTTGACAGAGTGAGTCAGAAATAGGATATTCCCAGTGAGAGGGTGGGGGATGGGTGAAGGGAAGGAGAGCAGCTACATAACAGCAGTGCAGAGAGAGAATGGGACAGACAGTATTGTGGAGTAAAGGAAGTTCAGTTCCTACAGTCAGTATAGCCCAGTTCAGTGCAGTTCAGTTCAGTTAGTGCAGTTCAGAAGCAGTTTTGCCAAGCACAGGAATTCACTGAGAAGCAGAGAAAATCCAGTTTGAATCAGTCAGCTTGAAGAGGAGTTTTGAGCCAGAACAGCTGAGTTGAACCAGTCAGCCAGATTTCAGAGAGAACCAGAAAGGGTTTCAAGGCCTAGGTTAGCAGAGAGAGGCTGGTAGTTGAAACCTTCAAGATCTAGGCTTGCAGAAGATCATGTTGGATTGAAATTCTCTGGGCTCAGCTCAAGCCATGTATTCATAAAGGTTGGATATGGCTCTCATCCCCTCTTCTAAGGAAATAAAAACATTTACATTTATTCTGCCCTTGTTGATTTTTCTAGTGTTTCCATAATACTGACTTAAAAGGTGTGTGTGTGAAGAGAATACAAATGTTACTAATCATAATTATTTGTTTTACATAAACTGAAATAATATTGTATATCATAAATATATAAAGTTATTATGTATTAATCACATATGCATAGCCAGACTGAAGATTTTGAAAATGTCAACTCTCTTGCTTTGATCACTACACATTGTGAATATGTTTTATTGAATTATTCCACGTAAAGTAACTGATAAAACAAGTTTATACCAGACTTGCTTCCTAAAGAAACTAGAGATCCCTTCATTCAAAATAAAAATGTTTTTGACATCTTGTTGAATTTATTTTCAGTACATTAGAAGGGAATCTGATAGGGAAAGGTTGACCACTGCTTCACTCGTCATTTATTCAGCACTCTCTCCTGTGCAGTGATATCTTCGGATACCTTCTTTTTTTTATTTCGTTTTTTTAACTTATTTTTTTTGTTATCAATCACAGGTTAGATACTTTGCATCCCAAGCGTAGCCCCCTCCCTCTTTCCCTCCTCCCCTCCCCAACCCTCCCACATCTCCTCCCAGCCCCCTCCAAGTCCACCAACGGGGGAGGACCTCCTCCCCTTCCATCCAACCCCAGCTCATCCTGTCTCCTCATGGCTGGCTCTAATGTCCTCCACTGGAATCTAGCCAGTCTGTCACTCCCTGGCATGTATGGGGGAAGGTCAAAGAGTTAGCCATCAAGTTCAAGACTGAAATAGTCCCTGTTTCCCTCACTAGGATCGTTAGTCCTACACCGAGCTATCCTGGGTCTCATCTCAACAGGGGTTCCAGGACACATCCACACGTGGTGCTTGGTTGTAGAAACCGGCTCATACAAGACCCCTGTGCCCTGCTCAGTTTAGTCATTGTGGAGCTCTTGTTCTCTCCAAGTTTCACCAACCTCCTCCATTACTATCATCACTTCTTGCCCTCTGCCAAAGGCTTGATC